>LPNX010724887.1:309358-485441 GCA_001517045.1 Pseudotsuga menziesii
GCATGTCCCTTCCAGAAAGCTCAAAGAAGAGAGAAGGAGGATCAAGTTCAGATGACAGAGAGAGAGTTCATGCATTGGTTGCTGGCACATCAAGCTCACCCAGTTTTATCATTGATTCTGGTGCTTCAAGACACATGGTTTCGACTAAGGAGGCCTTCTCCTCACTGGACAAGTCGAAAGGACCATCTATTGCACTGGGAGATGACTCTCTCACTGAAAGTATGGGCAAAGGAAGGATAGATCTTGATCATGGTCAGTTCAACAATGTGCTGTATGTCCCTGGTCTCACCTCCAACCTCCTGTCAGTGTACCAGATGACGCACACTAGGTCTCCTAAGAAGGTCATATTCTCCCCTGATGAAGTTGAGATCACAGAGATCTCAAGTGGTAGAGTCATTGCAAAAGGAGTTGCAAATCATGCTTAAAAGGTATACATGTTCTCACACTTCCTACCTTACTCAAACCCCTCTGCTCTTCTTATCCATGCTAATGAAGCTAGCAAGCTATGGCATGAAATATTTGGCCATCTAAATTACAAGTATATGTCTGATCTTAGTGAGAAAGAAATGGTCATAGGGTTTCCCAAGATAAAATTTTCCAAATGAGTCTGCCAAGGTTGTATCCTAGGAAAACACCCAGAGCACAAATTTGAGAAAGCTAGTCATGAGAGAACCTCTACACCTCTCGAGCTGATTCACAGTGATGTTGCTGGCCCATTCCCTCATATGTCCATGAGTTAGGCCAAATATGCATTGACCTTTATTGATGACTTTTCCAGGTATTGTTGGGTTCACTTCCTGAAACATAAGTCTAAAGTTTTTGGCCTATTCAAAGTCTTTAAGGCTTTGGTTGAAAACTAGTCTGGAAGGAAACTCAAGGCCCTCAGATATGACAATGGTGGTGAGTATGTCAAGTCTGAGTTTATTAACTATTGTGCAGATGCAGGTATTCAAATGCAGCATTCTATCCCTTACACACCACATCAAAATGGTGTTGCTGAGAGGAAGAATAGATCACTGAAGGAGATGGCAACATGCATGATGGAGGCCAAAACTTTGCCACCAAAGTATTGGGCCGAAGCTATCAACTGTGCAGCCTATATCCAGAATAGCGTGCCTCACAAACAGCTTGATGGTATGAGTCCTTTCAAAGCATGGAGTGGGCACAAGCCAGATGTGATCCATTTCAGGATTTTTGGCTCAAAGGCTTGGGCTAGGATTCCAACAGAGAAGAGGAAGGCTTTGCAGCCCCAAAGCCAAGAGTGTATTTTTGTGGGATACTGTAAAGATTCAAAAGGGTACAAGTTGATAAACTTGAGCACAAACAAAGCCTTCATTGAAAGGTGTTTTCAGTTTGAAGAAGAACCCCTTGCAGCAGTGGAAGTTGGTGAAGCCTCTTCACCACCTGAACCTCAAGAAGTAAGTAAAGAGTTTGTTGAACATGCTGATTCTGATTTGTCTAAAGGAGATGAGTTTATTGTAGACCCAAACAGCCCCACAAGGCCTAAATGGGCAGCCAAGACACTACATGCAGCAGGAGAGCTAGCTGGGGATCCCAATGACCCAAGGAGGACTAGATCTCAATTTGAGAGTGGTATGTGCATGAAGGATCCTATGTTTGCTGAAAAATGCTATTTGATGGTGGAGTCTGATATTCAAACATATGAAGAAGTAGCGGGAGATCCAAGATGGCAAACAACCATGAAGGAGGAGTTCAGCTCACTCCAGAAGAGCAACACATGGGAGCTAGTGGATCTTCCTCCAGGAAGAAAGTTAGTCCAGTGTAAGTGGGTCTATAAGACCAAATTTGCTGCTGATGGTTCACCACTGAAGTACAAGACTAGATTGGTAGCTAAAGGCTACTCACAGGTTCATGGCATCGATTACAATGAGACCTTTGCCCCAGTGGCAAACATGGATTCCATCAAGCTAGCTCTAGCCATTGCAGCCTCAAGGCAATGGGAGGTACATCATATGGATGTAAAGTGTGCCTTCCTGAATGGAGATCTCACTGAGGAGATATATATGCAGCAGCCTCAAGGTTTTTCTACTAACCCTTCTCTTGTGTGCAGGTTGAGAAAGTCATTGTATGGGCTAAAGCAAGCCCCCAGGGCTTGGTATGCCAAGATAGATAGCTTCTTGCTATCTCTGAATTTTGTTCGGTGCAAATCAAATCCAAATGTCTATTTGAAGTTAGTTAATGGTTCATTAATGATCATTGTTTTATATGTTGATGACCTCCTCATTACAGGAAGCTCACAGGCTGAGATTGCTTCCTTAAAAGGAGCTATGAACCAAGCCTTCTCCATGACAGATTTGGGGCTCTTAAGTCAATTTCTGGGGCTTGAGATCTCTCAATACAAAGCTGGAATCAAGGTGCACCAATCCAAGTATGCCTTGGATTTGCTAATCAAATTCAGAATGCAAGATTGCAAAGCAAGCAAAACTCCTTTCCTTTCAGGAGTGAAGCTAGAAGAAGATGATTCTCCACCGATGGTAAACAATACACTGTATAGGAAATTGATTGGATGTTTATTGTATCTGACACATACTCGACCTGATCTTTGTTATGTAGTAAGTGTGGCTTCTAGATTCATTTATCAGCCTCATGAGATCCATTGGAAAGCAGCCAAAAGGATACTTAACTTTGTTCAGGGAACAAGGACACATGGGATCTTCTATAAGGCAAAATTTGATCTTGATTTGATTGGATTTACTGACAGTGATTGGGCAGGTGATAGCACAGACAGAAATTCCACTTCAGGATATGTGGTCATGCTTATAGAAGGTCCAATCAGCTGGTCAAGCAAGAAACAGAGTGCCATTGCACTCTCATCTACAGAAGCTGAGTACAGAGGAGTTGTTAATGCAGCAACTCAGGGTTTATGGTTGCATGGTTTACTTGGAGAGTGTGGTTTCGAACCTGAGTACTCAACTACCATCTACTATGATAACCAGAGTACCATTCGAATCTGCAAAGATCCAGTTCAGAAGCAGAGAACCAGACACATTGAGATTCACATGCACTACATCAGAGAGCTTGTGCATGATGGCACCATTCACCTACTCTTCTGTTCATCTTCAGAACAAGTAGTTGATATCTTCACCAAAGAATTTTGTGAGAAGACCTTCGGCAATCTCAAATCACTGCTGGGGATTGCTGATCATGCTGTAAAGGCATGAGTGGAGACAAGATTCTACAATTTTGTTTTACAGTCCATGTTTAAGGGAGGATTTTCCCAAGTTGGTTTTGCCTCTTTTCCTTGGTTGTATGGACTTGCAGTATGTAAAAGGGTGACTAAGCCTTGTTGCTAGGCCCTATATTTTTGATATATTACTCATAAAGTCGGGCTTAAGGGGGGGTGTTAGAATAATCAACCCATAGTTTACCCACTTAGACATTAATTCATTTATTTTTGTCTTATTTGCCTAGTTCATGTGTCCCACCTTGTGCAAGTTGCTAATTGCCTATCCATAGAGGTCAAAATTGCCATATCTGAATCATGTAGCACTTGGGAAAGCCTTAGGAATCAAATCTGCTTTATTCTTGGCCTCCTAGGCGCCTATCTGCTTTTTCTGCTTTACTGCCTGCTTGTTCAGTGTTTTAAGGCACATAGGAAAGCTAGACTAGGTGAGGTGAACTAGTTTTTTGTCCTCTTCATCCTCCACTCTTTTCTCCATGAAAAAGCATGTATGAGCTGCCATTCCACCACTCTTTAGCTTTCCCATGCGCCCTTGCCAATTCGTGAGCTCCATGACAGATTTGGGATCAGCTTTTTACACCTATGGGGGATTTGCTTAATTATAGTAAGCCTGCTTTATGCTAGATTTGGATGCTTCCTCATGCATTCGATTTATTCATGTATTCTATTTATTCAGCAGCCTATGTTATTACAGGGTTGGCTATTGTACACTCAGTTAATATAATTTTGTGTTACAGCTCCATATTCAGTCTCCATTGTTAGCAATTTTGCATGATCAATTGATAATTGTTGTGGGTAAAATTAATCTACTGCTGGCCTGAATTTCTACATACCTATCCTACTTAACTAAGCACAAATGACCAATCAAGCAAAATCTGACTTCCAATGAAGCCAATCAAGCAATTTATCCAATAATTACATTTCTTCCTCATGCTTGATCGAAATTAGAACAAAAGAACAAAATAGAAATAGGTTATGATGAAAAATTTGTCCTTTGCTGCAAACATATAACCAACTACTTCATCTGAAAAATTTATCCATGTACTCTGCTACTGGATCATAAAAAACATGACAAATTTCAAAATACTCAATCAGCTGTTTGTCATGACAAGGCTGTCCAAAAAGTAACTCCTCTTGCATACTGCCAAACCAATCTTTAAAAGAGCTTTGAAAGAAATTCTCATGATTGTTTTTAAATGATATATCAACAACTTCATTTAATATTTCTAAATTTACAACTCCATTCTTCTCAAGCACTTCAAGAGGAATATCATTTTGTTCTTCAACAAGATTAAGCATAAAGATGTCTTCTTGACAAAAAGTTTCTGAATTGGAAAGATTTAAAGAAACGTCCCATTGAGAGTCCTCATCTCCTTCTTTGTGATCCCTTTGTTTATTGCACACTGTTGGTTCTTTCACATACTGAGATTGATGGCATGATTGCTATTCCTTTTCATTATATATAAGTAGGCTAAAATTTTCTTTAAAACCATCACTTACATAATTTTTAACAAGTTGACCGCAATCTTCAGAAAAACCATCAAGAGTAGAACCCTCTTCTTTCACATTACTAAGCTAATCATCTTCACGCTCATATCTTTTTTCCAATTCTAATCCAAGGTCTGATTTTTCTCTAATTGCATTTTCAGAAAATAAATATGTGGAGGGACTGTAAGACTGAAAATTTGCAGAATCAAAATTATTTATGTAATCACCTACAGAAGCATTAGAACTTAGAGAAAATCACTGCTGCAAAAAGGAATTTTCTGATTGGGAATAGGCAGCCTCATCTTGAAACAAAACTTCAGAAGTTGAATAATATGAAGAAGGGTTTGATTGACCATCCCAAATTCTTTCTTGGTCACACAAAGATTGACAAGACTGCTGCAAATTATCATCTACTTCAGGAAAAGAAATGTAGCTGGTTGAATCAGAGTTTTTGCTCATGTCTCTTTCAGTAGAGGAAGAAATTATTAACTGATGAGAATTTTCTTGAATGTGAAGACAGCTAATTTGTATTTCTTTTTTCTGAAATGGCTTCTCATATAAAATTTCTAAAAGCTCTTCATCCACTAACTCATCATCACTATACAAGTTTTCCAAATCTTTAATGAAACATTTAACATGCGTACAACAATCTTGAACCAACAACAAGGAGGGGTATTTGTTTTTGTAATGTTCATGAAATACTGTATGAAAATCAGTAAGGGAAAACAAACTTTCTGATGGTAACCCTTCATACCATGACCTTGCATCTCCTTCTAAAGTAGCCATGAACATTTTCATTAAAGAATCCTCATGCAATTTAACTCCCAGCTTATGTATATGTATATGAAATCTAACCAAATGAAGGGCAGCATCATCATTCTTTTGATCTTTAAACTTTGGAAGACCTGTTTGCCAATCCACTTTAGGTATTCGATTTGGAAAACCATGAATGTGAGCATGATTCATAGGAGCATACCTTGCAGACAATGAACTCACCTCGACAAATGAATATACTGAATCAACTCTTCAAACTTTACAATCTTTTGACAGTGGAGTCGCCATAGGAATTCTGAAAACTGGATTCTTTGAAGATGGAGCTTCCAGGTGAAAGATGCACAACCTTGCTGATATCTGACTATTGTTCACCATCAATAATCAAATCTGAAACTATGTCGTTCATACCCAGGGAATATTTGAACCTCCGTTCCTCGGCAACGGCGCCAATTTGTTATCACTCAGAATGTACCCAGGTTGTGAAAGGTAAATCCCAAGGTAACATCAAAAGCCACTTTAGAATGTATTTCTGACCTAATACAGTCAAAGAGGGATCTCTCACTATTTACAAAGTTTTTATACTCAAGATATTCAATCAAATACAATCAAAAGGTCAGATTTCTGATGGGACAAATAGGACAGGTTTGTTTTAAAACACTTGGTAAGACATTCATGGAGGAGAAAATTGGGCAATGGAGTCAACAATCAGATCTGAAATAGGTTGCAGGAGGTAGGGTTTTTAAGGTTTATGAACAGAGGCAAGGTAGGCACCATTTCCTCGGTCCTGAGGTATTAGAAGGTTGATTAGTAGACAAAGGGAGACATCCCATCAAATAGAGCACCTAACTAGTGTGAATTCTACAAGACTTTAGAATAAAATATTTTGAAAATGCTTGAACAATGGACCTAGAGCATGCAGGATGAATTCTATCCCATAAACACTAATGCTCAAGCATGAAAGCAAATACAAAATGGAGTGGAAAACAAGATAAATAGTCAGATAAAGAAATTACTTACTAAAGAAAAAGATGGCACAAGAATCTCTGCCATGAAAAAGGTTTTACATTCCTCCTCTGCAAATTTCATTCATCTACTGAAAACTTGAAGCCATTACAATGTAGAGCCTCTCTGCTCTTGAAAATCCCCCTTAAAATTATCAATTACATTTTAATTTATACAACAATAACCTCTACCTAACCTTGAATTCAAAACCTAACTGAACTTCTAAAAATAGAAACAGCTACAACAAAGTTTCTCCTGCATATCTCTAATGGTGACATCTATGTGAAATTTGGGAAAGGTTGTTTTAATTGGACATGTTCCTGACAAAACCCATGTCGTCTTTTCTCCAAAATCATCTCAAGCTCCTCGAAATCTGCCTTTGAAACTGATGACTTAGATAATAAAATTGTAGATTTCTAGAAAAATAACTTGTGAAGATCTTTTAAATTCTCCAAACCTGTGATTACTGTGTAAAAATTGAAGGAGGTTTTTGATTATAGGCCTTTTAGGAATACAAAACTCTCTCATTTTTGTAAAATTAAATTCTATTTGTCTGAAACAATTCTTTGAATTTGATGGCTAAAATAGTCCTTTGGAAAACATGAAAAATGACCTGTACAACTGACTTCGTTTCTCATAACACATAGAACCTATGTGAAAACTGAAAGAGGTTATTGTGGATAGGCATGTTGTGAATAAAATAATCTCTCCGTTTCTCAAAATTCATTTTCATTTGATGTAAAAAATCATTTTAATTTGATGACTAGAACAATCATTTTGAAATCTGAACATTTTCCCTCTAAAGATGACTTCGATTCTCCCAATCTATAGCACCTGGGTAAAAAATCAGCGAGGTTATTGTATATCATAATGTTATTATGAAAAACCTCTTTCATTTTTTGAAATTTTTCTTTGTTTTCTGGAAATAGGTCTTTGAATAAAATGACTAAAACAGTCATTTTCAGATAAAAAAAAAAAAAAAAAAAAAAGGGGATGCTATGTTGCTTCTAAAACTTTAACTGTAATTCATAAATAGAGAACATATAGCATCTATCCTTGTAATATCATATATTCTAAGAGAAATCCCATGAATTGATTGATCAAGGTAGCCATATTTGTTAATAGTGCCTCCAAACACTTAAATAATGCCAAGCTTTGGCACACTCTCCACTGTAAATTATGTTTGTAAGACTTTAAACACATACCAATACCTTCACTAATGTTCTCACTGTATATATTTCTGCAACACTTCTGGGATGATTTTCTTTTTGGGTTTCCCTTCTGCATTGTTGAGTGGTGGCTTCCCTTTTCTTGCTCTATTAAAATCAATTTCCAGCTCCTTATCAGACTCTTTATCTCTGCCATTTTCCCTGTGATTGTAAACAGGTAAAAGTTGACTTTGGAAATATGGCGGACTGTCTCCTTCCTCCTTCCTTTCGCCTGCAGCACATAAAAGAAATGATTTTTAAAACCAAGTCAACTTTACCTTTATATAATGGTCTATTCTGGAGCCTCCACTGAGTTTTTTTTTCTTTACCGCTTTCCTCAGCGGAATTCACCAAAAGTTACCACGTGGAAAGTGATTTAAATTCCGCTACCACCTTTCCAATTTAACCACCTCACAACTTTACTCTCCGGAAACACTAATACCCGTTGATGAGTTTTCACTTTTTACATTAGCCGTTGGATTATTATATGTGCTAGTGGTTTGATTATACCTTAAGAAAGGTAATAGATCTTGTTTAGCGCTTAAACCTTCATTAAGACTTGGTTTGGTGAATAAGAGGCCGCTTTTTTTACTTTGGAAAAAATATCCAAAACTATATAAGTTTGAATATAGATAAAATAATAAGTTTATAATACCCATTTTATAAATTTCATTCAATAGTTAATAAAACTTTTTGCCCCACTTGTGAAAAACTTATTTCTCTTTTTACCTAAAACTCCTTTAACTTCTCTTCTTTGCCAACTTGGAAATAGCTTAATGAGAAAACTTTGGAAACCAACTCAATCACCCATGAAAAATTAAAATTTTGAAGGCAATAAGACCAATTCCGATAAAAATAAATTTAGTGCTAACACACCGCTCATGGCAAGTTTTGGAGGAACAAAGGAAACTATTGTAACATTCATAATCAGTCGGTACCACAATGGGAAGTTTTACTTCGACACACTGGTGGAAATATCAGCTGAAACCATTTATAAAATCACAGGGCTGTCCAACAAAGGCGACCCAGTTCTTGTAGGCATCAAGAAAGGGTTAGTCGAAAGACTAATGGGAACACTGACAGGGAAAAATTCAAAAAGGGTTAATAATCGGGAAAGTTCAAGCCACCACACCCAAAATGGTGGCTAAAATCGTGTCTATCATCCTGACTGTCATAGGACGCGGCTATGACTTGAAGCTTGACATGGTGGAAGCAGTCAACTACCTAGAAATCTCAGGAAAGGTGTACTGTTGGGCCCAACACATGGTCGACATACTCAAATCCATCTTCGAGAAGTGCCAGGAATCAGGTGGAATAATCAAATTCCCATCACTCTTAATATGGATAGCTATGTGCCACTTATGTCCAGTCATGCATAAAGAATTCTTAAATCCAACTAGGTTTCATATGTGACACTTTAATCCGTTTTCAATGGCTAGAACCCCATTGGAACAGGAAGAAAGGAAAGTGTTCCTAGGGCACTGGTTTGAAAACCTAAAAATCCGCATAGCCAGATGGAGGGTACCTTAAAACATCTGAAGATGTTAGCCTCCTACATCACATGTCCAACTAGGACTATACCACACAACAACATGGCATGAGAAAGGGTCTATAGCAAAGAAAAATCCATTGGACTACTATCCAACAGTCAAGGAGATCTTCACAGAGTTGGCCAGGCAGACCAAAACTGACATCCCCATATCGGAGGCTGCAAAAGAAAATAATCAAGTCATTATAGAGCCATTGATCGACCAGGAGAAGGATGAATACTATGAATTCAACCTCCATATTAGTACTTTCACCTTAGGGGACACTCCGACAGAAGGGAAAAAACCCCTCCAAATAAAAAATGCACCGACTGAACAACATACGACCACATCGATAGAACAAAGCATTATCGTTCCGACTCATTCTCAAGGAGAAGGAGAAGAATGGATAGAGGAAGATATTCAATCAGACAACCCAGAGTATGCTATGGCAAAAGAAAATTTGAAGAAAATAGCTAAGGAAATAGAAACCTCAAGAAAAAAGAAAGGAACTCATGGAAAAGGGAAGGGAAATCGTAAACTTATCCTTTCAGATGAATCGAAAGAAGAGGAAGAACTCATGGCTATTGCTGCCGACATTCTAGAGGATGCTAAAAAAAACAAGGTATCACTCGAGACCCAATCCAAGCAGTTTGTCGAGTCAGGAGAAAAACAAGGCAGGCTGAAGAAGGTAAGAACTGCTACCCCACCCGCAATAGTCACTCTATTGATTTGACCCTAGACTCACCAATACCTTCTTCGACTAGAATAACACTAGAGTCGACCGTGTCCATATCACCAAGCTACAAGGAGATTATCCCTAGAACCCTTAAGGAATAAATTGATAAAGATGTTGAACTTCAACAATTTATCAATAATCTACCAAATTTGTTCCTTAAATCCTAGCAGATCAACACCACCCACAAACTTGTCGAGTCAAGCCCTACCTGACAAAGCCTCATTCCATAAACTTCATCACCACAATCACTCATAAGACTTATCAAATCATCATACATTCGCAATCATGACCCAACATCAACCGTAGTCGCAACCCACATTTCATAATTTACACCAACATTCCAAAACCGTCCAGCCAATGAGGAAGGGAGGGGACTACTTTCCCTCGAAGGCAATCAAGCAGCCTTAGATGCTGAAATCGACAACCTCATGGAATATGAAGGAATCGATGATCCTGTCGAACCCCAAATAGAAGTCAAAGACTCCATACCAACAAACCTTCCGACCACCCATCTAACTCCAGCCCATTCACCATCACCCCCACCACCAGAAACAGAGTCTCATCACAATCCAGAACCACCATTAGGAGCAAAAACAACCACAAACCCCATCCTAGAAACCCAACAAGCTAATCCTACCATAGCAAAAGTTCAGTTGACTGAGAATCCATTGATTGAAGAACAAAAAACACCACAATAGCAACCAACATTAGTACCGACAGGATCAGAAGTGGTCCATAAGTCGAAGCATAATAGTAAGAGAAAAGATAAGAAGAAAAACGAGGAACAATAGACACAACAAACACTAAAAGCTATCCACCTTCATCAACTAGGATCGACTTCTGCAGTTGAAACAACAAAGCTAATAGATGGACAGTTGGATAGACTCTTGGAAGAACTCACCAAAGAAGCATCAACTATAAATCAAACAAAATAAGAAAGAATTGAAAAAATGAAAAAATAACAAGTCCAATTCCTGAATAAATGCATAAATTTGACACAAATAGTGATACTAAGGATGACTGAGACTGACATTGACAAACCATTGGAAAGAGCATACCAATTATTTGAAAGTGTCATGTTGAACCTACAAACACAACTGTAGATTAAGAGAGATGAGCAAAATGAAGAAACTTCTGTGCTACTAAGGCAACAATACACATCATTTTTCGAGGCACACAAGGTACTACAGGACCACTTAGAAGATTCTTTCACCACGGAAGAAGTCCTATGGAGTTGGTACACCCACTATGGATAGGTATTCCAGCAGGCTCGACAAACCCGCGAGCACATCCAGAACTCAGAAAAACAACAAGGTCAGGATGACACCATGAGAAGAAAAATCCAGGACCAGATCATATTATAAATAACAAAGATAGAAAAGCTAGAAAAACAAGCACATCAATGGACGATCCAAGCACTCCCAAGAATCAACACACTCAACAAGATCTGCCCATAGATGAAAAGATTATTAGATACAAGAGATGAAAAGGCCTAGTCACTGGTACCTGACTTGGAAAACATCACAAACTGTCCCATTCAAGAGAAGATGTTGACTCTTTCTAGCCTCACAACCTCGACCATCGATATCCAAAACGCTCTATGTAGTTGGACAGAGTTTCAACACCAACTGGCCATCAAGGTAGAAGCTAATGTAGAATTCCGTGTTTAGAAACAGTCGTCCATTCATTCACATAGCCCACGAGGACAAGAGAAAGACACAGTAACTACTTCAGACATCAGATTTTCGTGTACCTCCCCTGTTTCTTTGGGACGAAGAAATATTTTGTTCCTAGGGGAGATGTTGGAGGAGCTAGTCGGTAAGCCGACTAGTTGAGTTAACCGACTAATTGGAGATTAGGTCGGCCTCCAAAGGTCATGTTGGTTGACCGAACCGATAAGTAGTTACTCATAACTATTTTTTAAATCATATATAATAGGTTGTTGAGCCAGTTAAGAACTTGGTTCAGTTTGGTATATGTATGGACCCTCATGCGATCTATAATATAATATGTTATTCCATTACCTGTTCTTGGCTCTTATTTCTGTATGTTTATATGATTCTTATGAGTATTATTGGTAACCTTATGTGATATGTGAGATTAAAACATATATTTATACCGATATTCATGAAATTTTATTTTGTGAGTTTCATATATTGTTGTATGAGTGGTTCTTGAAGAAAGCAACCTAACAAAACAATTTCCAAGGAGGAGAACCAACAGAGTAGAGTCCTTAGTTGATTCAGCGACTAAAAAGAACTATAAACCCCATATCTAGAGCTGTCGATTTCTGGGTTGATAGTATCTTGGATAGATATATCACATAAATAGTCGTCCACACTATAAGGTCATATGGTGAAGTAGAAAGATAAATTTTCTAAGGACACACCGGAAGGTATTTGACATCTTTGAAAATGTAGATCAAAATGCTTGTATGCGAGAAAGGGATCTTAAGAATGGAATCCAACGAGTAAAGAACTGTATATAAAGACATGGGTCATGTTGTAGAAGAAGTGTGAGGAAAATGGAGCAAAGTAAGTTGAGATGTTCCCTAGTGATAGTGAAAATGTACTAGAGGGTGGAATTCTAACGAGTGGAAGGAGGTTTCGGTCAAGGAACAGAAGAAGAATTGTGATGAGGAGAGGAAGTTGCAGTATGAACATAGGAGAATACTGTGAGTTTACGTCGCACTTTGACGGAGGTTCTTGTGATAACGAAGATAATAGCATCCTATTCTTGAAAGAGAAGAATAAGAAGAAGAAGCCCTAGATTGAGAGTACGAATATGACACACCTATTACTCTGCGTATGTATCTGCAGGTAAGGTCCAAAAACTCATCTCCTAGTTAGTTTTTCAATACAAGTAATAATAACTATTGGAATAGTGGACAAGGGAGTCCTGCTAGCCAAAATTTTTATCCATTAATACCAAGGATCAATATAATAGCCGAGAATGATATTAAGCTACCTATATTCAACAAAAATGGGATAGAATATCGAGAGCAACATTGGTTTCTAGGTGAAGTCGTATGGATCATGCGACGGGTCCAATATGAAGCAATAAATAAGGAACATATGATCACAACCTTGAGGAGTCATGCTCTAGAATGGTATATGAAGTTCTCTCTGGTTGCGACAGGAGTTGCATAGAAAACACTCGACCAAATTTGAGCGGGACTGATAGATGAATTCAGAAAACCCAAATCTGAATCTTAGTGTATTACAAAGATTTAAGAGATTAAGAAATCGTTTATGGAGTCTGTGTGGGAATTGGACCATATATTTAAGATGTTGATGGCTAAATTAAGCTTCTAGATGTCGTAAATACATCACAAAGAGTGGTTTATTGCAGCCCTGTTACCACACATCCAAATTCCCTTGATGCAACAAAATATTGCGTCACATACTGAAGCACTGGAGTTGGCCATGAAGCTTAAATCCTCACCTGTAGGAGAGATTGGTGCAGGAATGATGCAAATTCAATCGCAGCTAGCCAAAATCACACTGCAAATATAGGACATTAAAAAGGGGAAGGAAGTCCAAGAAGTACTCTAATGTACCAAATGCAGAACTAAACGACACCACAAGGACAATTGCTTGGCGTTCATAAACTATGTCACATCGAGAGCACCGGATATGATAAATACACAACAGATGCCTTGGTGTATAATATGGCAGACTAGAGGCCATCGAATGGAAGAGTGTTTGTACTTACAAAATATTATAAGTGCACCATCCATTTTATACTATAAATTTTGTAAATTAGTAGGCCAAGATGAGAAGGATTGCAGATCATTCCAGCTGTTGTAAGAGAAAATGGTCGACACCTATTTAATGAAGCATGAAAAGAAGATGCAAGTTGAGCGAGCTCAAGATAAATATCCACAAGTTCAGTATCCTCATCCCCAGTATCCACATAATCAATACTTGCAACAACAATACCCTTAACCCAGGGGGGGTGGAAATTTTCGAGGTCAAGGACAAGGAGGAAGATTTGGTCATGGAAGAGGCCAAATCATATGTTATAATTGTGGGAAACCATGAAATTTTGTCAAGGACTGTGGGAACCCTATAAATACATGTTCGTATTGCAAATCCTTTGATCATACCATCAAACAGTGTCTGTAGTTGATTGCGAAGCGACATGACAGAAATTTGGGAAATTCGAACACTCTACAGAATCCCAATCTGAACCCCAACTAGAATATTCAAAAGATCTCTACTGAGCCAAGGGAACCAAATATTTTTGTCGTGACAAGGGGAGGTGTTGCGACTGGATCAGACCAAGATGCACATCATGAGAAAAGGAAGAATCATTAGATGCGCGACCATAATTCGTCGACAAGAATCAAGTGTCGACGTCTACTGCTACACTACCAAGAAGACCAATAATGGATATGCCTGAAAGGTTTGATCAGTTATTCCGAAAGAAACCGACATGAAAGGTTGGTAAGCTTAAATTTTTTTTTAAAATTTTCTTATCGCTAATACAAGATAAAGTTGTTTTTGCATAATTGACAACTCTAATAGAATAACCTCAAGAAGAGCTACGACTAGACATAAGAATTAACCAGGTGGGAGAAACATTAAAGACCGGTCACAAGTTAAGAACGACTATTCAGATAGGATATTATGATATGGACTATATTATCCTAGATTTGGGATTTGATGTAAACATTCTGATGAGACAAACATGGGGAATCATGGGGAAATCACAACTGGAGTGGTCTCCTATTTATCACAGATTAGAAAATCATTTGAAATCCCTACCTATCAATTGATTGACTCAAGTTCCCGTCGCGATAGAAGTCCTGAGAACATATGTTGACTTTGAAGTAATTGACATTGTTGATTATTGACTGAGCGATCGATAATCATACCATCATCAATTTTAAGAAAATAATCTTAACATTTAAAGATTCACAACTAAGTGTGGTCGTACCAATTGATCCACTAGAAGGTCAGAGATACATCGAGCCAGTAAATCGTGAAGAACAAGGCGATTATATTGACCATATTTATAGCATCACATATGAAAGGGACGATTATGTAAATCCAACAGCCGACAAAAAGCTTAGTTGGAGGAGTATTAATTCATGTACATTAGATTCTAACAAAGCATTGGAAAATTGGCAGAATAGAATGAATGAAGTATCCATGAGAAAGTGAACAAGAATTACATGGTCTGTGCGGTGGGTAGGAATTGAGGTAAGTGATCGACCCACATATGAAGGTTTACCTAACCTTGCATCATTTTTGACAGAGTTCAAAGAAAAATTGACAGAACATCAGCGCTTGTCTGCCCTGGACTTTGCACTGAAAGCTACACCTGCAAGATGGTGGGTCCGATCATAAAGAATCTATCTTGATATGGCCATAATGTCGAAGATTGATGGAGATAATATTTGGAGAAGACATCATTTATACTAGTCAAAAGTATATGGGATTGATTAATCTCGTCAAACATATAGAGTATTGTCATGCGACATGGGAAGCATGTCCATGACAGGAATTGGTTCATCAGTTCATACACACATTAGACATGATACCAAGGATCTCGTACACATCGGTTGAACTAATATGAGGGACTATTAAATGGGATGAATTAGATACTATATTCATACACACATTTGAATTTTTTGATAATCATCTATCGATTGATGCTGCATTGCAAGAAATCAAGACACTGATATTTGAAGATGTCATGTAGCAATGACAAACTTCAATCAGCGCAACGCAACAATCCAACACTGGATGGAGTTCTATAATGTCATGGGAGAACATGATGGCGATGACCCACTCGACGTAAACATACCTAAGTCTGAAGGTACACATGCAGTGGAATGATTTGATATTTCTAGTGACCAATTTTTGAATCCAGTAAAATTCAAGAAAATCAACATTGGCTCCCCGAAGAATCCACAATTTTCCAATATTGGATATTATTAGGATCACAAGATTGTTGGGAAAACCATAAATCTATTACATGAGATTCAAGATTTGTTCCCTACGAAATTCTTAGAGATGAAAGGGATTGTCAGAGACCTTGGAGAAATGAAGATACCTTTAAAGCTAGATGCAAAACCTGTTAAGCATCGACCATAACAACCGAATATGTGGTATAAAGAAAAATTCAAGGTAGATTTGGATCGAAAGCTAGATGGAAGTATCATAGAACATGTAGAAGAATTAGAGTGGATCAATATGATATTAGTGCAAGATAAAAAGACTACTGGTGAAGTGCGGATTCACATCGACCTAATAAAATTAAACGATGCTTGTTTATATGACCCATATTTGACTCCATTTACAGATGAGGTACTGGAGAGTTTAGGGGGTAAATAATTTACTCATTTACTATGGATTATTTGGCTACCATCATATTATAATCGCAAAGGAATACCGACACAAGACAACCTTTGCGATGGATTGAGGTTGTTTCTAATACACAGTAATGCTCTTTGGACTCAAGAATGATCCTGCTATTTTTTCCAGGATAGTAGTGGATGCCTTCAAATATTTTATTCATAAATTTCTTGAGGTATACTTCAATGATTGGACCATATTTGGACTCATTAAGGATCATATCGAGAGCCTCAGGATGATGCTTGAACGCTCTCGCTAGTATCAAATTTCACTAAACATAAAGATATGTATCTTTTGTGCCTCGTTTGGAATTATGTTGGGCCATGTAGTTTGTTGTGATGGAATCTTGATCGACACTGCCAAAATTGTGATCATTGTCAACCTAACACCACCTACCACAATTAAGCAATTGAGAGAAACATTGGGACATATAGGATACTATCGAAAATTTATCAAAGAATATGCGTAGGTGACTGCTCTGATGGATAAGTTATTGAAGAAAGATGTTAAGTTCCAGTGGACAAAGATTTTCCAAGAAATTTTGGACACTTTAAAGAACAATATGGTTACAACACCCATACTTGTATTTCCATACTAGAAAAAGGAATTTCATGTACATGTCGATGCGTCGTATGTCGCACACGGTGCAGTACTAGCATATGCATGCAAAGAGTCAATTGATCATCCTATTTCCTTCGGTATCAGAAATTTATCAACAACAAAGAACAACTATACAACTACAGAAAGAGAAGGACTAGCTATGGTATACGCTCTACAGAAATTTCGACACTTTTTATTAGGTGTAAATTTAAGAATGTACATAGATAATTCAACATTGAAATACTTGGTCAATAAGCCAGTGTTGGGGGGAGGGGGATATTTCTCGGTGGCTTCTCCTTTTCTAGGAATTTGACTTTGAAGTCATTGTTAAACTAGGTTGACTGAATTCAAGACCACACCATCTGTCGATGATCGAAAATGGCGACAATATTGGTAACCTCGGTGATAATCTCCCTAATGCGCAACTATTCGTGATAAAAATGTTTCATGATCATTACAGATACAACATACATTTTTTAGTACAAGGTATGCACCAACTGAATTCACTACTGCATAGAAGAAACAGTTAGTTATGCAAGTTGCAGACTTCCATTTGACCACTGTAGACAATCCGAAGATGCTAGAAGAAGCAATGAGAAAAGAAAATTTATGTTACGACCGAAATAAAAATAAAAGAGAAAGTGTACCAAATTGGAAAACTAAAACATGAGATAACTTTGATCCAAGAAAGAAGAATAATAAATTTTACAAAAATATTGGGAATAATTACAAGGGGTATCAAGGCAGTAACTATAAAAATTTTAAACCATAGAATCCTACAGCAAAAGAGAGAGAGAACCTCCCACTACTTTTAATAAAAACACTACACAGAGGGAACCCTTAAAATGTTGGGAATGTGACAAGCCACATTATTTTAAATATTTTCCTATAAGAAAGAAAAAATTTAATGTTCACTCCATTTAGGAAACTGTTACAGTTGGAGACATGGCGACGAGCATGCCCAAAATCTGTGCATCGTTGGAGAACTGACAAGAATACGATCAAAATTCAATTGTGGAGATCGAAGTTATGATAAAAAGTCAACCCATTTCCATACTAATTGATCCAGGTACAAGTTTGAGTTATGTATCGCCCAGGATTGTTGAATTATATAAATTAGTACCAGAAAATTTTGAAAAGTCATGGCTAGTACAATTAGACACAGGTACTAAACGTAAAGTTACTAGTTATGTAAAGGGTTGTGAAATATTGTGAATGATTTTAATACGCATGTTGATCTAAATATTTTACCATTGGGTTCCTATGATATGTTAATAGGAATGGGTTGGCTAGAAAAATACAGAGTAATGTTGAATTGTTTTGACAAAACCTTTACCTGCATAGATGATACTAGGAAGACAATTAAAGTAAAGGGAATTCCTAGAAAGGTTACGATTAGAGAGACCTCTTCCCTACAAATGAAAATATTTCTATGTAAGGGATGTAAAGTATTTGTTGTTTATGTAATGGATGATAAAGATAATGGTAACAAACTTAAAATAGAAGATATACCTATCTTAAAAGATTTTAAAGACATATTTCCAAAAGAAGTCCCTGGAGTACTTCTGAAAAGAGACATAGACTTTACAATTGATCCGATACCTGGAGCGGTACCAGCATCGAAATCTCCTTACCGAATGAATATAATAGATCTTATAGAACTCAAATCACAATTACAAGAATTAATTGACAAAAAGTATATTCGACCTAGTGTTTCCTTTTATGGAGCACCGTTCTTATTCGTAAAGAAGAAAGACAGAACCTTAATATTGTGCATAGACTATTGGAAACTAAATAAAATGACTATACAAATCGATATCCTTTACCGAAGATATATGATCTATTTGATTCGTTCCGTGGGGAAACAATCTTGTCTAAAATATATCTAAGGTCTGGATACCATCAGGTACATATCAAAGATGAAAACATCCTTAAAAATGCTTTTAGGACCTGTTATAGTCATTACGAATTTGTCGTAATATATTTTGGGTTGACAAACGCAACTGCAGCCTTTATGTGCTTAATGAATATTATTTTGAGTAACTATCTCGATAAATTTTTAGTTGTCTTCATTAATGACATACTAATTTATTCGAAGAATAAACAAGAGCATGAAGAACATCTGAAGATAATTTTACAAGTATTAAGAGGAAAACAACTATTTTCTAAGTTTAGAAAATGTGACTTTGTTAAAAAAAGGTTTCAATATCTAGGAAACGTAGTGTCCAAGGATGGAATATCTATCGAACCCGACAAAATTAGGGCTATCACTGAATGGCCAGTTCCTAAAAATTTAACATACATGAGATTGTTCATGGGGATTACAGGTCATTATCGAAAGTTCATAGAAATATTTTCTAAGGTATCCTACCTCGTAAATTCACTGCAGAAGAAAGGTAAAAAGTTTGAGTGGATTGAAAAATGTATTGGAAGTTTTAATAAATTAAAACCTCTGTTAACTACCTCCCCTATCCTAAAAATTGTTAATACTTTTAAGGATTCCGTCGTATGCACCGACGCTTGTAAGGAAGGATTATGAGGGGTGTTAATTCAAGAGAATTACGTCGTGGCTTAAGAATCTAGAAAAATAAGAGAACATGAGAAGAATTACACTACTCACGAATTAAAACTTGCTGCAATTATACATGCATTAAAGATGTGGTGACACTACCTCATCGGATGAAAATTTATGCTAATGTCAGATAACATAAGTTTAAAATGCTTATTTGACCAGCAAAATTTAAATGTTAGACAAGCTAGATGGATGTCATTCTTAAGTGAATATGACTTCGAAATAAAACAAATAAAGGGAAAAGAAAACAAAGTTGCAGACGCTTTAAGTCATCACACAAATTTACTATTTGCAAGCAACAGTTATGAATCAGATTTAGAAAATCAGATCTTAAATTTGATATTTCATATAAGGAATACCAAAATTTAAAGGAAAAGACAACTGAAAATGTAAAGAACTGAAATAAAAATAAAATTTAGTCTAAATGGAAGAGGATTACTGTTGCATAAAAACTGTGTTAGCACCGGGATTTTTAGCCCCCAAGGTCGAGCAAGGGGAGGCCGCTCCCGGGCAACAACAGAACCACTTTAGACTGTGCCTCTGGCCCTGCGTAGTTAGAGAGGGATCTCTCATTTGTCGCCGGAGTATCTCCACACAAGGTTGTCAATATTGTGTGTCACCAGAGTCTACTCTGCATAGGATTTTCAATTAGCAAAATCAGGGGGCTAGGATCCTGAATGGGGCAAATTATGTTGAGGAAGGTGCATGGTGGGATTATCGGGGGCAAGGGACCATGGGAAAATGGAGTCGAAACTTGCGGAAGAAATGATTACAAATGGAAAGAATGATGAAATATTGCAAACGGAGGCAAGATAGCTATTGATTTCCCAATCAAGAGATTTTAGCGGGTGATTTAGAGGACAAGGAGGGACACTCCATCGCATGGAGCACCAACGAGATGAATTCCGTGCAACTTTAGAAGAACAATTGGTAAATGCTTGGAACAACGGCCAGAGCATATCCAATATGAATTCTGAACCGCTATACCCTAAGTTAGAGGCATGGAAAGCAATTTACAAAATGGAGTGGAAACAGGAAACACATTTACACATAAAAGAGAGCACGTATTGGGAAAAACAAGAACAGAGGAATCTCTGTTGTGAGTAACAATATTTCACTATAATTTATTCATACACAGATATCAAGCTTTACAAATGGGAGCCTCAGCCCAGGATTGTTTCCCAATCCAATTCACTAACTCCTTTCTCCCTCTATCGAGAGCATTTTTATATAATCCTATTGCTAAGACTATCGAATCAAAAAAATTTACAAGTCGCCATTCAACGTTAACAGTGCAAAGAGTGGACCAACTCCACGTTTTACAAATATGCACGACAAACGTCGTGACGCTGACTGTCGTATTCGACTTGAATAACAGCTTGACGTGCTCAGCTGTCATGACGAATGATAAGGATGATGCCTCCCCCTCAGGCATATCCTGAATGGCGTTAGAGAAATCGGCCAATCCGCGAGAGCGTAGATTACATGCGCGAACGTCTCCTTCGCTGTCATCTCCACACTGGATGGGAGATTTGCACCTCGGGAGTCTTCTCAGCCATCCGATCAAACGAATCTATAATATCCACCATCCACATTCCATTCCTCCTGCCGCCAAATTTTCTCTTCTGAACACCGCAGGAAGTTCTGCTCCACGACGCTTTCTTCACCATTGATCGAGATCGACCCTTCATGCAGTCGTTGATCGAAGTGGGCCCCACCGTATTTTGCAATGGGAAACTTAGATTTTTGTCTGTGCTAGTTCGACTTGCAAAATGAACCATAGTCGTAGATTTATCTCCTTCTTCATCACAGCCGTTGATATTTGTGACCCCTACACCTTTTCAAGATTTGATATTGTGGTTTTATCTGCACAAGTATGGATCACAAAATCTCTTCAGGCCGTAGATCTGCACCAGACCTCATCTCAACTATCAAAAGCCTCCGTCTTTAACACGTTTTGTAATCCTGGATGGAAGCTTTGACCGTGCATGTTTGCTTGCGCAAAGCGGTTCGGAACCGTGGATCTTCCCCCGATCAATCGCAGCCCTTGATTATGAATCCTGCCCAATGTTACAACATACCTGCCGCTTTCTTCATTGAAGGGTGGTCACATGAAATTTGAGGGGCTGGGACCCTTACCGAACTCCCGTCAAGCCCCTAAAATCAATTGTTAAAACAGAGTGTTAACAACTGGCTCCACGAGGGATGCTATCCTCCCAGCGAGGTAGCAAAGAACCCCCGTAGACCAGGTGCCGAAACCATTGGACCGCCTTCAGTCTTTATTTGACATCTCCATCTGCTTCATGCTACTGCTTCAGCAAATTTGTACCACTCTTGCAAATCATGCTGGTGACTGTAAACCTATGCTGGTAACTGAAAATGAAAATAAACTGAAAATAGTAATGAAGGAAATGCTCAATAGCAGTTGAGCTTATTTTCTCCTACCTACTCTACCTAACTTTGTACACAAGCCCAACTAAGTGAAATCAGACTTCCAGTGAAGCCAATCAAGCAACTTGCCTAATACTCTTGTTCTTGTATGATTCTTGATGGACAAAAATGAAACAGATAATGGGAGAAGGGAATGATAAACAAACTGATTTTTAAGGCAAAGATGCGATCAATCATTACCTTCACCTAGACCCTCCATGTATTTGGCTATAGGGTCATAGAAATCATGGTAAGATCCAGTACGTACTGTCGCCTGCTCATGGGAAAGCTGCCTGAAGCTTCCTGCTTCTAGAGAGTCATCAAGCCGACACTTGGAAGATTGCAGACAAGGACCCACATAATCTTTCTCTAATGGAATATCCCTCTCTCTGCCCAAAATTTATGTAACAAGGGCATGCTGTGCTTCGAGAGGGAGGTCCTCAGCTTCTCCAGTGGAACCGAGCAGGCATACTCCTTTTGGGTGAGGCCTCATTCCTAAAAGCAGAGTATCAGAAAAACTGTTTATTTGTAAGCTGCTGCATCTGTCTTCATTTTTGTACAAGTCTCTGGCCTGCAACCAACTCTGTTTCTTTCTGCTTTTGCTTGGAGGCCTTAATCATATGTTGTATCAACTCAAAAGAGGCATAACATAAGGGTAAGTTATCACCTCCAGTGCCCTAATCATCTTTCCCAGCTTTGACCTCCTGACTTTGCATTGGAATTTGATTTCTTTAATCAGAAGGCGTTGCTTCAACAGCTGGTTCATCAGGTATATTCTGCAGGTACTCTTCTTCATATTCATCATGCACAGGTGCACCAAACTCCTTCTTAAAATCATCTTTAGTTGACCAGGAGCGGGGCAGGCCGCCATCTTTAGAGAATGACCCTGTAGGACCGTTTATTTCAGCCTCAGGGCGGTCATCTTTATGCATATCATGAGAGATCTTAGACGGTCCATGGGATTCCTTCTTCTGCTTGTAGGGCCCAACAAATTTGTATGTATCCTTTATTTCACCACCACCGTCCTGATCTAACAATCTCCTGGACATCTTAAGGTTTTCCTTAACCTCCACACAATCAACGAACATCTGATGCAGGGTGGTTGATTTTCTCTCCAAAAGAAGCAAGGACAGGTCAAGAGGAAAGGTGGCTGCATAATAGATCTTAGCAACGTTCTCAAGACGTTGGACTTCCTTAGGCATGTTATAATAAAATCCTGTGAATCTTTTGTTAAAACAGGATATGGCCTCACCTTCATGTCTCCTCAAAGAATAAAACTTTGAAAGTATTTGATCCAGTGGCTGGTTCCTACTCCAAAACCTCAAGAATATGCAAGAAAGCTCTTCCCAAGTGCTAATGGACTTAGGATGCAAGTGTTTAAACCAAACTTTGGAATCTCCTTGCAAGGACAGAGTGAACACCCATATGCAAACATCATCATGTTCTATCTCAAAAAGGTCATAGAAATGCTCAAAGGCTTGTACATGTTTCTCAGTAGTCAAGTTTTCAGACTCTCCGTCGAACTTGGGGAGGTACTTGTAATATTTCACGGGAAGATGATGGAGGATAGGAGGTAATTGTAGTAGTTTATATCATCTTGGATAAATGGGGGAGACAAGGTTAGGCACGATAGCTAAACTATTGTCTGAGGTTCCATGAATTTTGCAGGGGTGCCCTTTGACATCGGGCACCCCCAGATAAAGATCTAGGCCGAAATCAGATGTACCAGATGATGCAACACTTTTGGTCCGTAAAGAAGGATAAATAGGAACATATCCATGGCTTTTCTCAGGATGAGTTGGGCCATAGAAGGCTGTTTTGATAAATCTAGGGAAAGAGAAGAGCAAAATTACAAGATAGGATAAGGCATCCTGGAAGAAACGCAGAATCAAGTGCTTGGCCCTTCCACCGTGCATTTATGAGCTTCATGAGGGGTCCATTTTCCAGGCGAGATAGGCCAGCCTTCCTCAGTCATTAGATTTTCTAGATCACATCACCAGCGGAGTCGCTGAAGTCTGAATCCTTCAAGAGCGGAGTCGCCAGGTGAAAAGTGCTCAGCCGTCTTGGTGTCTGACCGATTGTTCACCATTAACAGCCAGATCTAAATCTTTGTTGTTCTACCCAGGGAGGATCTCCAAGTTCGTTCACTGGCAACGACGCCAGTTTGTTAGCACCAGGATTTTGAGCCCCCAAGGTCGAGCAAGGGGAGGCCGCTCCCGGGCAACAGTAGAACCGCTTTAGACTACGCCTCTGGCCTTGCACAGTCAGAGAGGGATCTCTCATTTGTCACTGGAGTATCTCCACATAAGGTTGTGAATCTTGTGTGTCACCAGAGTCTACTCCACATAGGATTTTCAATCAGCATAATCAGGGGGCTAGGATCCTGAATGGGGCAAAGTGTGTTGAGGAAGGTGCATGGTGGGATTATCAAGGGCAAGGGACCATGAGAAAATGGAGTCGAAACCTGCAGAAGAAACGATTACAAATGGAAAGAATGACGAAAGATTGCAAATGGAGGCAAGATAGCTGCTGATTTCCCAATCAGGAGATTTTAGCGGGCGATTTAGAGAACAAGGAGGGATATTCCATCTCATGGACCACCAACGAGATGAATTCCATGCAAATTTAGAAGAACCATTGGTAAATGCCTGGAACAGTGGCCTGAGCATATCCAATATGAATTATGAACCACTATACCCTAAGTTGTAGGAATGGAAAGCAATTTACAAAATGGAGTGGAAACAAGAAACACATTTACATGTAAAAGAGAGCACATATTGGGAAAAACAAGAACATAGGAATCTCTACTGTGAGTAACAGTCTTTCACTGTAATTTATTCATACACAGGTATCAAGCTTTACAAATGGGAGCCTCAGCCCGAGATTGTTTCCCAATCCAATTCACTAACTCCTTTCCCCCTCTATCGGTGGCGTTTTTATACAATCCTATTGCTAAGACTACTGAATGAAAAACTGTTACAAGTCGCCATTCGACATTAATAGTGCAAAAAGTGGACTAGCACCACATTTTACAAATATGCACGACAAACATCATGACGCTGACTGTCGCATTTGGCTTGAATAACAACTTGACGTGCTTGGTTGTCATGACGAACGATAAGGATGATGCCTCCCCCTCAGGAATATCCTGAATGGCGTCAAAGAAATTGGCCAATCTGTGAGAGCACAGATTACATGCGCGAATGTCTCCTCCGCTGTCATCTCCACACTGGATGGGAGATCTGCACCTCGAGAGTCTTCTCAGTCATCCGATCAAAGGAATCTATCATATCCGTCATCCACGTTCCATTCCTCCTGCCGCCAACTTTTCTCTTCTGAACACCGCAGGCAGTTCTGGTCCACGATGCGTTCTTCTCTGTTGATCGAGATCGACCCTTCGTGCAGCCATCGATCAGAGTGGGCCCCACCGTCTTTCGCAATGGGAAACTTAGATGTTCGTATGTTCTAGTTCGCCTTGCGAAATGAACTGTAGCCGTAGATTTATCTCCTTCTTCATCATGACCGTTGATATTTGTGACCCCTACACCTTTTCGTGATTTGATATTGCAGTTTTATCCGCACAAGTATGGACCGTGAAATATCTTCAAGCCATAGATCTACCCCAGACCTCATCTCAACTGTCAAAAGCCTCCGGTCTTTAACACGTTTCACAATCCTAGATGGAAGATTTAACTGTGCATGTTTGCTCGCGCGAAGCGGTTCAGAATCGTGGATCTTCCCCTGATCATTCGCAGCCCTTGATTATGAATCCTGCCCAATGTTACAACACACCTGCTACTTTCTTCGTTGAAGGGTGGCCACATGAAATTCAAGGGGCTGGGACCCTTACCGAACTCCCGTCAAGCCCCTAAAATCAACTGTTAAAACAGAGTGTTAACAAACTATTTTTACATACCAAACACAACATAAATCAAATTAACAGTTATGAATGTGTTACAAAAACACCCTTATTCAGGACATCCTAGATACCAGAAGATGATCACCATTATCAGAAAAGACTTCTTTTTTCCTAACATGAAGAAAGAGGTAGCATAGTACTTAGCTCCCTCCATAGAATTCCAACGAGTCAAGGCAGGACACCAATATCCAACAGGGTTATTGCAACTACTACCCATTTTGGAATGGAACTGGGAAATAATTAGCATGGATTTCATAACAAGTTTACCTAAAAATTTCAGGCAACACGACTCAAGCATGGTCGTAGTTGATAATTTAAGTAAAGCAGCTCATTTTATTCCTGTAAAATCTACCTATAAGGCTATAAACAGTGCATATATTTTTATGAAAGAGATTTTCAGGTTACATGGCATACCAAACGTAATAATCTCAGATAGAGATGTAAAATTTACAAGAAATTTCTTGAAAATTTTGTTTAAAGGGTTAAGCACTCAGTTGAACTTCAGTACTATGTATCATCTGCAAACGGATGGGAAGACTGAAAGGGTAAACCAAGTCCTAGAATACATTCTAAGAATGTATGCAATGGGAAAACCAGGTAAGTGGGAAGACTACTTACACGTAGAATTTTCTTACAACAATAATTTTCAAGTATCAGCGTGTTTGAGTCCTTTTGAAATTTTGTATGGAAGAAAATGTAATGCTCCAATTTCTTGGAGTGGTCCAGTTGATAGGTTAATGTTAGGACATGAATTGTTAAAGGATATGGAACTAACCGTGAAACGGGTACAACAAAATTTGAAGATTGCCCAAGATAGGAAAAAAAGTTATGTTGGCCTTAAAAGAACTCCTAGAGAGTTTCAAGTAGGTGAGCATGTGTATATAAAGGTAAAACCCAAGAAAATCTCTTTGAGATTGGGTAAGTATTCAAAGTTAGCACCCAGGTATTGTGGGCCATTTGAAATTTTGGCTAAAGTAGGGTTGGTTGCATACCAGTTAGCCCAACCACCTACTATTAAAGTACATAATGTTTTTCACCTTTCCATTTTGAAGAAATATATTCATGACCCTACTCACGTGATCGATCGGAATGTTATACAGGTCGAACCTGAAGGAGATTTCGAGATTGGACCGAAGCGTATTCTCGACAGGAGAGAACTTTTAATTCGGAACCGTACCATCGGACAAGTCAAGGTGCAATGAAAGCACCTTAGTCTGGAAGAATCCACTTGGGAATTGGAAAGGGATATGCATGACGCATATCCGATCCTATTCCAAGATGAAGAAATGGAAGAATAAATCAGAAAGGTAATAACATCGAGGATAGTGTTATCCTCTAAGGGGAGGTGTATGTAATACACAAAGATTTAATAATTTATTATTAAATTCTGCTAGAATATTTTATTTTATTATTTTAAATATTTTTGACAGAAAGTAAAAAATATAACAAATGTAATGGATTGTTCTTTTATTAATAAAAGATACTGAAGGGGAAAGAAATGAAATATTTTTTGAAGAGTGTTTTCTGACCCACAAGAGGAAAAGACAAGTGGATGTAGCTGTTGAGTGAGAGCTCAAGGTGCATGAGGTATCTTCCCCAAAATCAGGTCACAACTCTTTGTTGAGTGCTAAAGAGAAGGAAGCTCATAAATGACCAAGTCCTTGGAAAAATACTATATAAAAGTATGTCCATTAGAAAGCAGGAGGATAGCATTGGAAGGGGATTGAATATGATAATGCAAGAGATGGCACATTAAGTGGGTTTTTCTCTTGTTGTTCAATGAATAGGATCAGGGGTTCTAGAGCAAGTGATTTGGTTGCTCCAGGAGTTGGTTGGGAGGAACAACTATTCCATTTATGTTCTCCCAGCAGTGGTGTTAGGTTCTTATCATATTTCTTATTGTTATAACTAGACACACTAGAATTTCCATTCTTAACCTGGAATCGCAACTAATTATTTAGCAGAAATTATTTAAATATTGATCCTGTAGGTATCTGATTTAAGTATCGATCTAGTTTGCATCTAAATAGAATGCAGATTTGTTGCACATTAGTTCAATAACCATTCCTATTATGTTATTTTCTATTATTCATATTATGTTAGTACAGTAACTAGATCTTCTTTTTTGTATTTTATTCATGACTGTAAAATGCCAGATTTAATTATTAATGTATCTCAGATTGGGCATCCATACCCGAATCAAAGATTGCTAGTAATGCGTACTATTATAATAACTAGTAATGTTTGAGTGCAACTACTTTAAAACTAGTCTTCCCTACTACTTTGGATTCAAATCTCATCACTCGCTTCTTTTAATTATTTAAATTTATGTACATTATTCCTGCTAAAACTACTCTAAAAATATTAATCGAGGGATAAATCTACTGTTTAAACTAATCAACAATTATTTTAGAATCTGGTCGAGAGCTGAAAGGCCTTAGTAATTCTATAATATATTAAGTGCATTCTATTATAAAGTTTGTTATAAATCCAAATTTTACATATCAATAATGATAGATCAGGATCCATTGTGATCACTATAAATACCCTATTTACATATACGAGTATCTATATATTATATATTATGCAATACACAAAAGGAAAATCATCAAAATACATAGATATACAAATAAAAGATTATACTAGTTATGGTAATCATAACATATCTAACCGATCAAGTAAAGAATTGCAAATATCCTATCTAATTATTAAAACTACCAGTCAACAACTAGAATCAAGGAAACCAGTGAATCAGAGCTAGGATGAAATCTAGCCGAAGGCTATAATCAAAGTAAATCAATACTACAGTTTTCCAATCAAACGCCTGACTATTTACAACAATGTATCTTTATAAATCCAAGTATGGCAGTAATACCATCAAAGGATGGCAACCATTGCTTACGCAAAGAATTATCACAAGTATTTATTTATATATCAAAATCAAATCTACAAGCGTATACACTTAAACAGTAAGCATATCTCTTTAACTCTCTTTTACGTGGAAATAAGTCCATCACAGATGGCAGCCAAGTATCATTAAGTATAGTATTTATATCTAAAAGGATTTTAACAAAAAATGCATGCAAATACATTTATAACCACGATATCAATTTATAATTAGAGGATTCATGAATACTTTACAGAGATCGCAAAGACCATATGGGTCGTAATAATATTAAAACTTTAAACAATGTCAAATGTTAAAAACGTGATTTCACAACCATGTAGTCGCAAGTCCATTTTGATGACATCCACATCTAATTTGAACAGATAAACTCCATTAACTTATTAACTTACAGGAGGTGGTAATTCCATCCACGATGGTTCCCATGAAACCCTTGTTAAACCTCAAAACAAGCTACAACGTACATAAAAACATTGCTAGAGCAAATACATTGTAAAGCCCTATGTTAGTTCGGGTTTAAAACCTAAATTTTGAACTTAAAAATATGGTGACTTATCTTGCACAAAGCTAGAGCCTGAATTGGCATCACAACCCCATTTTTTCCTCGGCCAAGAAGCCACTTGTGTTACACAAAGTGAAACAATCAATAACTGTGGGTAAATTAAAAATGGTGTTGAAACAGAGTAAGAGGTCCGAGTGTTCCTCACCTTGGTGTCCTAAGACGCGGTCTTGGGAGGAGGTGAACTTGTCGCTATCGTTACCAATTCTCCAAACCCTGCAACCAACTAGTCGTAGTTAAAACCATATAAATAAAAATATTTTAAATACTATACAAATGTTGCAATCTTGCTTACATGATCAAGTTGCAGAGAGGGCTAGGGTTCAGATCCTCTTGGACGCCCTTATCCCTCCTATGCATGTAAAACAAATGACTCGGAATTAGTACTTTTTACTTTGGAATTTCACAAACATTTTAATAAACACCTTACAGAGTTTAAACATACAATTATTACCTGGTGAAGGGTAGCTTCGAAGCTGGAGGTTGTGGATGGGTCTGTTGGAAGTAAAACAACATGCTACAGGTGGTCGTTGAAGCCATGAAAAATCCAGGTACACCTTGGGAAGCAACCAGTAAGAATGCCATTAAAACTGTGGGCAAGTCCTTACACCAAAAACCCCTTAAAATTGTCATTGACAGAGCAGAGCCTTGACTCTCATAACTAACAACACAAACAAGCAAAATAAGGAAAGGTTTAGGCAATTAACGATACGTTAAAACCTATTCAAAACTTTGCAATCATGTTGTACAGGTGGACGACTAAGATGCACTTTTGGGCCATTAGTAAAATCCTGGCTGCGTTGTTAAATCACACCCAGGGTAGCACATTAAACCCTTGAGTCAACCAAAGTACCAAAATTTATCACCACCATAACTCACGGTCGATAGAAATCATGGCATTCAATCATTGTATGTCGGGTCAACGTTAAAACTATGGTAAATACCCCATAACTCTTAACATATAAATATACAAAACATTTCTACAATAAATTGTGGATCATTACCTTTATACCAAGACCCAACTATAGTGCCCCACCATAACCATGGTGTTATATATTATAAACTTGCAAATCAAAAGTCACGTTATCTAGGTAGTATCAACATATGCGCATGAGGACCAAGGCTAGACTTTGGATCCTTCTTTATGTTTAAACATTGCACTTAAGACCAAGGTTATACCTTGGGTCCCATAAGCTTATTACATCAAAATATTATGGGGTCAAGAATATACACATGGTCTCCCTTATATTGTCACTTGCACATAGGGTATCTTTTCAAAAAAGACTTGAACTTATCCTTAGGGATGATAAATGCTTTAATAGCGAGAACGAGATAAATTAGAACAAAAAACTCACAAGTAGGTTTGACGACAACCTGATGATATTTTTCCTTAGCAAACATCCACATTGAACAACTTGTCATATAGTAGTTTGGTTTGTATAAGCAACTGTACAGAACTATAACAAATGTATTTATCCTATAGCAACTAAATACATGTACAAACATTAATGATGTATCTAGAGATATATGTTATATCAATTTTTTTATTTATTTATGGATTTTTGAAGTAAATGACAATGAAAAATGATGGAAAATACAATTGAACTGGCATCATAATTTCCAGCAGCACAAGAAGCCCAAGCATTATTTCTAGCAGAAGAGTTCCGAATGGGAAATTGTCGTCGAATAGTAGCCATGGGTATATTGGTTGTTTCTGGTTGGAAGAAACAATGCTGATCCAATAAAATAGGTATTGTAGGATGCCATGATTGAGTAGAAGTTCGTCTGTCATAGTAAAAGGAAAATTTTGAAGGTTGAATACAGGTCATAGGAAGAGCATTGCTATCACAAGTTAAAATGGAGTAGCATAAATGACAGCTGGTTGTAATTGATTCAAAGGCATATGTAATTAATTTAAAGCCCCAGATATTTTGGCGGTGTGCTTTTTTGTCACTTCTGTCTTTATTACAAAATAACTACCACTCATGTGATAAGTGAGTGGCGGCATGCATAGAAGTTTCATAATAATCATTCGAATGATCAACCCATGTAACATAAATGATAGCTACCTTTCCATTAGTTGCATGCTCGTGTGGATGACTAACCGAATGAACGGATAGATGTTATCACCATTCGTGCCCAAGTTTCAATTCATTCTACTACATTTGAGAAAGAAATTGATATCTACAAGTGCAAAAGTTCAAGTGAGTTTTCCACAGAGCATGGTCATTTTGATTTCTAGTATAAGAAAAGTTGCATAATCTAGTGTCGCGAACGCATCACCCAAACCCATTATGGAAGACAATGTTTGATATGTTCCATCACAAGCCATGGATGCATACGAAGTTAAATAAATTATATTCATCCATGCATTAAGGTTACAACTAGACCCACATGTTTCATCAATGGGGAAGCGCTCTAGTAACCGAAAGAAGAAAGCGCCACCACCACGACCACTAGAGGAGGAGGAGGAAGATCGAGGGTTTGCGATTATGCTGCCACCATATATTCCACTGAGACAAGATGATGCACCCAATATTAGAGTTTCGAAGAATGCACGGTACCCACTGGTAGTACCAACTGTGCATAAAGGAGTTAGGGTATCGCAGAACATTCTTCCAAACCTTAAGAATATGACCTTTGTCGATCACGACATACATAAATTTCTAGATTTGGACATGAATAAATACATGGTTCTTATACAAGATAAAGTGTTGGCACAGACCACCCAACAAAGCCCCGTCGATAGGGGTTCCCACTTTGTCGACAATCAACCTACGCAATCTCTCTACGCACCGGCCCAGACAGGTTTTACCCTGCCTGCCAACACTCGTGGAGTGGATGAATTCTCACTTGAGATGTTCAAGGGAGATCTGTTGGAACCATGTTTTTGTAGAAAGGAGGAGGATTTCAGGGCAGCATCCATTCATCAGTTTAGCTATCAAATCTAACAAGACCATTCATCAGACATTGCATCATTCATAACAGATCTATCATTTCAATTGCAGATCCCACATATTGCATCATCCATTTATTCAGCACAACAATCTCACATTATTCATTTATAAACAAAATCATTAGACATTCTTCATTAACATCGCAGCACATAAAAACAGAAAAAGACAAAAGACAATAGTGATTCAGCTCAACATTCATCGTATCATATTACTTTCTGCGTAATAGATCCAAAACAACAGTTGTCTTTCTCTATAGCAAGAAAAATATCAACCCACAAGATCACATACAGATAAAAGCTTGTCACAATTCGTTCAACTCCTATAACTTGTTTTTCATTTGCAATTCTAACTCTATATATAGGCTTGCTCCTTTACATTCGTGGTCCACTTCTAACTAACTCCGAACTGATTTAAGCACTAATGACCTATATCCACAAAATGTTGGCAATCGATACAAAAGGATGCAAAAAATATTCAAAAATGGTTTGTTCTCCACCAATCGCGCTATCTTTGCCTTGCACGATGTCGCATGAGCTTGCGCAGCCTACGCGGTGCTGCACAACTCACTTAGCCCAAAAACCCTGCCAACAGGCCCCCAACACAATTTTGTGGCTTGTCCTCGAGCCACGTCAGATGGACAAGGTGTAATCCATCGTCTTCGTCTTGAAATCCTCATACTGCTGCGATACCTCCTCAACTTGTGCTCGAACTTTCTCAAAATCATCTTGACAACCAAGCAAGTCCTGCTTCACAGGGTGCTCCACCAACTTGGTATTCAATGTATTTTTTCCATCTTGCACAACCTGTAGCATGACGAGTGCTTTGATATCCAAATACGCTCCAATATCTTGGAATTCATCGAGTTGGGAACTACGCTTGCATTTTCGTTCTTGTGCCTTTGCAACTCTTTGTTGCAGTTCTCTCAGTTCGGTGGATCGCGTAAGCTGAATCATGGGTGACATTGTTCTCAATGGCGTCTTCAACGTTGTCAACTATTCGTCGTATTCCCATTCTTGCTTGATCAATTTATCTAATTTCTCATCTTAGACGACACTTTTTAGGATTATTAATCCTCCCTTTTTTATACTTTCTATTAGATTAATTATCCTGACTTAGGAGCCTCAATTAATTAAATGAGTCCACTAGTGAAATTGGGTCCACATGGCCCAATGGGGCCACATGTACTAGTCATTGAAGTGTGGGGGACAATGATATAGGATAATTGCCACTTACTGCATGTGCATGTATCAGTGGGGGCGCCTCCTAGACCAATCCCTACATTTTAGGAGCCACTAGGAGTCCCGTCACCAACCTACATTAGTTAGTTGGAGTTAGCACTAGTTAGCCACAGTTCGCCTTCAGTTACCTTCAGATGACTCACTATCAGTTAGCTAGTGCATGCTTTGCATGGATAATGCATGCAGGCATGTGGAGGAGCTCTTTTGTTCACCTACCACACTCAGATGCACTGAGTTAACTATTTGTTACTGTCCGTTGGAGTTATTGGTCATCGAAGAGTTGATTTGTTTGACTCCGATATTGATTGGGAGACCTTGAGTTAGAGATTCAGTTAGATACTATCTTATCCACTTGGAGAATTCAAATTCATTCCTCATGGATTCGAATTCTACCTATTAGTAATCTATTGTACTCCGAATATTATTATGATGAATATACTGTAAATTCCTGAGCAATAATTGTCCATTTCTTGTGTGGTTTGTTTTGCTTAGTTTGTATGTTCATCCTCCATTCAATTGATGCAACATAATCAGAACTCTCTGCTTGAAGATCATATGGCATTCAAATTCTAATATGGTATCAGAGCCTTCTTAGGGAGGTTTCATGCTTGTTTCACCTCATCGAACATCAGAAGCAATTGGGTTTCCACAACAGTCCCCTACAAAAATTTGCTAGCTCTAGATTCCTTCAGAGCAGCAGAGAGGGCATGACGAACCCTGAAAACATGTTCATGTCTGGAGGAAAATCATGATTCTAATAGTTCTTATGTTTAAGTGTTATTTGTAATGAAATTGATAGGTGCTATGTAACTTGAAAGAAGTATTTGTTGTCTCCCTGCCAGAGCAATTATGAGTTCTCAAACTCCTAAGCCACGGATCCTCACAACTTCCAATTACCTTGATTAGAGGATTGATATGCAGTTGGCCTTTCGCAAGCATGGATACCATAGGATTATACATGGATGGGAGGTTGAACCTCATCAGTTGGTAGAGCGGAACAAGTTCCTAAACCATTGTGATGAAGCATTCCGGTACTTATGTACTTATATTTCCAGAGATCTCTTCTTCTATCTGGAAGGATTGAGGATTCCCAGAGAAGCCTGGGAGAAGCTTGATAGCTTGTTTAACAAACAAGATGATATTTGGGGACACATTTTGTAGAAAGAGTTGGTATCTTTACATCCTAGGATTTTTGAGACTATTGAGCAATTGTTCTTCAAATTCAAGTCTCTAGTGCTACAACGTAGACAGTGTGGGATAGAGCGGAAGGATGAGCGAAATTTCCTTTCAATACTCAGCAAACTAGGTCCTGAGTACTCTATCTATGTCTCTATGTTTCATTCCAAGCGAGAAAGCTTTCCTGATTGGAAACTACCTTCTCTAGATTCATTTTCCGAATCCTTAATCAAAGAGCAAAACAAATTGATTTGAATGGGAGTCATCTAGACCTCCAAAGATCAAGCTCTCTTGATTACTGACCCTTCCATAGTGCAAGCAAAGGGGAAATCAAAGAAGAAGGAGCCAAATGTAGCTGATTCGAAGCCTAAACAAAATGAGCAAGCTTCCGAAAGGGCCTCCAACTCTAAGAAGAAGAAATTTGGGAAAAAATTGTACTGTGAAAAAGGGTATCACCTTGAATATCATTGTATGAGGAAGGAACTTGATGAAATGTCTAATCTTCTTAAGAAGCATAACATTCAAAGAGAAAAATAGTCTGATAATGGACATGAAAGATTTCATGCTTTGAAAGCAAGACTACCTCGGTCTGCAACCTATTTGATTGATTCTGGAGCCTCTAACCACATGGTTTCCTCCAAGTATATCTTCTCCTCTCTCAGTGTCAAAGAAAGGTCCACTATTCACATGGGATATGATTCCCAAATCCCAGCAGCAGATAAGGGCACCATCAGAGCGAAGCATGGTGTGTTCAGAGATGTCATATATGTGCCCTCACTTGCAACTAATCTGTTATCTGTTTATCAGATGACCCATACTGGCTTTCCAAAGCAAGTATTGTTTGGACCTGACTCAGTAAAGATCACCAATATCTCAACTGGGGATATTGTAGCGAAAGGGATCGCTGATCATGCCTCCAAGGCATACTATTTCTCTCACTTCATGCCATTCTCAGTTCCAACATCATCACAACCTCCATTTGAAGTTGATGAAGGTATAAACATTCCTTCACTTCCTATTGTAGTTTCAGTTTTAAATCCTAAAATTTATCATTCATATTCAGAAGAGGAGTCATCCCAGTTTGATCCATACATTGAGCTTACAATTCAAAGGGATCTAGATCCATATCCAGTATCTACCTCATTCAAGCAGCCTAAATGGTCCAAGCAGCTCATAGAAGCAAGTGGAGATGGTGTTGTCGATCCAGATGACAAAATAAGAACAAGGTCCTAGTATCAAAAGGAGAGTGCAGCACTATCTCACACATATCATTTTCTTGCTAAGAGGTGTTTCATGATGCTTGGGTCATATCCTCAATCCTTCAGGGAGGCTTTCCATGATCCTAGATGGCAGGAAGCCATGGATGAGGAGTTTGATTCACTACATGAAAACCAGACCTGGGAAATTGTCCCCTTGCCTCCAGGAAGGAAGCTGGTACAGTACAAATGGATCTACAAAACCAAAATAGCTATTGATGGGGCCACAACCAAGTACAGGGATCAGTTGGTGGAAAAAGGGTATTCTCAGTTCTAAGGCTTTGACTACAATGAGACATTCACTCCAGTAGCTAGAATGGACTCCATCAGGATAGTATTGGCCATTGTTGCTTCTAAGAGATGGAAAGTACACTGCATGGATGTGAAGAGTGCCTTCCTCCATGGAGATTTGGAGGGAGATATATATGAAACAACCTGAGGGGTTTATTGATGATCCTTCCTTAGTTTGCAGACTGAGGAAATCACTGTAAGGACTCAAACAATCCCCAAGGGCATGGTACTCCAAGATGGATACTTTCCTCATCTCTTAGAAGTTTGAAAGGTGCAAATCTGATTGCAATGTCTACATAAAGAAGGAGGGGTTCTTGCTTCTAGTTCTATTGTATGTGGATGACTTGCTCATTACTAGAAGCTCTGCTGCTGGAACGAGTAGCATCAAGTCTTCTCTTAATAAAGCATTTTCCATGTCTGACTTGGGATTGTTAAGACATTTCATTGGTCTTGAAGTAAGTCAGAAGACTTGGGAATCATGATCTCATAGTCCAGGTATTCATCAGATATGCTTAAGAGGTTCCACATGGAGGATTGCAAGGTAGCCTCCTACCCTTTCTTATCAGGCATTAGGCTTGAAGAAGGTGGTTCCACACCTTTGGTGGACAACACTCTCTATAGACAGCTCATTGGAATCCTTCTGTATATCACTCATTCGAGACTAGGCATATCCTATGCTGTGAGTGCTGCTTCCAGATATATGCAGGAGCCACATGAGCTGCACTGGAAGGCAACAAAGAGGATCTTGCACTATGTGCAGGGTACTACTGATTATGGGATCCACTATGTTGTTGGAGCACGGCTAGATCTCACAAGCTTTACAGACTCAGACTGGGCAGGAGATGGAAATGATAGGAAATCCACCTCGGGTTTTGTATTCATGATTGGATTTGGACCAATTTGTTACTCCAGCAAGAAGTAAGCAACCCTTGCACTTTCTTCAGTAGAATCAGAGTATTGGGGAGCTGTGAATGCAGCTATTCAGGTAGTTTGGTTGCATGGCATTTTGACAGAGTTATGGATTCAGACTTCACCTACAGTAGATCTTTATTGTGACAACTAGAGTACAATCAAGATCTCAAGCGATCCTATTCAGAAGCAGAGGACAAAACACATAGAATTTCACATGCACTACATTCGAGAACTAGTGCATGACAGAACCATCACACTGCACTACTGTCCGACAGAGGATCAGATTGCAGATATTTTTACCAAGTCTTTTACTGAAAAGAGATTTTCCTTTCTCATGTCTCTTTTGNTGGTATCGTTACCAGGGTCCACAAGTTATCCAAGTTAGGATTCAGGGGGGGTGTTAGGATTATAAATCCTCCCTTGTTCATACTTTCTATTAGATTAATTATCCTAACTTAGGAGCCTCAATTAATTAAATGAGTACACTAGTGAAATTGGGTCCACATGGACTAATGGGGCCACATGTACTAGTCATTGAAGTGTGGGATACAATGCTAGAGGTTAACTGCCACTTAATGCATGTGCATGCATCAGTGGGGGTGCCTCCTAGACCAATTCCTACATTTTAGGAGCCACTAGGAGTCCCGACACCAACCTACTTCAGTTAGTTGGAGTTAGAACTATTTAGCAACAATAAGCCTTCAGTTACCTTCAGATAACTCACTATCAGTTAGCTAGAGCATGCTTTGCATGGATAATGCATGCATGCATGTGGAGGAGTGATTTGGTTCACCTACCACACTCAGTTGCACTTAGTTAACTAGTTGTTACTGTATGTTGGAGTTATTGGTCATCGAAGAGTTGATTTGTTGGACTCTGATATTGATAGAGAGACCTTGAGTTAGAGATTCAATTAGATACAATCTTATCCACTTGGATAATTCAAATTCATTCCTCATGCGTTTGAATTCTACCTATTTGTAATCTATAGTACACCGGATATTATTATGATGAATATACTATAAATTCCTGAGCAATACTTGTCCATTTCTTGTGTGGTTTGTTTTGCTTAGTTTGTATGTTCATCCTCCATTCAATTGCTGCAACATAATCAGAACTCTCTGCTTGAAGATCATATGCTATTCAAATTCTAATAACACTTCCCCAAAATTGTGTCGTGGCCTTCGAGATCTTCTTCGCTTCATGTTCCATCACTTAGAACTGGGTCGCGATCGCTTCGATGGGATTCTTTCACTCCACAACCTGCTCTGGTGGCATGTATGGGTAGACCATATCATTGAGTAGAATATTGGACAACTGGAGTTGGATGATGACCTATCCTAGTTGCTTGGATTTGGTGACTGCATCAAGTTCCGCTGTGCTTTCATATATTTGTTGACATGCCTCATCAATAGCCGCTTCTACCTCACCTCCACTTGCAATCAGTTGTGCATTCTTGAGGATCAGGTGGTAGATATACTTCTTCAGGTCAATGATCTCTTCAGTAGTTTTCCTCTTTAGCTCATCTTGCACTATCTGTAATGCTGCGACCTCCTATGCTTTTATAGCTGCTACCTAATCCTTCACTTGGCTCAACTTCACAACCTCTGTCTTTAGCTTTGTAGCTTCCTCATGTGACTCCAAGTAGCCATCACTGAGCTCTTTCTGCCTATCGGCCAACTCTTGGTTGGTGACCCGCTATATGTGCACGATGTTCTGGGTCACTAGCTTGTTGATCTCCACTTCAACATCCTACAGCTGCTGCAAGGAGGAGTTCACATCCTCACTTCCTACGTCTATTACAGTCGGGGGAACTTGAACGTTCCTGGCCCACGGATCAGTGCTAGTCGATGGGAGTTCCTACACAACAACACTCTCCGGTGTGGTATTCACAACAGCATCATAAATAGAATCTAACTTAGCTCTTACCGTAACAAATCCTTCCTGGCTAGACTGATGCATTGCTTGCACAGCTGTGTCAGATGAATATGTGACAGCCTGAATGAGTCACTGCAATTGGACTTCCATCCTGATCGGTGTCGTTCGATGATTCTCCATCCAAGTCATGAATACTCTGGTCTTCTCACTTAGGCTCTGTAGGGGAATCTGTGGGCGTCCCATCGATATTTATTCGGCACTAATTGGATCACGCCATTCATCAGGCCAATCCTGAACAACTACTTCCTCTTCATCATCAATTAATTTATAGGCCATTGGTATCCATTTATTATCAGGGCCACGTCGTGTCTGGATATCAATTGAATGGGGCTCGATGGCGAACCACATGATCCTCTGATACTTTACTGCCGCTTCCTCTGATAAGTGAAGAATTTTTACTGCAACAACCTGTAATGCTTCCCAATAGATCCAAAAGTGGATCGCATAATCAGTTTGACGACCGGGCTCCTCTACCCACCATAAATTATGATATCGTGTGCCTTTTCACACCTTGACTGCTTTGACAGACATAGGCTGGTATTCTTCTGGCTCCATCCAAGCCACCAAAGAAATTAGGATCAACAACAAACTATAAGAGAAAGGTTTCTCCCTGGCCTGAGCTGCGACCCCATATGATGTCAGCTGGTTCAACAAGAAGAGGGACCAATTCATTTGGACTCCCTCAGCACACTACTGCGCACAAGAAATCACTCTTGAATTGCATTGAACCGGGTGATTCTTTTGGACAATTTTGCTAGCTAAGATACATGCTCCAATACGTACTGCTCACTTGTTGATGTTGTCGATGCGATATGCACGACCATCCCACTGCAATCCGTATCTCTCCTTTAGTTACTGAGCAAGCTTCTTGTCATTGTCTCTTCCTCTGAGATATTGGGTGGGGTCTGCCCCAGCCTTTAGCAACCTCATTACATCCATAATCAGGTCTACTGTAACCACGATTGGTATATCCAACCACAATGTCCTTCCATGAAAACATGCCAAAAGTTGTTTGATGCACGCATTCGCTTCATTCATACACCCTAAGTGGGGCATGTTGATAAACCCTAGCAACCCAGATTTGTTCAATCCTTGCACCCATGGGAGCGGAATATGCTTGATGGGTGCACCGAAAACTGAAGGCAAGGACTTGTAGGGCTCCTCCGCTATGTATTTCAACAACAACAAGTCATGGTCCTCATACTTCATCTTGATCAAGGCGGGGATAATTTCCATAGTGCATGTCATCCCTTCCGACATCGGTGGTGTTTTCGGCTCATACTTCTGATTTTTTGTTAATCGTCGGGGATTTGCACTAGGTCATGTGGGAGTGACATATCCAGGGATATCGTTGATGGAAATTACCCTAGGTACCACAGACTCCACAGCTCCTGAACTAGATGGACCTGTCTACTCGATTCCATCCCCTTGTGGCCTAATGGAAGTGCATGTCTGCCTCTTCTGCGGTGGCATTGATCCTGGTTTCTGAGCCTTCCGCTTGCCCTGGGGAATCGAAGATGATACGACAGGAATACTCATGATTTATTCTTCGATGTAATTTGGATGAACGAGTGATTCCTACTCACTTTAAATATCTACAGTGTCAGGGTTTCTCAGTATGCCACACTAATGAACCTCACTAAGTGAGCTAACTTGCCCCAATCACACACCCCAGCTACCGCTCACAATTCTTCCAACCCACTCAGCTCATCTCTACACTTCGCTGAACTCGACTGAACACAATGATGCCTTTCCTCCTGCATCCCTCACCCTTTTTATGGCGAATAACTAATCTAGCTCCATCATTGCCAAATCCATTATATCCATCATGACCAAATCCTGCATTAATGACCTGAATCGGTTGGTGATCCTCGCATGCTAACGGTCAGATCGGCCATAAATTCACATCGCTTCAATGAGCGTCATTGGATAATTGCTCTTAACTTTCTACATTTATTGCTGATTTGACCGAATCGTAACCCTGTGGCTATTGCGGTCCCTCTTATCTAACTGTGCTAATAACTCCTACACTTGCGCCACCACTTTCTCCTGGTGCGCCCTTCTGTCCTCTATATATTTTTTTCCATTTCACTATGCTTCAGGAAATGTGCACCTCCTCCCATGTCCTATAGGGGTTCAAGTGGCTACCATTCACAAGATTTGGTAGCACCGCTCCATCTAACTGCTGTAATTGAACTGCACCCCTAGAAGCAATTGAATGAATGAGATATGGGAATAACCAATGCATTTGTAACTTACCTGGATGATTCATGAACTTGTTTTCGTATAATAGCACCAAATCTCCTTGGGAAATTTTTTTGTTTTTGGTGTGGAGATCATGCCATGCCTTCTGTCAATCCTTCTCGACGCGCTGGTGAAAATGTGCAATGAAGTGGTCCTCTTCCAGTTGGACTAGCTGTGTTGCTCGCTCCTCAAGTGCTGCTTCATCAACCATGTTGGTTTGCTACTGCAATGCTCAGACTGTGAACAATGTACTCCATAGGATTGACTACCTTTTATCCATATACCAATTTAAACAGTGTCTGCCCCGTTAGTCTCTTGCAAGTGGTGTGATACGCCCATAGTACTGCAGGAATCTTTAACTCCTAGTCATCATGATTAGCATTACATAACTTTGTGAGTGCAGTTTCTAGGATTTTTTTGAAGGATTCTATGGTTCCATTTTCTTGTGAATGATATGGGGTACTTTTCTTATGTTGCACCTGCAATTCTTTCGTCAGTGCTCTTACTGTGTGGTTGATAAAGTGACTGCCCTGGTCGCTCATTAGTATCCCAGGGCATCCAAACCGGGTTACAATGTTTTCAAATATGAACTTTGATGCTATCGCAGTGGTACAATCCACAACTGTCGTAGCCTTCACCCATCTTGTTAGATAGTCTGTCGATGTGATGATGTATCATGCACCAGTGCACTTCCCTAGCGGGTTGATGGGACCCACAAAGACCACAGCCCATTTATAAAAAGGTTGTAAAGTTACCTATAGTACAAGCGGCATCTCATCTTGCCATGATGGTTTCCCTACACTTTGATAGACATTGCAGGTGCGTTCATAGTCTGTAGCATCATTATGCAAATTACGCCACCATATCCCAGTGTGCAGTACCTTACGTGTAGTAGCTTGTCCTCCATATTGTCCACCCACAACTCTTGCATGTGATTCTTCTAGAATTTTCCCTTATTCATGAGGTAGAACACACCGCCGCAAGATCTCATCGGGTCCAAGTTTGTATAAGTGCCCAGCGATCAACTGGCAATCCGAAGCCTTCACTACCAACTACTTCTTTGGACTCATTGACATTTCCTTTGGTGCAACTCTAGTTGCCAAAAACTGAATTATCGATGCATAATGGTCATCCGCGATATCAACTCGAAACAATTGTGCATCCGGCAACCCATAGTCAATATTGGTGGGCTCCTCACATGTTTCAATGCGAGGTAGATGATCAGGACCAACATTCAGGCATCCTGGCTTCACAGTGATTTCAAAATCAAACTCCTAAAAGAGAAGTAGCCAGCGACATATCTTCCCCCCCAACACAGGCTTATTAACCAGATATTTCAAAGCTGAATGGTCAGTGAACATTTTGAAATGACCACCCAAGAGATAATGCCTAAACTTCAGCAGCGCATATACCATCACCAACCCCTCTCTTTATGTGGTCGTGTAATTCTTCTCAACAAAGGATAGCTTCCTGCTAGCAAAGGAAATCAGGTGATCCAGATCTCCTTCTCCTAGTTGTGCGAGTACCACTCCCAGTGCAAAAGAGGAGGCATCTACATGAACATGGAACTCCTTGTTCCAATCGAGGAACAAAAGTATGGGTGTTGAAGCCATCTTGGCCTTCAATGTGTTGAAGTTGCTTTGACACTCCTAGATCCATACGAATGTATCATCCTTCTTTAATAGTTTCTCCATGGGGGCAGTAATCGTAGCATAATCGCAGATGAACTTGCGATAGTACCCAGTGTCACCCAGTGTCGCTTTAAGCATCTTCATATTTGTAGGTGGCAGTAGGCTTAGAATGAGCGCAATCTTTGTTGGATCGACCAAAATCCCCTGCTTACAAATGATATGACCCACTAATATCCTGAAAGGTGCACAAAAGATGCACTTCTTTGAGTTTAATGCGATTCGATGTTATCGACACCTTTCTAGCATCAAGTGTAGGTTTTCCAAGTGGTCCTTAATTAGCCTGTAGACTGTCCAATCATCCATATATACTTGCAGAAATTTCTGAATAAAATATTTGAATGCAGCGACAACAACCTGAGAGAATATCGCAGGTGCATTCTTCAACCCAAAGGGCATCACTGTGTATTGAAAACAACCCCATTCAGTGCCAAATGTGGTTTTGTGGCCGTATTCCTTTGCAATTCTTATTTGGTGATACCCAGAAAATCCATTTGTACAAGAGTACATTTCTTGACCACCTACTCCTTCAAGAACCTCATCAGTGAACAGTGTCGGGAAGGGATCATGCATGGAAGCATCATTCATCTTTATTAGATCGACACAAATTCACACTTCTCCTCATTTTCTTTTCCTAGACCACCATAGGGATTATCCACTTTGATTCTTCTACCGGCTTGATGATTCCTGCATCCAACATCCTGTCGAGCTTTACCTTGAATATTTATTTGTATCACTGATTCAAGCGATATGGTCACTGCCATACTGGTTTTGCGTGGCTTCAATGGGATTCTCATTTTTCCTAAGACACCAAGTATCCCCTTCATCTCTGAGAACTTTGTTGGGAATAGGTCCTGGAATTCATGCAAAATATCCGTTATTTTGGCCATAGTTTCTTCATCCCAATAGTCCCCAATATTTGCGAATTTTGGATTTTACTCCGTCCCAATGTTAACTTTTTTGATCTTCAATGGTTGAGTCATCGGGTCTGTCAGTATGTCTGGTGCTGCAACATTTCTACTTCCTTCTGACTCTAGAATAGTAATATTCTGAAGCTCATCGTCATCCTCAGGTTTTCCAGATATATTATAGCATTCCGTCATTGATTGCATATGGCACTGCGTGTGTGGGTCTATTGGGTATGCAACAGGGACAACTTATAGGACCACGTCGTGGATGATTTGAAGTGCGCTATGGACCTCAGGATTGGCATCCTTGAAACTAAAGGTCTCTGCAAAGAAACTCGTCAACTCCTCCCATGTGGTTATTGTTCTGTGCAGCTCCGTGGATACATACCATGACCTTGGCATTTCGTCCAGAGTGTGAATAAAAGAATGGACCCATTCAACCTTGGGTCGTGACGCCAACAGAGTCTAGAATTCCCTTAGATGACTACACAGGTCATTTTGTCCATCATTTCTCCTGATATGATATATATCCATATCTCTGAAGTGCATGGTCATCAACCGTTGACACTGTGCCCACTCGTGAATTGTCTCCTTATGAGCAACCCACCATCGGCTGGGGTGGCTTCAGTGCTACTTCTAATGCAAACAAGCGCTGAGGCTCAGATACCTTCGCTTCGAAGTCCTTGAGGAACCCAGATAGTTTCAGTAGCCCTTCATATATCATGAACTCAACAGTCTCAGTCGCGATGTGGCGTAGCGACTGTGTGATCAGCCCACATTTTCTAAATGATACTTCATGCAGTCGGTTTTGCCAATTTTCCAGCACATCATCAGAATCAGAAGACGCAAAGCTAGCGCTACGCCAATCCAGTTATTCCTTAGAAGTAGGATGAATATAATATTCAGAGATATTATAAGCATGATCTCATCCTTAAACAAATTCGTCTTTGATAGGTTAAATATGTTTCCTTCCTTCATTAGGATCCATAGGGGTGGTGACTCAGATATCCTAGTTCTTGAATGTCATCAACCGCTTCTTAAAATTGATCATGGCCATGCTATTGTTGGCCCATCCAATCCCTAGCAGTGCGAGATAGTATCCCCCTCCATCGATGACTTCGATTACATCAAAATCAGCACGAGTCCTCATACCTTCAACATCCATGACCAAGTTCGACACACAGCCGATTGGTTAGACTTTAGTCTAATTAGCCAATCTCAGCTGCACTAGGGACCATCCAAGTTTCAGCTCCCCAATCCTCTACCATGTCTGCTTCATTAAGATATTCATATCTAACCCAAGATCAAGAATAACTGAATTGACTTCGTAATCCCCAATCTGGATGTTCATTCGCATTTGCTTGCCCATCTTTTTCTTCTGTAAAGAATTCATCGTAGAGTCTTGCAACTTTCTATCCGGATGGTGCAGCAACTTCTTGATCTCTCAACTAGAGCATTGGGATCTCTTTCCAGGGATAAAAAACTCTCGAAGAGCTGCTGTAAGGTACCATACTGCCGCAAAGGTCCAGCTTCTAACAAAGAATCAAAAGCAGAAGGCATGCCAAAAATAGTTGTCTTACCAGGATTTCTTCCAAGCGCCTCGCGAACCTCGAAAAAGGTATCTATGTCAGTCGCGATATCAAACTGTACTTTCTTATTGCTAGCCAAGCGAACTTGTAGATGTGGTCCATCATCTCCATTTGTTACGTAGCCTCGAGTGACAATCCCTAACATCGTTTGTTCATAGCTCTGCTAGAATTGTCGCAACCGTCGACCCTTGATTCTAGTTCTATGGTGGAGGCTGATTCAAAGGTAGATTCTGGTTCACCGCTGGATTCATAGGTTGATTTATTTTCTGATTTTGTACTGGAATTTTGGGTTGAACCTGATTTTGTAGTTTTTGTTGGTTCTGTATCTGATTATGGGCCAAGAACTAGTTTTGATTCTGCAACAGAGGAACATTTTCTGCCTGCCATTTCACAATTAGCTAAGGGAAATTCTCAACAATATGATCACTTACCATGCAGTATACACACTGCAGATGCAGAAAATCCCTCTAATAGTGCCCAAATGTTCCACATTTTTAACACTGGATTGAGGCACAACCTCGTCCTCCTCCTTGGCCAAAACCTCCCCTTCCCTTGAATCCTCTACGAAATCCCCCTTCTTGCTGATATTGTGGTTGATCTACTTGCTATTAATACTGGGGTTGGGCCATTTGCTACTGTGGAGGATTCAGTCATTTTTGAACATAATGCATTGCTTGGACATACTGCGGCTGTAGTGAAATCTGGTTGTACTGCGGTCACAACACAAACTGCGGATGTGGTGCAACCTGCAGGTACAATAAACTACATCTCTGGTGGTGGTGTATACTGGACTCGAGGTGGCAATTGTATCACCAGTGGCTATGGCTGTTGCACCATGCGAGGATATTCACCTTTCACAAAATATGAATCGTATGTCCGCTCTTGACGCAGATCATAAGCTCAACAGTCCGTATCCTCGTGCCCAACTGAGCAAAGAAATGTGCAATATAAACATACTAGAATCGTAACCATTTTCTGCATGTAGGTATAGTATTCGTGTCAATGCCCATATAATTGAAATATGTGACACCACAGCGCACCACCACAACTCAACGGGTTCGATGCTCCTGAGAGTAGATAATTCCAGAAAGTAGGACAAGTATCTTTGGTGTGTTCATCCACATAACACTAAGTGCACCACAATTCATCATGTTCATCTTTCACCTTGTTGATGTCCTACAATTGAAGCGTCGGGTTCACCAGCTGCTCCCGCATTTGGTTCATGCCAATAGCAGTTTCCCCGACAGGTGAAGCCTCCAGCTTCATTGCAATTTCCAGAGCCTCGCTCTATGTCATGATCTTCTACTGCATCAACGGATGTCGGATATGAGGGACCAGTGCTGCAATGAATCATTATTTGTGTTGGACATCACTCATATCGAAGTTGACGTGTGCCATCAACGTCTTAAACCTCTGGTCAAAGTCCCAAACCATCTCATTAGGGAATTGTTTAATTTCCTTCAGCTCTGTAACGTGTCGTGCTTTAGATTTTGGTTTCTTGAATTCTTCAAGCAGTCCCTTCTGAATCTCATCCAAAGTTTTTAGAGTGGTCCCTTGCGAAACCTATATGAATCTCATATACCAATCAAGTGCACGACCCTGAAGGGTGGTCGCTAATTGGCCTTTCTTTACCTCATCATCTGTAGTCTGCCTAGCAGTCCAGACTGCTTCACATAATAACCAATATTTCTTTGTGTCATTAGTGTCATTTCCACGGAACATAGGTATCTTCATATCATCTCCCGCCATCCTAGACCTTCTTCCTGCAGATGCTGCTTTAATACTGGACGCTTCTTGGCACATCAGACACATCGACGTAGATTGCGTATATTTTCTTGATGGTACAGTAGTGCACGTAGGTGTGGACACGTTGCTACCGGGGTTTGACCTTTGTTCTATCCTAGGAATAGACTGGGTCTTCTCGTCCTCTTCGTCACTGTAGGGCCACTTCATCCCGTGTAGTTTTCCTTCGTAGTCTTGCGTTCCGATCGTAGCAAGACCTTCCGCTGTACTCTACCTCTTCTCTACTCTGAACCTTGCTCCTGCCCTTGTACAACCACTCTCTTCCTCAGTTTCCCTCACAGTCTCGTCGAAAATTACGCCCATCTACTCCTTATCTTTCCATTCGTCGCTCCCTTTCTATCGTGGTGTTCATAGCCTCCGCACACCATATTTTTACTACTCGAGGTGCATATTTAGTATGCCCTTTTCATAAATAATCCTCTTGATTGAAATTGCAGAGACAGTAAGAACCTACCTCAAGGTCCGTTGAAGAATTCTCGTTCTACTTCGATCTAGGACTTGTTGGTATCAACCGCAAACTCAGTGATGTATCCTTCCAGAATACTATCCAACCAAACTTCAACTGCTCGCGATGCCTTGTTGTCGGTTTCTTGTAGTTCCTGAATTGATTCGGGGTCCAGGACGTCAGCTCTGCTCCCTGGAAGTTGCACTTCTTTTAGGTGAATCACGCTAGCCACTCGTAGAGTATGGTGGGAAACTCATAGAAAAACCCTTCGTGAGGATTTTCATGAATGTACCTCACCAACCATGCGTTTGTTTTCAACTTCAGGTTATAGTTCTCGACTTCAACGAACTCTCGCAGTCTTAGGTCGAACCAATCTTGAATCTCTGGTTTCATCAGATGCCACAACATATCTTCCTCTCAGTTGTAATGAGGTCCTGACAACGAAACCATTTGTTGGCACAAACCACCCAACAAATCCCTGTCGACAGGGGTTCCCACTCTATTGACACTCAACCTGCGCGATCTCCCTGAGAACCGGCCCAAACAGGTTTTACCCTGCCCGGCAACACTCGTGAAGTGGATGAAGTCTCACTTAAGATGTTCGAGGGAGAGCTGTCGAAACCATGTTTCTGTAGTAAGGAGGAGGATTTTAGGACAGCATCCGTTCATCAGTTTAACTATCAGATCTAACAAGACCGTTCATTAGACACCGCATCATTCATAATAGATCTATCATTTCAATTGCAGATCCAACAGATTGCATCATCCATTTATTCATCACCCTAGTATCACATTATTCATTTATAAACAGAATCATCGGAAATTCTTCATTGACATCGCAGCACATAAAAACAGAAAAAAGACAAAAGACAATAGTGATTCAGCTCAACATCTGACGTATCAGATTACTTTCTGCGCAACAAATCCAAAACAACAGCTGTCTTTCTCTACAGCAAGCAAAATATCAACCCAGAAGATCACATAGAGATAAAAGCTTGTCACAATTCGTTCAGCTTCTATGACTTGTTTTTCATTTGCAATTCTAACTCTATATATACACTTGCACCTTTACATTCATGGTCCACTTCTAACTAACTCCTAACTGATTTAACCACTAATGACCTATATCCACAAAATGTGGTCAACCGATACAAAAGGATGCATAAAATATTAAAAAATGGTTTGTTTTCCTCCCATCACATTATCTTTTCCCTATGTGGTGTCGCGTGAGCTTGTGCAGCCTCTGCGGTGCTACGCAACTCACTTATCCCAAAACCCCTACCAACATAAATCAAATACCCCGAATCTCCTAGTTCCATTGGAATGGGCAAGAGGACTGGACCAAGAAGTTTTACTATTGCTGATGTATATGTCCCATTTCAGACGAAGCACATACATGAATGCACATGTCAAACAATTACTAGTATCATTCCATGGTGGCTTCCTATGACTCGACATTAAAAAATTTATGGATGTCAAGCTTATAGAAGCAATTACAGGGCTTCCACTTCTAGGCGTAGACCTAGCACCATTTTTCAAAAAAGACCGGGACACTTTGATGATGAACAAGCTAAAAGATAAGTATGATTTGACCAAAGATACTAGAGGCTTTTTAATAACCTCCATCAATGACCACACAGCTCAGTTTCCAGCTAAATTTTTAGCTACCAAGTTGGTACGGAAGATACGCCCAAACCAATGTATTGCAGGAACTATTGCAACAAATAAACTCTGTGTCGAGGGGGTTCAAATGAACTGGCCGCACTATCTACTAAATGAGTTGTTAGCAGATGCAGAGGAGTCACAGGAAAAAGGTACTGCATTCCATTATTCATGGTTACTCATTTAGATTTCATTTTCCACATGTTTAGAACGAGCGAACTACCAAGGGGTAGATATACCAGTTCAATGTCGAGGAGATCGATATCGGAATCTCTGGTTTGAGAAAGTTATAAAGGATAGACAAAGAGACAACAATGTACAATTCTTTATGCATGGAGAGGCCCTGTGATATCAAATGAGAAAGCATGCAATAATCATGGAGGAGATCATTGAGCAGTTTCAAAACATTGTTAAGTTCATAATTGGGCCCCATCATATCTTGTTACAGCGCGACAAGATCCACAACACCAATGGTAAGCGAAACAATACGTGCTATATGAAGAAGAATTTGAGGCCATTACCCAAGATTGGACGGAAGAATGATGAGTCCATGTCGTCAATGACCTACAATCTGTAGAATAAGACCTACAATAAGACAATCCCGCAACGAAGAAGGATGGAGAATAGGGAGGGAACCCACCACCAGAAACATAAGATCCACAAATTTCTTCGAACACTCCCCAGAATGATTCTAGTACAACCCCAACAGATCCAATGGTGGGCAATAAAAGGAAGCAAACGGATAAGCCTAAGACAAGACATAAGAAAATAAAGGCTGATAATACAAAATGAACTATCGGACTTACTAGCGACGATTTCTCCCTTCTAATGGACTCAATGACAGAATTCGCTACAGAAATCCTGAAGAAAACAGATTAGTGGAAAACGGAGCTCACAAGTAGTATTACAGACCTATTATAGACGCTTTGCAAAGCAGTCAAATAAGTACAAGTTGCGGTCAACTACATACCACAAGCGATAGTGTCGCAGGACTTAGATGGTCCGTCAGAAGAGCGACCGACTGATGTGTCGATACCTATTCCACCAATAAAGAATCAACTGGTGGGAGAAGCACTTAACTTGGGAACTGTAGAGATGAATACCATGACCAATAACTTGGGCCATGTTACAATAGATTTTTCGCAAATATCGTTGTATGAATTTTATGCAATCCAGAATGTCGTAGTTGCAGAAGTGAAGGTCAGTGAAGACACACTGATCAGGCAAGTTCGGTCATCGAATAAGACTATTAGTAAGATGAAAAATCAAAGAAACTGAGTAGAAATCCAAAAACTGGAAGGAGGATAGGCACAAGCTCGAGAATGGTGTAACACTTGTAGTATTTTGCAGATAAAGGAATAAAATAAGAAATGTTTGCATAAGCCAAGGTCATTCGACTTGGAAAAATCAGAGAGGAACTTCGGAAAAAGGTCGCAGATCTAGAAGCACAAGTGAGACCCAGTACACCACCAGAGGTGCTTTAAGAAAGAAGGAAGAAAAAAACAAAGGATGCAAAGAAAACATAAGAGGAAGAGGCACTGTGTGCTAAGGCAGTCGAACAAGTTTCTCAGATGTGGGAAGCATTGATCGATGATGCAGAGTGAGAGAAACTCACAGAGTAGTTGTGCACTGCTGAAATAGAGGCGGATCAGATAAAGAATGAGATGAAGAAATTTCCCTTAGCAGAGAAAACAGCTAAGGTTGCTGACATGAAGAAACTTCAATAGCAAGTCACAACACTGTGAGCTCAAAATTAGTAGAGGACTAACAAAGTTGCAGAATTGCAAGCCGAAGCAAAAACAGTTACATGCATTATTCAGCTTGCACACTAGAAAGTGCGATAAGTAGTAGAGTTCGCAAGACTTACAACATCGAAACACATCAGTTCTGGCCTTGTGGAGAATTCGCAGAAGCCAAAAGAAGATGTGTGACGAGAAACAAAGCAGATAGTGAAAATACTCCAATATTTTCAAAGCAAGGTCATCATGGCCGAAGTTTCAAATTAGCGTGGCTCGGGATGAGCCACGGGTCAGTGTTGGGGACCTGTGGCCCTAGAAAAAGGTAGGCGAAATTTAGCAATTCAACTAGAATTTTGCTCGAAAATATGAAGAGTCCAGTCATGCGACAAAGGAAGGTGTGATAGAGGAAGAGCTACGAAAGAAGAAGCAACTGTAAAGGAAGTTGTGGTAGAAGCAACCATGAGGGAAGAGTTCATCACATAAGGGAATATGCGACGAGATAAACTACGACGGAAGGAACCATGATATAATAAGACATGCAATAGATGAAATGGAAAACCCATAATATCATGGGTAAGAAGTCAGTTAGGATGACACATGCTTTAGGGAATAAATCATCTTTGTATTTTGGGTCCATAATTCCTACTGATAGTTGTAACTAAATGAACAAGAATAGGAATGACATCCTGTCAGCTAACAAAATGAATTCGGTTGACTACAATGTGTAAGATTCTATAACATGGAGAACCCAAGCTGTGTGCGGGTTACTTCCTCGGAGTTAGACACACTTAGACAGTTACGCTCTTATTAGGTCTTTGTTGGTTTTTGTCTTAGAAGAGAAGCAGAGTTGAAGAGTTGTAGAACTGTAGAGAAGAGAAAGTCAATCCCTAATCCCTATGAATTGTATTATGTTATAATCCCTATTGACGGACAAATAGAGTCATATATTGAATGCATGCAATAAGAATAAGTAATATAACCATCGATTTTGATCTAGAAATCTAGTAAAGTTCCAAGAGGAAATCCCTACACAACTGCAGAAACTTGGTTCTAGCAGTTACCCAGAAGAGATATCTCGGGTGAGACTGTATCTGTGTCGTAGGTGCTGTCGACTGAGCCTTGCTCTGTTCGGTCGATATTTTGATTTTTGTTGAAGGACAACCAAGGGTATGAACCTGGGTCGAAGGGATAAACGCCAACACTAGCCATGAATGGAAGAATAGGACCTCGACTAGATCTAGGAGAACCAACAACGGTGCTGGGGTTGACAGGCATGTAATTACCACGAGAAAATGGGGGTTGGTAGGGTTGACTCTCGACAGTAGAAGTAGTCACTAGAATGGTGTGAATAGTCATAATAGTGGCAGATGGGCCAGTGCCCCTATGCATGAATGTAGAATGGTGTGAACCATGGTGGTTGGAGTGGAGCAACTACTAGTGGATAGAAAACCAGCGACAATGTGTGTAGTGACGAGGGGCCCATTAGAACCAAGACCTGTAGGTCCAATAGAATGGATACTCGATATGATGGGTGGAGCACTCACAGGTCCACTATGCACAATCCCCCCTTAGAAGGAGTTAATGGGAGGTGCACCAGCCATGGGGATAGATGGGGTAGTGAACAAGGTAGGATCGGATTGATAGGAATCTGAATCTGACTTAGATGCATTATGTGGCTCGGAAGGTGGTGAACGACGCCAAATATGGATTCGATGATGGTGGTTCAAGGAATTGAATTGAGGGGTATGCCCCCTAAGTCTATGGGAGTAGTGTGGGGGAGAAATGATGACGTGATGGTGTGCTATATGATGAATGAAGGCTCAAGGGTGGAAAACAAAAGCTAAAAAATCCTACTGAAGCCAAGTGTGTAGAAGGAGAGCTGATAAATGGTGCCACATAGGCCAAAAATCAAGCTCTAAAACCAAACTGCAATAGTGTGTCACAACACGCGAGTATACAACAAAATTGTCCAATCCAACAACCAACACTACCTATGAAGAAAATGACGCACTAACCTATGGGGTATAAGTGCAAGCAATCTCCTAGCTATAGGATGGAATCCCCTCACAAATAGTATCCTTCGTTGGGTGATGAAATCCATCATCAAACAATACGAAATGGAAGAACAGAAGGATAAGAGAATCCTAGTACCGAGGGGGACCTGGAGTAAAATATCCCTAAGAGACTGACAAGTATGCTACCTTGTTCATGACACATCCAGGATGGTTTCTTGGCACTTTATCCCTTTGGTCCTTAGAGTTCAGTATGGGGACCAACATGCACGAGGTGGAATATGAAGAGATGTCCTTACATACATAGTGAAGGGCAATATTCCACCCAGAATTCCAGAATACCTTAATTGTGTCTTATCCCTAGAGAGCGGGAGGCCACCCAATGAACTCGTGGTGACCATGTCAATAAATACTAGAAGATTTTGGTTCCCCATAATACAACAGTTGTCTCATATGTAAGTGACAAAGGGGGGTTATTTGGATTCTTATCCTTGGTGTCCTAACCTAACTACAATATTGTTTTGGTCCTCAAATGAGGTTACAATGTTGGTTGAGTTAAGGCTAATTTTGGGCTCATCTTGGGGTCATGAACCAAGCGTTAATATTAAGGTGTGATATGTGTGCATGAATGGAGTGTGATATCTAAAACTCATGTATCTCTGCCAGAGACTAATATGCTGAAAATTAAATGAAATTACTTATAGTAAATGTTTTCAACAATTAAAAACTAATCCTTCCAGATGAAATAAATATGCAAGTAAATAAGCACACTAGGAACTCTATAGGGTGTAGGAAACACATAGGGGGGTCGACTCAAATACCAAGATAAACCAAGATAGGCTCAAATATAAGCAAATGGGGACTCCAAAAACACCAAGGGGTTGTAGGCAATCAAATCTGGAAAGATACAGTCATGAAAGGGGAAAAACATAGACATGGGATCCATAATGGATCTAAACCACCTTTAACAATTAGGAAGTCAGCATAACATGTGCGGTTAGGGTGGCAATAAATTGAGAAACAACCGCAACTGAGATGGAAAAACAACCAAAACACGTAGGTCGCACTTAATGGGGGTTTTTGTGCAACAAATCACACAAAACAAGGTCACATAAGTGACATGACTCGCTCTAGAAGGAAAAAAAAGTGATCTGGACTTTGTATCCAGGTCGCACTTAACTAGGAAAAAGGTGCGACCTAGGTCACGCTTATAGGGAAAAAAGGTGCAACCTGAGTTGCACCTTTCAACCGAAAAGGTGTGACTCAGTCGAAACTGGAAATATTTTGTGGAAAAAATGTCAGTTAGGTTCAGGGGGCACGCACTATAAATGGACTGGTTCGTATCTTCCAAAAGGGGGTCAGATATGTGATGGATACGGGTACCTAAGTGAAAAAAACCAACAAACAGAAATAATTAACCTACAAAAGCAAATATCCAAGAGGATCGAGCCAGTGGGGTTGCCAAAAACTATAGTGGGGTTTCTCTCCAGTTATCTGCAAAAGCACCAACCATAGATGAAAGGGATCTAGCAGTAGATTTCATTGTGTAAGGGAAAGCATTCAAACTTGACTTTCTTAATAAACAATAAACAAACTATTTTTTAGATTTTCTTTTAATTAACAAAACAAATGCAGCATACCTTTGTAAATAGGCCATTGTAGTCGTTTGAGGATTTGCTCCAATGGCTTCAATGATCCATTTCTTCGATTTTATCCAACTAGGGTTGTCAATGGGAATGGAATCGAGAATTATATGGAGTAAACTGAACATACAACGTGATGTGGAGATATGTGGCAAAAGTATGACAGACAAAAAGTGTGACTAAAAGTAAAAACGTAAAAAGTCTTTATGTGGGGAGACCTTCACAATGTATTTATAGGATGATCCAAGATTTTTTCTCCCATGGTATTGGTCCATGGTTTATGAACCATTCTTATTTTAGGGTTTTGGGTCCTTTTTTGAGAGAATGGAGGTTTTGTTGCAATAAATGCACATCTTCTCTGTATTTATAAGGGAAGCAATAATTATTACTTGGACCAACTTGGAGGGAATTTAATTGTGAAGGTCAAAATGGAGGGAATAATGAGGGATTATGGTGTTGATCATTGAGAGCTATGTGGACAATTTTTTTTGTTAACATATCCTATTTCCAAATAAATTTTCCAGTTGAAGTACAAGAGTGTTGAGGGAAGAGTTCCCTCTCATGGGATGGACTAGAGCCTAAAGAGGGTTTGGGGGTGCATGAGATCAAAGCCTTTGCTCTTAGATCCTCCTATTCATTTTTCCTCATTGAGGAAGTTCTATTGGCCGAGAGAGCTGCTAACTCTCGATTTTTTTCACCACTTCAACTACAGGTATTCCTTGGTCCTCATTGTCTCCAGGTTAAATCTCTTGGATTGACATTTGAATAGATGTGCTACCACTCACTGCTATTTAAAATATTTATAAGTTCAAGTATTTCCTAAGAGTTCCTCTGCTCATCGGCATTGAACCGTCTTCCACCTTTTCCTATATTTTTCACCTAAAATATTCAGTACATGTGGTTAAAATATGTCCCCATTTGTGGTAGTGGCTACATCAACACATAATGTTTCAATAGTAAATTTGTTGTTGGTATGAGAGGTCCCTGATGGTTACCTCAATTAAATCTGCCAATCCTCCTTTGATATTAATAAAAACTATAATTTTTGCAACCGATCGTTGCATAATACTTGTAAGAGGGGTCAATAAGCAGTGTCTTGCCCAGAGAATTTCCACTTATAGTAAGGATTCTGCAAGACCAAAATTCCATGAGGCCTGGGATTGGGGAGCTCTTTTGAAAATTCACAACGAGGTTCAAAATAGGTATGCAAAAGCTTCAGTGTAATCTAGTTTGAGTTCCATGCCCAGTTCCCTTGTAATATGTAGACAACATTTTATTCTCTTTGAAACTTGAAACCCAGCCAACCCATTGCAAATATGTAGATATACGAAGTATAGGATATAAGGGGAACCCATTCCACCTCGATCCAACATCTTAAACAAGGATCAACCAATATTACTCCATATAATCGACCCAAAAGTGTTGTGCGTAGATAGTCCAGGATTTGAGAGACACCAATATCTTCATCCATTGTGAGTCAAATTGGGTATATCTTCTTCTTAATTACCTTCTTTCTTATGCTTATGCTTAATTCCAAGAGATATGGTGCATGAAGGTACAAGGATGGAAACAGAGGGATCCCTACCCTTAAGGTTCATTTCTAGGAATATGACAAACTAACTGTATCTTGGAAGGCTGGGAGAATGATCCATTCCCATTTGCATAAGCTCTAGATTGTCCTAAGGAATGGGGGAGTTGGTGGGGAGTTGGGGGCGTAACACATTCCTTCTCGGGGTTCATATCCAAGAGATAATATGGGGTTGAGAGATCCAACAAAAAAAAAATTATTCGTCTACATGCATGAGAGGGGGATGGAAGGAAACCTCTAGATTTGGTGTCGTACCTTGTTCTTGAGATGAGGTTGAACCATTGGGTATGAAATCTTGGGATGACAACTCCTCTACATAGAATTATTTTACATGTCACGGGTGTGATCTGTCCTCCCTTTAGTCAGCGGATGGGTTGGGATTTGATCTGTACCAAAATTTCCTTCAGAATAATCGATCACATGTGTAAATGGAGTCTGGTAATTTTTAAGCACCCTCACAACGGCCCCAATCCCCTATTCTAGTGACTTCATTAGATTAAGGGAGGGAGAGTAGTAGTGGTGCACCCTCAACAATTCTATCATGGTATCAACATGGAGCCAAACTAGGAATATGGTAAGCCATAGATGGAAACCCCACCACATGTCGGTGGTTGAAATTTTACTCTGATGGTTGGCTTTATCTTTTAAAGAAGGGTTTATGTGAGGGTTTTGGGGGTTTTTTGCACCTAGTTTTATTTACAACAATTCTTATGGGTGGTTGTATCCCCCCTCCAAAGAAGTGGTGTGGCTTGGTCCATTTTCCTATTAGCATAGTATTGAACCCTCATATGTCGTCACCCGATGCATGGTGTTGTGTGCTAAGGTTGAAGACTCGTCTGTCATGGTTTATGTAATCGGTTGCTTGGAATGGAGCTTTCTCATCTACCCTTGGTGTTCGTGTTCATCCCACCATTGGAATTGGACTATCCCTCAGCCAAGAATAGAGATAGTCCTTGTGATTTAATGGATACATTCATGATTTTTGGTTTCATTGTTTTCTAGCTACACACATTTTCTTTCAAGTGGAGCTAAGTCGTGGAGCTTAGTTGTGGAGCTCAAATGGTTCTTTCTTATGGATCTTGGGTGAGGAGCTATCTACATCTTTGGTGGAGAATGATTTGGCGCCAATGTTGCTATGTTTTCCTGGTGGGATCTCTATCCTACCAGTTGATGACCCTCTATGTTTATAAGCACCTCAACTCCTAGTTGACAATATGTGTTCTTTTGTGTCGAATGCAAGTTCACCTATGATTTTTGTTGGGTGATGAACCACTATGTTTATGAACACATTAGTTTTGGTTGGAATTTTGTAATATTTTTATCTAATGCTAATTAGTTTTGAAGTATTTGGGTCTTTGTTGCAATGTGCATGTAATTCAGTTATACTATGGCTTGCGTTTTTCAAAATGGCATTGACCCTAAATAATTTTGTCGACAGAACTCAATGCACATATTTGGGCATTGTTTGACCCATGTCATGATTTTAATTGGGTTTTATCATGGATCTAATGGTTTCATTTGTCAAACATTTTCAATGTGTGCGTAGTTGGCTCTGTTATGGCTCATACTATTCCAATTTGTAGTGACACTAATGAAATTTGTTGTCGGGATTGAATGTGCATATTTGGGATCTATTTGACCCTTATCATACTTGTAATTCATATTTTACAGGGCTTGAGAGGATTAGATGTTCAGATTGCCCAAGTGCTGGTAATTTGGTTGTGATGTGGCTATAACTATTTGAATTTGAACACCATCGTTTGGTGTTTTTGGCCATATTAGGACCCAGTTGATTTATGACATATTACCCTCCATGTTTGCGGTGACCCTAATTATTTTGGTTGGCGGGATTCAATGCGCATATTCAGGCTTTTCTGACCCTTTTTGTCGTTTCAATTTGTTTTATAATGGTTTTAGAGGTTTAAATGTTCGAATTGTTTCAATGTGCTTGTAGTCCAGTTATGGTATGGATTTAACTGTTCAAATTGGAATGGCACATTTGAAATGACCCTAATAGAGGGGTTGGATGGATTCAATGCGCATATTAGGGATTTGATTATCCATCAGCATGCTTTTAATTTCAATTTTTAAGGGATTTATAGTTTCCTATGTTTGAATTTATTCATTGTGGTTCTAATTCGATTATGATATGGCATTTGTAGATCGAAATGGCATGGCATTGTTGGCAGATTTGGCCATATAGGGGCTTTCTTGTTATGTTACATGGAGTCCTCCTTGTTTTCATTGACCCTAGTGGATGGATTAGTGGGACTCAATGCACATATTTGGGATTTGTTTGACCCTGGCCATGCTTTTGTTTAGGATTTTTCCATGGATTTAGAAGTTTTCTCTATTTTGATGGGTTCATTGAGATTTTAATTTGGGAATGTTTTGTGATAGATTATCCTCCTTGTTTTCAGTGATGGAAAACCCATGTCTTCACAGGTGGTAGTGTGCATATTTGGGATATGTTTAACCGTGTTCTTGCTTGTATTTAGGTTTCTTCAAGTCTTTTAGGTTTTATCAGTTTGAATTGTTTCAATGTTATTGTAATTTGGTTGTGCTTTTGCTTCAACTATAATGAATTTTGATCTTCTATGTAAGGTGGTCATGTACTTTGGGCCTATGATAATAATAAAAATTGCTTCAATTTAAATGTAGATGCAATTGTATTTGTAACTATATTTTCCTTAGTAAATGATAATAATCATGCTATATCGTTTAAAAAATTATGACCTTCAATTAAATAGTAGTTGCAATTTTAGTTGTAATAATAATTGGAGTTGGTGTACTTGTAATTGTAGTTGGAGTTGTTGTAGTTGTAATCTACCTTTGTATTTTTTCTAATACATCATTTACCAATATATGGGATGCAATTGTAAATGTAATTTGTATTTGTATTTGTGGTTGTAGTTTTCATTGTAATTGACAAACTTAGACAGTTATGAGCGTGTTGATGAATGGTGGGATGATTTTTATGCGAGCTAATTTAGACTTTCTAGGATAGCTATGGTTCAACTCCCAATTGTAGAGACAATCCAAGGTTGGATCAATCCACTTGCCATATGTTGTCATGCTTATTAGATAACCAATAAACATACCATAATTATAAACTTAAAAACAAAATAGGCTTGACATTGTACATCCTAACTTGTTGATTTTATTACCATAATTATTGTGCAGTGTTGGTTGTGATACTTATTTTATAATCAATTATGGGTAAAAAAAAATTATTTGCATTATTATTATTGAAAAACAAATCCTTGAGTTTCATAAAAGACTAGGATATGGGATTTATAGATTCCGAATCCCTTATGGCCTGGTTCTGATTACAACAAAACATTGCCAAATCCTTGAGTTTCATAGAATACTAGGATCTGGGATTTATAGGTGCCAAAGACCTTATGGCATGGTTATGATTACAACAAAATATTTCCAAATCCTTGAGTTTCATAGAAGACCAGGATTTGAGATTTATAGGTTCCAAAGCCCCTACGACCTGGTTCTGATTACAATAAAACATTGTTGAGTTAAAAAATAATCCACATTGGATGTGATTAGGCATAAACCATAAAACATATTCATGCATGCGTAGGCTAACTATCTTCATTGCCCAATCTTGTAGGGTTCCCTTCATTTGCATCATCTAAGTAGGTTGAAATTCCTACATTTGCATAATTTGAATAGATTGAGTTGCTTGCATTTGTCTGATTTCATTTTGGTCCTTCCGACCATGGAGGAATTGGAAATGCATAGTTATGACTTGTCCTCAACATCCACGTATTAACTAGAGGAGTTGGAAAAGTGTATATCGGATTGACCCTCCCACTTCCATGAAGAAAGTGGGGTACAGGACCATGTGATTGATATCAGGGGATCTAGATGTTTATAAGGTATTTAAAGAAATATGTATTATCTACAATCTTATTGACTAAGTTGGACACCATATGTTCCTCCATCCTACTCTAATCCTCTTGTAGTCTCTTTTGTGCCTTTCTTTGTGCTTTTTATTTCCTGACTAGTTGTTTATGGTTCTTTTTCTCTTGCTTATGTTTATCTCTTTGAAGCCTTGCAAGCCTTCATTATTCAACTTGAAAAATCCTTGCAACCTTCCTTTCATTTGTAAGATCCTTCTTCCTGACTCTCATTTCTTGCATCTCCTTTTTCTTTTGTTCTGCCCCAGCCAATAGTGAAATGTACTCATTTGAAGTGAGTAACTATGAACTATTGCTTAAGAGAAGAACATATATTGATCCTATAATTTCCTTTTCTACCACCATCTCCATTGGAAATATTATGAATGACTTGAGTGGTGTACCAATGTGCAGGGTACGAGTATCAACCAGGAGTTGTGTTAAATCTGCATTGTCTCCTTCAACTAGTTCTTCACTACCTAAAACACCTTCCTCTAAACTCCCAGCATCCACATATTAATGGAAAACTTTGTTGTTCAATAATGTTGGTTGTGAAGGAATGTTCATGCTTTCTTCGTTGGTGTTAGTAACAATATGATTTTTCATATTCATCATGGCCTCCATTAACCATTTAGGTTGTTCCACCTAGCTTGGCAATGTCAACTACTCTTCCTTGTTTCACAATGCTTGGAAAACTTAGACCACATTTAGTTCACCAATGTCATTATGAAATTTAGTTGCAAAATATGTACATGTTCCATGTGATTGAATAGCTTCCATGACATCTCCACCTACTTTGTTATCATATTGAGTAGCGCTAACATGTTCATCGTTGTCACCCAACAGTTGGAAATGTCCTTAAGAGAGGGATACCATGTTTGTAAATCATATTCATATTAGTGGACATGTACCTCAAGGATTGGATACAAGCCATATAATGGAGAAGAGCATTATAATCTAGTGGCCAAATTCCAGATCCCCTAAATCTAGCCTTGATATTTGAGGGAGTGATCCCTTTTGAATGTGTTGCTAGAAAGCTTAGCTAATTCAAACCTTTTTACCTCCACCGTAGGGTTCTTTTGCATCCATGTTTCTCTATCAAACCTGAAAAAATATTTAAATGGCATAAACACACTCACATCAAGGGAATACAACTTGTGGGTGGTATATGCAGGAAAAGTTACAAAATCAATGCCCATCATATTTTTTGCTTCAATGGCTTGTAGGACAATGTGTCTACCATGGCCATAAAATACCAATAAGTGTCTATTTTCATGTGCTACACCATTTGGTATAGATGCAGCAGGCACAACCAATTCATAAACATTTCTTTGGTCATCCATCCATTTGGATGTGTAGTGATGCATGCTCCCACCTCACATTTCTTGATATAGTTTTTCAACTGATTCTTTCCCTTGAACAAATAAAATATAGGGATTTATGCATGAACTTAATTTGTGTAACAGATAATGGTTATCCACTCCCTACTCTTAGGTAGAATTTTGAGCATATTCTTGTTACCTTTCCTAGTGATTAACTACATGCCACAATCCCTTCCATCTTGTAGCTAGTTTCACCACAATTCCATACATGATCTAGACTATATGAATGTTGTTGATAAGCATTGGATAGAGTGTCATAGAACTTGGACACAATCGTGGGGCACAATTTCAAGGCTCTATCTCTATCAAGGCCTTCTACTATTTGTAAAACAAGTTCTATATGTCTTTTATTGAACCCTTCCCACCATGACTTACCAGGAAATCCATCTTTGAATGGATTCAACCTTGATTGATAGATTTGTACAACATTTGAATTCAATTATATCAACTCCTTCCCATGGCATATTTATGTCACCTCCTTACACAAACTAACAATTTTCTTCCTCCTCTTGTTTAGTTAACACTGTGAAATTCCCTTTCCTCTTGGTATGAGTGAGACCATTTATCCAATAATGCATTGATATTGGTGCAATCCCATAATTTTTCATAGTTTCTCTCACCAAATACCTATTGTATTCAACATCACCAATTGATTTCATTATGTCCTCTTTTTTCCAACCTCTGATAGCACTGATCTTCTTGCTTGAACCATCTGTGTGCATTGTAGTTGTAGGTGGAGCAGGACAATAGGGATCTTGCATGCGTTGTTCTTCATCAATTGAATATTCATTCCAGCCATCAACATTCGGATGTATCTCCTCATCTGATGAAGTATGGTGTACCTCTGTACCTCTAGTGACTCACCTTTGTGTCCTCCTTGCTTGAGAAACATAATTCCCTCTTGCCATGATTACGACTTGTATGAGAACAAGATAAAATTGTAACAAAGAAAGTGAGTTCATATCCACATAAGTGCTAGGTAATAGAAAATACCAGCATAGGCAATTGATAAAGTGCGCAGTTAACATGCTTGATGCCCATTTTTTTTGTTTGCTTAGTGGTAATTAAAGGATAAATGCTAAGTAGTTTACATTACCCCTAAATTTCATCCCCTACACTACACCTATGTGTCTTTCAGTCCAAATGTAAATTACTTCTAGGTGAGTTAGAACAACTCCATATGTTGATTGTTACAATTGCGGTATTAGATATGGTGTGGACAACAAAATTTGTTAAATGTTTCAGATTTAACATTCAACATTTAATTGTTTTAGCTTGGATAAGGTATGGACATATGGAACATGTAAATGGTGGCATACCGATATGAACAGTTTACCATAAAGGATCTTTCAGCCTTGATAAATTGAACATTTATACGAAGCAATTTAGCATATCAACTATTTATTAAATGAAAACTTGATCAATTAAAAACAAGATTCAACCATAACAACACTTGCTTAAATGAAAGTTTTCGAAAATAGAGGTTGGAAACTAAAAGAATATAATAGTTTAAAAAATAAACCGTAGAGGGGTTAGCTTGAACATGCAAACGATGGCATATAAATATTTAGAAAACATTGACTATGAAAATACCTTAGTCGAGTATGTTATGTGAGGGACTAATCTACTAAGCGGTTTTAGTTATGAATTGCAAAAATGGTAAAATGAGTTAGATTGTTGTTGGTTTATAGAATGCCACTATTAATTATGGTTGTTGGATGTCATTGGCATGGATTGCAAATTTGTTTTGCTATATGTGTGGTTGTGATTGCTTGTAGTATGATCCAATGGTTGGCATGGTTGATCCTTGTGATTTTGATCAGTTTAATGGATCCTTGTACTTTTGATGGGATTCATGGTTCATTTTGATCATTTTAATAATTTAACTGTCATTAATTGCAATACAGATTGTAGTATTTCCCTGGTTGATCATTTTTCTTTACATTTGTTTAATGGTTGATTTGATGATTTTATCTTTAAGCTCTAATGACAAATTATTGCATTTCCAAGGTTGGTTTGTAGATAGTTGTAGCAAGTGAATTTGAACCCTTTGTTTTCTTTACTTTTGAAGGTGGGGACGGCTACTTGTTTCATGGAGTGCATGCAGCTTGGTAGAGTTGCCTCCACGTGTCATTTGTTGGGCTAGATTTGATAGTGCAAGAATAATGTTTGGTTGTATAGTCTAGGATGATTTAAGGTCATGTTGTATTTCAGTCAAAACACTACGCGTGGTGACAGTGATATGATGTTCTGAAAATCTAGCCTATCAAGCATGTACATTTGGACATAAAGGTTCTATTTTTGTATAGTTGTAGGCCCAATCAATTTATGGGCAATTTTTGACAACTTTTGGACTGTGTATTTATTTAATTATGTATTTAAGTTATTTAAGTGGATCTTACACTATTTTGTTTATTCAATGTTAATGTGACTTCTTCTATGACCACTTTTGGTAGATACACCACTACTAGTGTCTCTTCTCTAGAAACTCCTAGTTGGAAATAAAAAAGTGTTGAGTGGGATCCATGGTGACATCCGACTCATAGTCCACCAAATCTGACAAATCCATAATGGTGTGGAACCTTATGCCATGTTCCTGAATAGGGATGCAAACTTTTGCTAAAGTCTATGCAAACTCATATGTGCAATAGGTCACCCATCTTCCATAGTTATCTTTAGGTAATTCATTATACCAGATACGTGAAACATTCAAATTGCTAGTATGAACTCACATACATACTTTCACATATATCAGTTCCATAATTTTTTATGCAAAGACTCTAACCATTCCCTCCTATCATGAAGATCAACTTTCTATGAAAGATAAAGGGGAGAGATGCAAAAATAGTTTGAGAATGAACTAGAAAAACATAGAAGAAACTTTATATTGTGGATGATGTAATTTAAATAATTTAAAAATAATATGTCAACAAAGCAATTTGATTAATGAATTTAAATATACCAACATCAAGATACCGCTTATCTATAATTGAGCATTAATATGTACTAAATATTACATCCACCAAAACTAAAATACCATTTATTATATATAATAGAACAACAATGAATTCTACTTATGTATAATAGAGCATTAATGGGAAAGATCAAATAATTTTATGCAGGTGGAGAGACCAAAACTAAGTCAATGGAGGCTAAAGAGTATAACAAGTTATAAAAATAGTGTCAAAGTTATACAATTAAATAGAAAGTAATTAATAGAAAGAGGTATAGTGAGAAGGTAAATGTAAAAGACTTATTCCCACCCATACTTAAGAAATGCCGGCACTTGGCTTGGCAGAATGCCTGCACCAGCATTGTTGTCAGCACGGATGACGAATATGCCCACATGTGGTAAATAAAATGTAGTCTAGTATGCATGTAGTAAATTGAATGTACACTATAGAAAATGCACACAAGTTCTATTGGAACTACACACAGTATGCATGCACGCTCTAGAAAATGCATGCAGCTGCTACTGGAATTGCAGATTGTGCTACTAGAATTACAGATTGTTCTATTGGCCACTAGAACTATAGACAATGCTACCAAAACTAAATATAGCGCTATGTGAATTCCTAGTTGTTTTGGACATTTTTGTTGAAAGTAAGGATGTGGTTTGTGCCCAATGATGAATGTTGGATTATGCAATGAACGAGATATGAAGATTATGTTTTAAACAAGGTTAAAATATTCATGATCGAGTTAAACTCCATTTTAATAGCAATTGGGTGAAGTTCCCATGTTGTGTGGTATACTATCCATGAAATAGTATCAAGTTGAGGATTGGCCTTGCCAGCTAATGCACCATGTGATAATTAGCATGTTGGCTTAGTTAACTCAAAATCCCAAGTGTAACAAGTGTAGAAATATTGACAAAAATTTCATATTTATGTCAAACACTTAGTTTGCCCAGATTTCAGACTTAAAACTCGTCATTAATGAAAAAAAAACATCTCTCTAATTCAACAAGTTGAAACCAAGTCTGTTGCAGCAGAAAATCACATAAAAAACAGCATACCAATAAACCCATAAAACAACAGAAATTTGGTCAATCTGACCCTGGAAAAACCACACCATGGGGAAAACCAGTCCAAGAGAAATTTTATTGCAGCATTTATCAAGCAGAAAATTAATTTACAGCAGCAATTATGACAGCATTAAATAATAGTACCGGTGTCTCGATTTTCGTGTCAAATGGACCTCAAAAATCGTTCCCCACAATTTGTACAATGTATGGCCCTTGAAATGTGTGTCCAACAATTCGTACCTTGTATGACCCTCCACGAAAAATGAGCCCAGCAGGTACATGATAGATTGTATGGTACAACAACAATAAATGCCTTGGAAAACATGCACATCTCCTTGGTATTCGTTTCCTCTTGAGAAAAAAAACTCCCCTTGAGATTCATGCACACTTGAGAAAAATGTAGCTCCCTCTCTCTCTGTAAATAATTCAGCCAAAATGCTCACTCTTGGAAATGTTTTCCTTCAACTTGTCTTGCAGGCTACCTTAGGCTCTCTCTTATAACTTGAGAGTGACGTTTCACTTCCGCATTCCCTAAATCCAAAGGCCAAAATTAAATCTTGTCTTTTCAAGATCAAGGGTTGAGAAACTCCCCCCCCCCCAAAGCGGTTACATTTAATTTTAATAAAGTCATTTTTTACTTTATGAACCAAGCGCACTTTATCTCATAAAGTCACTTTATAAGATTAAAACAAGGGAATACTTTATAAAAAGTCTCATTATATAAGAGTCACTTTAAACTTTATAAAACAACATTACAAAGTAAAGAAGCCTAGCCAGTGCAAGGTCACTTCCGCATACAAGACAAAAACATGCGGAGTGCCTCTAGAGATAAATCTCTAACACTCGCTCTTAGCAAGGGAGGTGCTCACTGCCATCATCAACAGGTCTCGTCCTCACATCCATCATATTGTTCGTTGTAGGATCTCCCTCTGAACCTGGAACCAACACTACTACTTGCACTGAACTCAAATCTGAAGATAACCTTCTGGAAGCCACCCTGAACCCTGAGCTCCAAGGAAAATCAATTCTCCACTCTTGAGCATTGGTTCACTCATGTTGGCTTAGCCTCCTTCCAGTACTCAGAAGAGACTCCCTCTCTTCCATCGGAACTCGATATTGTACCATTGGCGCCACTCCATCCCCATGAGCCTCCTGCTTCTCGTCCGATTCATCAACTGTGGGTTGTGCACAGAACTTGTACATCTCACCAAACTGATCACCAATCAACTGTGGATCAATCAGTTCTGCTCTCACCAATCAACTATGGGTTGTGCATTGAACTTGTACATGTCACCGAACCGATCACTAATCAAAGGATGAGACAGAGAGCAAGTTTACTCATCCCTAGAACAAAGAGGACCCCATGCTAATCAACGTATCCTCTGTGACTAAGTTGGAATCTGGCATTTCTAACTCCACGCACTGCACGTGCCTGTCCTCCTTCTAACTTAACAAACTGGTCAGGGCCAGTCTTAGAAATGATACAGAATATATGTCATATTCCGGTGATATGACATGAGGCTCCACTGTCAACATACCAAGTACCATTTTGAACTACTTTATTGCTACCGGCACTATAAATAAGGGAGAACAACGAGAACTCCTTCTCGAATCTTCTCGCAAAGTATTCTTCTTCTGTTGTAGCTCCAACAATCGTATCTTCCTCCTCCTTCTTCTTCTTCTTCTCAAGACACTGAGAAACAAAGTGTCCATACTGGTTGCAAGCAAAACATCGAACTTTGCTCAAGTCCTTCTTGGACATCTTCTTGCTCTTAACAGAAAGAGTTGCATTCTCTTCATTAGCACCCTCCTCTGTCCACTACCTTGATATCCCTCTCGGATCTCGTCCTGAGTGAAATCATCCCATAATCTGTTCCAATCTGGAAGTTTTTCTCGAGCAACCACACACTTCACAAAGACTTCTCATTCCTTAGTGAAGCCTTTCAAGGCTATCCTTACTAACTCAGAGTCAGAAATGACTTCTCCAACTGCAGCTGCCTCATCTTTTATATAGGCCACCCAAGTAAGAAAAGATGCTACACCCTCACCCTTGACCATCTTGATTCCCTGCATTTTTTCCTTAAGATCCATTATTTGGTTCTCATTATGAGCCTCATACAAGCCTTTCAATGTAGTCCACATATCATAAGCAGTCTTCTTCTCATTCGCATGTGAAATAAGGTGGTCCCTTAAAGCATCCAGAATCAACCTTTGAGCTTTGGCCTCTTTTACCTCATGAATATCCAAAGCAACAGTATCAGTTGCAAGAGGAGCTACCACGGTGCTAACTATGATCCATAGTCTGTTTTCCTTGAGAACACCAGTCATCTTGCCTTTCCACTGCAAGTAGTTGGACATACCATCCAACTGATCCTCATATCTGATACAAGCAACCATCTCTGCTATCAAGGAAAATAATAGACCACCAAAAGAACAACAGTTCACTCTTTCTCCACCACCTGCAAGTCACATCCAAATAAGGTCTTCCAATATACAAGTTGTAAAAAAAATAGCAAAAACTCTTGCCCAACAACTCAACACTATTGTTTTACCCACAATCAGTTGTAATCACATAGCCTCAACTCTGATACAATGTAGAAATATTGACAAATTTAGGCTTCTATCAAACACTTAGTTTACCCATATTTCAGACTTAAAACTTATCATTAATAAAAAAACACCTCTCATGCATTTAAATCAATAACCCAACAAGATGAAACATTGAAACTAAGTCTGTAACATCGAAAAATCACATAAAAAAACAGCAAACTGATAAACCCATAAAACAACAAAAATTTGGTCAATGTGACCTTGGAAAAATCTCACCCTGGGGAAAACCAGTCCAAGAGAAATTTTACTACATCATTTATCTAGCAGAAAATTAATTTACATCAGCATTTATGACAACATTAAATAACAGTACCAGTGCCTCGATTTTTGTGCCCACCTCGAAATTTGTGCTCAACTGACTATACGGCATGTACGGCCTCCACACCAGCAACCTTCCTGGATTTTTGTGCCCAACAGACCTTGAAAATCGTGCCCAACAATCTGTATGTTGTACAGCCCTCAAAATGTGTGCCCAGTGGTTTGTACCCTGTACGACCCTCCTCAGAAAACGTTACTAACAGGTACCTACGGTACTATACGATACAACATATATAAATTATCCTTGCGATTTGTGCCCTCTTGAGAAAAAAAATTATCCTTGGGATTCATGCTCACTTGAGAAAAATGCAGCTCCCTTTGTCTCTGCAAATAACTCAGCCAAAATGCTCACTCTTGGAAATGTTTTCCTTCAACTTGTCTTGCACACTACCCTACTCTCTTATAACTGGAGAGTGACTTTTCACGTTCTTCATTCCTTAAATCCAAAGTCCAAGATTAAATCTTGCATTTTCAAGGTCAAGGGTTGAGAAACTTTCCCCCAAAAGCAGTTACATTTAATTTTAATAAAGTCATCTCTTACTTTATGAACCAAGTGCATTTTATCTCATAAAGTCATTTTATGATATTATAACAAGGGAATACTTTATACAAAGTCTCATTACATTAGAGTCACTTTAAACTTTATAAAACAACATTACAAAGTAAAATAGCATAGCTAGTGCATGGTCATTTTCGCATACAAGACAAAAACATGCATAGTGCCTTTAGAGCTAAATCTCTAACAACAAGTGGGTCCACAATATGCAAAGAAAAAGCGTATAAATACAAATGAGAAAAACACATTTGAGAGTGTGTGTGAGTGTGAAGATGGAGCTTTGAGGAAGCGATATTTTGGGGGCACTATTTAAGACAAATTTTGTCAAAAAGCATGAAGTCTGTCAATGATACATTTATGATGCAATAATATAGGTAAATAGCACTAACCTTGGCAAATAATTTGAGAGCTAATCTTCTAAATGGAACTAAATGGTGAAATACTAAGCTAAGCCATAATATTTTGATCTGAGTCAAATTAAGCTTCACGAAGTTACTGGAATTGTTGAGGGTAAATTACAAGAAGTTTAGAATTAATATATTTGCATAGTTTTACCGTGGGCATATATTTGCATACATAGTATAATATGCCCACTGTAAAATTCACATAACTACTACCGAAACCGCAGACTATATTACCGAAACTATAGACAATATGCCCGCAAGATCTAGCAATTGCACGAAGCTACTACTGAAACTACAAACGGTGCTACGAGAATTACAGACAATGCTACCAACTACCAGAAATGTAGACAGTGCTATGGACTACTAGAACTATAGACAGTGTTACCTGAATTGCAAACATCGCTACTAGAATTCTTGTAGGTTGCAAATCAATTGTTTTGGACAATTTTGTTGAAAGTGAGGATGTAGTTTGTGCCCATTGATATGCGATGAATGAGATATGAAGATTATTTTTTAAACAAGATTACCATCTTCACGAATAAGTTGAACTCCAATTTAATAGCAATGGGGTGAAGTGCCCATGTTTTTGTTGAAACACTGAGAGGGGGGTGAATCAGTATTTGTACTATTTAAAATTTTAATCAAGAGCAAGTTACTAATCACCAATCATAGCATATAATCAATGTACACAAAGACAATAAGATGCACAGTACACAATGTTTTTGACATGGAAACCCAAGTCCTGGGGGTAAAACCACGGAAGCCTTTTTAAAATAAATTTGACCCAGCATCAACTGGGGTAAACAAATTTAATACAACTTTACAAGCTACAAATAGAAGGGGCTACAACCCCTTAGGATTCGTCATCTACGACTGACAAGCTGCTACAACAGCTTAACTCACAATATTTTGAGCCCTAGCACCACCCAACCACCCAAAAGAAAAATACTGTTGAACCTGTGGACCTGTCAAACACCAAACCTCGAACTTCCTGCTGCTGATGACCTCTGCTCTCTGATCACTGCCAAATCATCATTGTGTATATATCACTGCAACACACTGCTCATGTACATCTCGTCATACACAACCACTAAATATATCACTGCCACACACTGCTCTTTTTTTACTGAAAATAAGGTAAGCATCATCATAGGTTATGCATCATAATCATCGTCATCATTATGTCAGTGTGTAGTGTGTATGTATCATCAACATCAAGTGTACATCACCATAAAGTGTATGTCATAGTGCATAGGAGAGCATCATTATACCATAACATGCATGTTCATCATCGTATCATTGTCATCTACAAGGCACGTATCATGTATATATCATAACATGTATCATCACATGGCATGTAGCATGTATCAAGAAGTGCATGGTGTAGTATGCATCATCACATCATCATGTATTTATCAGTCACCTTCTAGCATGTATTACTGTACTGTATACATTATTCAGAACATTGTATTTACTTGTACATTATTGTATATTGTTCATACCACACTTGTCAATACATTTCATAGTTCATTTCTGTATTCAATAAACTTACCTTGTTACTGCTGAGTCTGTCCAGGAACAGCAGTAAACTTTTGATCCTCCAAGCTTCAGATTCAGTGGAAGAAGGGGCAACAATAGCCCAAGACTGTGTAGAATGTAAAACTCAGGTCACCCAAAAGCAAGTTGAATGTAACCAGCAGCAAGGAGTTCAAACTCGGGTCTGTAATAAAAGACTGTCAAACAAACTCATATTTGTGTACCCAAAGAAATAATGCCTCATGAAACCCGGGTATGTGTAGGAAGAAATAACCAAAAAATATAAACTCTTTGGAAAAATTCGGGAGTCCCTCTCCACTGTAAAATTCGGACTGTAACTGGATGATCTCCCAAAAAAACATGACTGCACTATTTTGGAATAATCCAAGAGTATTCTCTGTCCACTGCCGAAAAATTCAATCCAAACTCACATGAATATATAAATAGAGATGGTGGCGGCTCCTTAGGTGAATTAAAAGTTTTATTTCAAATTAAAAATAGCTTAATATGTCATCATTTTAATGGGGCCAACCTTATGGAAGGTTGGAGTGTTTTTATTTAAATTTAAAAATGTTTTAACTTTGGTTAATATTTCAACTTTATGAGGTTTAATTTATTTATGAAAAGATCAACCTTGGAGGAAGTGGGCTGGCCTACTTGGTGGAGGGTTTAAACATTTATTAAGTTTATAAAATGTTTTAACATTTTACTTTTATTTCAACTTTATTAATATTTTAATTAAAGAAGATTGTATTGATTTTAAACTTGTTTTATTGTTCAATGCTTAATGAGGCTGATTATAGGGCTTTAATATGTATGGATGTGTTCTAGTATCCACCAAGAATCCTATGACCATCAAGGTGTGGGTTCAAGGACTTTCTTGATCATTTTGACCACCTCAAGGATATTACTCTTGTGATTCCTTAAGGATCATTAAACCATTAGGTGTGGGGATGCCTAGACTTCTCTCATTACAAACACAAATGACCACAAAATGGGTCATTTGGACTCTACACTTCTTCAACCCACCAAGAACATTTTCTAGGGTATTGGGGAACCAAAAAAAACTTTAGGGAACAATAGAGACAACTTAGGGGTACTTAAACACTCTAAAGGGTGTCTAAGACTTTTGCCATTGTCCCAAGGGATTCATACTTGGGCTTGGGAAAGGTCAAAAGGTCTCCTTTGACTGACTTCTAACCCTGAAGGGATCCTCAAGGGGCACCAAGACATACTGACACACACCTGTTGGCATTAATGACAATTTAGTCAAAAGTTTTGTGGTATATTACCCACAAAATGGTCTCACACTATGGGTCGACCTTACCAACTAATGCCCCATGTGATAACTAGCATGTCGGCTTAGTTAATCCACAATATGCAAAGACAAAGAATATAAATACAAGTGAGCACAACAAATTTGTGTGTGTGTGTGTGTGCGTGTGTGTGTGAAGATGGAGCTTTGAGGCAGTGATATTTTTGGGGCACTATTGAAGACAAATTTTATGAAGGAGCATGAAGTTTCCCAATGATACATTTATGATGCAATAATCTAGGTAAATTGCACTAAGTGTGGTAGAGAATTTGCGAGCTACTACTAAATCGTATTAAATGGTGAAGCTCAGTCAAATTAAGCCTCAAGAAGTCACTGGAAGTGTTGAGGTCGAATTACTAGAAGTGCAAATTTACAAGAACCAGAGAGAGCATATTATAGGAATTGCAGGTAGTTACAGGAACTACTAAAAATACATTGAACAAGTCATTACGAGAACAATGAAGGGCATATTACAGGAAGTTCTTGAAGTGTTCTTACAAGAAGTGTAATTGCTACCGGAAGACCTAAAAGTGTCCTTACAGGAAGTGAAATTACTTGAAATGTAGATTTAATGGAGGATAGAAGTATTGAAAGCATAGATTAGGGCGGTAAGGTTGTGCAAGGTAGGGGATTGGTGTCTCCTTCTAGTTGTTGTTGGAGATTCTAGGAGGAGTTGATGCTTCCTTCTAGTTGGTGCTGGAGAATCTAGGGAGTTGGTACCTCCTTCTAGTTGTTGTTGGAGAATCTATGGAATTGGTGTCTACTTCAAGTTGGTGCTTGTAAATCAGGGTATTGGTTCCTCCTTCAATTTGTTGCTTGTAAATCAATGATTGGTGTCCCTCACACAGGTTGAAGCCCATCAAGATTGTAGCTCTTGTTTGATATAAGAAAATATTTCTGTGGTTTTCTTCCTTGTTGGGTTTCCATGTAATATATAGTGTATTGTTCCATGGTGTCAATTTATGTTGATATGAATGATTATGTGATGATTGTTTGAAGTTGAAAAAGTAATAATTATTAAATCTATCCAATACTGATCCCCCCCTGTTAGTTTTGTACCTAGGGGAGTGTTCCCCTAGTGAATTTTTCCTTAGTCACTTAGAGAGGGGACATAAAGTGACCCTTACATTAAATGACTTAAGTAAAAGCATTTAATTTGACTTTAGAGCATTAAAGTCACTTTTTGANACCCTAGGGTTTTCTCAAAAAGGCATGGAAAAGGCATTTTTGCAGATTGAAGTGAGAAGAGAGAGCTGAGAGAGAGAAGAGAGAAAAATTTTCCATTTTTTCTTGAGCAAGAGGAAAAATTTTGCAGCACGCAAATCAAGAGAAAGGACAGCAACAAAGAGGGCACGAAAATCGAGGTGAAGACAACAGCATTTATTGTTGGTCCGTACAGTCCATACAGTACGGTTTTCGAGGCAGCAAGCATGATTTTTGAGAAAAAAAAATTGGCACGGATTTTGAGGTCCGTACAGTTTGTCAGTACAGTTCGTACAGTGGCACGAAAATCGAGGCAGAAAACAAAAAAAATCAGAGTTTGATTTTTATGCTCGACACGCAAATCAAGATAAAAATTTATCTTCCGGGTTGAGATAAGTTGGTTTGATATTTTCTGTGTATTGCTGTAAATGATAAACTTCTCGTGAAAAAATAAAAATACTCTCTCTCTGACTGGTTTTCCCCTAGTCAGTTTTTCCAGGGCCATTGGCCAAAAATCCTAGTGCTCTGTGTGATTAAATGGCATGCTGATTTTTATTTCCCGTCACTGAAAAAATTGTTTACAGCAGTGTTTTAAGTCTGGAATTTTTTGTTTATTTCCAACGCTCTATTTTTTTGAGAATGTCAGAAACAGTGATATAAATTTTACTTGAAACCGGTGGCTGAAAACTAGTGAAAAATCTACACCCCCCTTCTCAGTATTGGTGAATATTCCAACAACTTCAAGATATTTGGGGTACATGGTGTATGTTCAGCCTCTCAATGGTCTAAGATGGATTGTACCATGAGAGATTGTTTGTGATGGATATGGTCTTGGAGATAGTGTTGGTGAGATTCTTGCACTTGTTCTTCTTGTTGGAACTAGGTTTGGATTATTTACCCTAAGGCATTTCTCATCGTTGGATTTTGTAGCCATGAAAGGAGGCTATGGTATAAGTTTCATCATTAAGCTTGGATATGAAGTTTCTTGCTATTAATTTATTGTGTCAATTTCATATTTGTTTTTCCATGTGTGTTCTTCATATTTTTTTATTTACATCTATTTATAATCTTATTGAATGGACATAAGTAAAAGGGAAATTAAGTGAATTGACATCTAAAGAAGAAGATAAAAGGATTGATTTTAAACAATAATATTGTTGTTATTTCTATTGTAAAGCTACATTTTCATATATGAATATTGATAATTTTCCCTATAAGGGCTAAAAACTTATTGGGTGGTGTATTTTCTCCTTAATTGTCAAAAAGTTTTGCGTTGTTTGAAAGTGAATTATTGTAATCCATTTGTTGTTATATTGTACTTTAATTTACAATATCTCGAAGCAAAAAATTATGGGGTTAAGATCTACGAAACCTTCTAGAATGAAGGTGAAATTTCTTAGATACATTGAAGTGTCTTTCCAATGAAATTTCCAACATGGTATCGGGGCAGTTGTAGTTAAGATAACTCTTAAACAAGAGGGAGTTGTATTTCAGCTGGTGATTACCTTAAACAAGTATTTAACCTAGTTAAAACCATTGGTTATTAAACCCTATGTTGCTTGAGATGACTACCTTAACTCTTGGAAGGGTTGCTTCTTCATGTCTTTGATCTCTTATTTATCAACTACAAATGTAAATAGTGTTTCTTGGTATGTAGACTGTGGAGCTTCAAAACACACCATATGAGAGTTCACTACTCAACGAGATTTAGGACGAAGAGGGAGGCATGACTATGGAGCTTAGTGATGATGTCATGTACCCCATGGGAGGGGTTGGCTCCATGTCATTGGAGACTCCTTCAAGTGATTTTCTTGGGTTGGATGATGGTTTATTTGTCCCAGGTTTGAGGAAAAATCTCCTTTTAGTTTCATGTATGGAAGATATACTTTGAAGAGTTGATTTTGAGGGACAACAATGCACCATCAATAATTCTAGTCTAGAGAGTCTTTGGACTTCAGCAAAAGGGGTGAGAGAGGGATTAGGTTCCTTATTGATCCATGGCACTCACATATTCCAGTGAGAGGTTGGTAAGACCTTATATTTCTCAAAGGGCGCATGCTAAGCCAAGTTTTGATTCTTGTACTCTAATTGTGAGATCTTTAAATGTGTAGAGTTCTATCATGATCAGGGAGAATGTGAAAATTGTTGATCCAACTCAAGGGCATGAGGGAGTGAGTTGTGTTGGACATGTAGCATTGTTTTCTTCCAATCATGTGACTTCCAATTGTATTGAGCAGATGTATGATGATGATGAGACTTACTTCGCCCATGAACCTTCTAGTTATTCATTGGAGATGTGTGATGCCTTGATGGAGGAAGTTGTCAAGATCGATTCCAGAGCTATAGTTGATGGGAGTGTGATAGAATATAGAGCCTAGTTCAAGATAGTTCAGATGCGAAAGGATTTGAGGTGCATGAGAGGGATTCTCATGATAACAGCTTAATGAGGACCTTGCATAGTGCAATAACTATGCCACGAGCTTTTCCTTCTAGGATTGGCTTGACTTGTATGGAGATGTGATTGTCTTTGTTGAACGTCCTGGAGAGTTAATGGTGTGGTGTTTTACTATGGTGATTTGTGATGTTCAATATCATGAAGGGCAGCAGTTGGTTCTTGCTCCAAGGCGATATTCATATATATTCACAAGTGGTCATTATTCATTAGAGGATTGAGATGTTATGATAGCATGGTTATAGTCTTGTTGCATAGGATAATCTTTGATTCTAAGACCGCAACTTATGATGATTTGCATGGAGTTGCAATGGGATTCAATAGGCATTCTTGTCAACATTTTTCTTGTAAATGAGTGTCATATTTTTGGGTTACTTTGAATGAATTTACTCCATCTTTTGGGGTGCTTCATGAGATTTGGGGTACTGAGTGTGCAGCCCATAGATGGTCCAAGATGGATTGTAGAATGAGAGGTGGTTTGTGATGGATATGGACACTTGAAATAGCTTGCTAAATGGATGCTTGACCTCAGTTGATTGCCAAATTAGTGTTCTTCCCTTAGGCATTGGAGATCTCTTGTCTAGAGAGTCTGTGGAGGCTCGAGATGGATTTTTATGGACTTGCCTTGAATAGCTACATCACATTGGAAAACTTATTGTGCACAACATTATCATTTTAGCATGACACTTGTACTCTAGTGTGGACGTCTCACTTGTGTGGCCTATAAGAACTCATGTAGGTTTATTGTGAGGACATGTCCCACATAGTATTGTTGGTATCCCTTACCTCTCATATAAATAGAGGAAGGAGAGATTATTTTATTCATATGACTTGTGTGTTCATTCTTTCCCACTCTACTGTAGAGATGTGACCTAAAAAGGGAGCACACTTGTCATTTATCTCTAGATCTTCACTTGTACTTTTTTCTCTCTCTTTTGGGCGATAAGATTTCCTAGCCTATTGGAGTTAAAAGGTTAGGGTTTTACCCTTGGACATTGGAGACTAGGATGGAGAAAATCCTAAGGTGGACTTGTGAAGAAGAAGAGAATGGGACACCTTGCATTCAAAATAGTGTTGGAGGGATTCTTGTGCTTGTTCTTCTTAGTGGAGCTAAGGTTTGATTATTTATCCTAGCTAGGGAATTTTGCATGATTGGATTTTGTCGCCCTAAAAGGAGGCTACAGTATATGCTCATCATTAAGCTTAGATATGAAGTTTCAGCCATGCATATCTTGTGTCAAATTTGATTTTCAACTACATGTCTTCTTCATATTTTGTTATTTATAACTACTTATGATCTTATTGATTGGACATAAGTAAAAGGGCATGACATATAAAGAATAAGATAATGGGTTGGTTTTATTACTATAACATTATTATTGTTTTTCTTTTTACTAAAAGGAGTTGTTTTGTGTTAAGAAATAATCACAACCTAACCGTTCAATTAGCTAATACAAAAAATGAGCCAAATTTTCATTGTGCTTGACCAAAAGAGTTCAAATGAGTCGTGTTATGCTTCCCAACTTATTTTTCCTAGTACAATTGATACTAATGTCCTGATAATAGAAAATATTAACAAAGCATAAGTTAGAACAAAATTCTAATACCCCTCCCCCCCACCCCTTGGTAATGGGTTATGTTACCTCCGACCTTACAAAGTTGAGCTTCATTAAACTGGTGATGATTGGTGTCCACATTGATCGACATAGTGGAGGGTTACAGAATTGGAGTATGGTGCCTCTTTGCCTAGTTTCTTTTCTTGCTCCAATTTCCCTATAACTCCTTCATCATAACCTTTATTTTCCGTTACAAGTAGTCCAATCTAAGACTATTGTTGCCCTTTGTTATTTCTTATTTTTGTTGTTTGAATTTATGGTTTCCATCTATGCTTCAACCTCTTCCAACTAATGGATCCCACATTGACGCTCTTCCTCACTTCCTCATTTCCAGTTTTGCCTCCATTTGTCCACTTTGCGAACCAAGATGCCATGGAACTCTTGAAGTTCCTTAGTATGCCTTGAACAATGTCATATACCTCACCTAACTTCTGAAACTTCACACATGACACAATGATTCAAATGTTGATGCTCATCCATTATCACTTCAACCCCTATCTCCACTAAGTCTACACACAACCAAACGAGATAACCATAGGACATAGGCTCCATATGAGCCTCCTGTCACGTCCCCGCCCCTCATCCCGACAATGGAGAGGACGCGACTATGCACTGTTGTTGCTATCAAACGGGCAATCTAGCCCCATGAACAGGATAATAAAAATGCATTGAATTAAAAACATGCATCGATGCATTATTCATGAAATAAACAGTCGTAGCGGTAAAACTCCCTCATTCAGCACATTCAACATGTTCATAATTCATAAATCAAGCAATTGCAGTTGTAGAGGTAAATACACAAGAGAAATACAAGTGAATACTTATCTTGTAATTGAGTTGACCCGCAACTAGCTATGTCATTGCAACATTCCACCCAACCACAGGCCAGTGTGCTCATCAATCTCTCAGCATCACCGCCACCCCCGAGCTGGGCATGATTTCCACAAGGAACTAGGGAGTAACAAGCTTACACACGGCAAAACCACACACCCACAGTCAAGCCAACATACAGTTGGGTTTCACAGACTCTTTAGCTAATCCAATTAACAAATGGGTTTCACAGGCTATTAGAGCAACAAGCCAATAACATGGGGGTTCCTTGGGTTTACTCAGCTAAGCCAAAATTTTCATCAAACACACAGCCAACCAATTAACAGATGGTTCCTTGGATTTACCTAGCCAAACCAACCTGCTAATAAAACATAGGAATCCATCTAACATATGGGTTTCTTGGACTTACTCTGCCAAGCCATCACAAGGATGCCCACAACAACAAAATGCACATGTTGGGTATGAAGGAAACGCTTTTCAACCAAAAACGATTTGGTTAATGGGAAAATCAACCCCTAGGTGAGAAACCCAAATTCAGCAGCGATTCAATGGATTCACATAGACAAAAACGACCCTTACAAATCCCCATCTCATCGATTCAAACTCAGAAACATTTATGGGCTTCACATAGCCAAAATGACCTCAGCAATCACCCAAAAATAGTGGGTCTTCTCTTCCATTCGTAGTGCAACCAAAACAATGGGTTTTCCTAGTCGGGTAATGATGAACACACAACAAAAACATCCAAGAGAGATCCCAACCCCGGAGCATTACCCAAAACAACTTCCAAGCCATGGGGAAAATGAAGAAACTGCCCCCTAAACGTGAAAGAAAACACACAGCAGACAAAAACATTAAGGAAAAAGAGCTCTGCAAGCTTTCCCTTGTCGTGAGGAATGGAGGACGTGAATGCATAACGGGTGAGTGAGTAATTTTGGGTTCTTACTTGCCCATTAAGACAAAACACGTTTTTTCTAAAATGGGTGCTCTGCCCAATTCGAAATTGACCCCCATGCCTTGCCCATTCCCATGCAATAACTTCCTCAACCAACTTCTAGATGACTGGGCACAAAAGGACAAAATGGGTAGTTGACAACTTCATGGGTTTTCCCTTAAGACATTTGGCTTTTCCCCAAAGCTCAAAGGTTGGAATATTTCCGCCTCCCTATTCCTTATGAAATCATGCCCCATCTCTTTAATGTTGTGGCGCATAGCTAGTTGAGGTATTTTTTTATTAATTTCATAGTTATATGATGTCTCAAAACATATTGTGCCTGGCTAGCACATAAACCGTCGGCATCGACTTTTAATTGTCAAAACATAAAATACTAAATTCATGGTGGGGCCCTTGCCTTGAGCTCCACACCATGATTTATTAACGTTATTTACATCATATGCAATTTGATACCATGGGGTCAAAACCAAGGTGTTACACCTCCTCTCTCATGTAGCAATGCAATTTCACTTAAACAAATGAATTTACTCCAGTTTTGTACTTGTTACATCATATCTTCTGCCCATTGAATCACCATATCATCTATACATTGGAGTCTGCTTTGATTTCTCCCACCCACATTAAATTAGGCATCCCATCCCTAAGATTACAAATTCTTTCGCTTGATGCTCCATGACACAAAGGCATATCAACAAGGGGAGGCGAAGCACCTAATGGATTGTGTTGGGTTGGTTCTTCCACGAGTGTCATCACCCTTGTTCCTCCACCTTTCCTCCATTAAAACAATAATGTAATAAATGTGTCATGGTAGGTGGATTATAATAAAACATTAAAACCTTGGTATTTTAAAGGATAAAATTGGCACAAAGTCAATTTTTATTTATTTATCCACACTCAATTAAGCTATGTGGGCAATGTGGTTACAATTTATGAACACCTTAATCTCCTTATAATTCCCCTACTTACCATTCAACCAAAGGCCAATGGGAAACACTTGAAAGAGAATTGCATGCAAATCTCAATTATATTAGATAGAATAAAATTTATTAGAACACCATGAAATATGCATACCAATCAAACTGGTATGAATACTCTACATGGAAAAGTTACAAAATTAGTTGTATTTAACAAAAACATTAGACTATGCCAAAGGATGAAATATTTAGTGAGCTTTGCCAAATTAATCCTTGTATTTTGAAAAATAATGTTTCGTAATGTCGTGCCTACAAGAGAATGCGCTGAATTTTCATGACAAGCACCAATAGATCTCACTATCCTTCAATGATGTTCGGGCTGGTTTCCAAGTTGGGAAAGTTGAATCGAAAGTTCAGAAGTGGGAGAAAATCAAAAAGATCGAGGAGAAAGAAGAATTGGAGAAGCTCGAGGCAAAACTGCAAGTTTATTATCTTGCTATTGATGACTCCCTGTTCTCGACCAGAGAAACCTTTGGAAGTGTTTGGAAAATAAATGGAGTATCATCCTCAGGCATAAGGTGGAGACTCTTCACCAAAAGAGCAGAGCAATTTGTGTTCAAGAAAGGGATTGCAACTCGAAATACTTCCATAATTATGCCAATCATCGAAGATTGTCGAATTCAATTTAGGAAATAGCGTCTTATTTGGGTTTACAATGTAGTGATCATTCGTCGATCTGCAAGGCGACCTCTGAACACTTCAAATCTTTATTCACTCGACCTAATTCTTTAAAATATATTGGATCGGCTTAGTATGATCAAAAACATTCCCTGTATGTTCAATGAAGAGAACCGGGCTCGAGTGGACAGACCGGTGTCTTTGTCTAAGGTAAAATCTCGTTGGATATGTTCGCCATGGACAAGATCCCAAGCCCAGACGACTGGACGGATGAGTTTTACAAACATTTCTTTGACATTCTTGAAGCTGTGGAGGAAGCCCGCTCCAACAGATCTATTGGTGAAGTTCTAAACTCGACTTTTCTTATGCTAATCCCTAAGAAGGATTGTCCAGAATCCTTTTTGGACTATAGACTAATTTCTCTGTGTAATTTGTTGTATAAATTGATCACCAAGATCGTAGCAAAAAGAATCAAACCTATCCTGGGTCAATTCATCTCTGCAGAAAAGTTCGCCTTTCTCCCGGATAGACAAATCATTGATGTTGTGGGTGTGGTGCAAGAATGCCTCCATACAGTCAAAGTGAACACAAAGAAGGCTATGTTCATGAAACTCGATTTGAAAAAGGCTTACGACTATGTTGATTGGTCGTTCCTAACGCTAATCCTTTTACAACTGGGTTTGTCGCCAGATATGGTCGAATGGATTATGAGCATCGTTTCCACGGCTCGATTTGTTGTTCTCATAAATGGGTCTTCCACTGGATTCTTTTGAGGCAGTAGGGTTTTAAGATAGCGGTGTCCCCTCTCTCCATACCTCTTTATCCTGGCAGTGGAAGGACTCAGTCTCCTTATTCAACGTACCAAGAGACAATCATTCTTCCAAGGTTTAAAGATTGCAAGGGGGCTGAGTATTACTCACCTGCTATTTGTGGACGACGTGCTCGTCATCGGAGGCGATTTGGCTGAGGAGTGGAAGCTTATGTATTCCCTTATCGAGGGGTTCTGTAATGCATCGGGGATGGAGGTAAATTTTAGAAAATCTTTTATTTTGCATTCCTGTAACGATCAATCATTTTTAAATGAGATTCGTGAGCTCTTTCTTTTTAATGTTGGTAGTGTTGAGAAAGGATTAAGGTATTTGGGTTTCGTCCTTAAACCCAACGACTATGGACCTAAGGACTGGGTATGGTTGGAAAAATTCATAAACAGTAGGATTTCATGCTAGCAGGCTCGCTATTTGTCTCTTGGGGGTCGACTAGTGCTGGTGTCCTCGATTCTTCAGGGCATTCCAGTATACTGGATGTCTCTATTCGCTCTACCTCAGAGTTCTATTGATAAAATCAGAGGGAAGCTTTTTAATTTTCTTTGGGCTGGCAACTTGACTGGCGATAAGTGGCATCTAGCGTCGTGGAAATCTCTATCTTGCCTCGAGCCCTTGGTGGCTTGGGAATTAAAAACTGGGTGTTTTCAATGTTGTGCTTTGTGCTAAATCTCTGTGGAGATCTTTTTTCAACACTGGTTTATGGGGGAAGGTGTTCAAGGAAAAATATTTTAAAGGTTTGGATTTCACATATTGGTTGAGAGCTGGTCAGAGATTAAGATCTTCAAGTTCCATTGTTTGGAGAAGCTTGACGAACAGTCTGCCGATCATTGTGAAATATTTGAGCTGGAAAGTGGGAAGAGGGATCCAAATGTTGGGATTGACCCAATTTGTGGGATTGGTGATTCCTCTTACCTTTCCTGCTCCTTAATCAATGAGCTTCATGCCCGAAATAGGTTTGTATTGAAAGATATTTGTTTTGAAGTTGTTAATGGTATGTGGGCAGACTCGGTGGTGTTGGGTCTGATTGACAGGAGTGCGTTGGAATGGGATAATTTCATTTTAGCGCTGAAGAAAGGGAATGTCCCGCTAAATGACTCTCCAGATGAGGTGGTTTGGCTATATAACTCTAAAGATGGTAAGGTGAATGCAAATTTGGCTTATAATTTGGCAATCACTAGGCATAATGTTGGCAGAATTAAATGGTGGATGAAGTGGCTTTGGAAAGGGACTCTCCCATTCAAAATAAGATTATTTGCTTGGCTATGTCTTAACAACAAAGTTCTGACCTAGGATGGATTGAAGAGAAGAGGTGTGTCAAGCCCTAGCAGATGTTCTATCTGTTGCTTGAATCTGGAGACGATTGCGCATTTGTTTGGTAATTGTATTTGTTTTCAGCAGGTTTGGTTCTCTTGTGAATCACTTCCACATTCATCATTGTTGGGAAGGGGAGTCTTTGGAGGATAATTTACTTAGTTGGTCCAATAGAGGGATCCCTATAGTCATCTTCCTTTATTTGTGTTGTGAGAGGTTTTGTAAAGCTAAGAATGCTGCCATTTTTTCTAGTACTATGCATAAGCCTGAGGTGATATATCTTAAGACTCTGTCATCTATTACGGCAGGAGAATCCAGTCGGTTATTTTTATGGAGCGTCCAAGGAAGGTGTATGTGGGGTCGGTTTTCTTATCAAACTCAATAATAGCAAAACTTTTAGAGGCTGGTTACAGGCTGGTCTGGGAGTTAATACTCAGGCTGAAGTCATTGATTTGTGGAGTCTCCTACATTGTGCTCGAATCTGGGGGGTTGATCAATTGCAGGCCTAAGGGGACTCTAAAGTGGTTATAAATTCGGTAAAGGGCAAGGCTAGTTTGAAGTCGTTGGAACTCTCACACTGGTTAGATAGCAGTTTGCTCAAAAAGGAGTTCTCATGGATATCTTTTGACCATGTCTACAATGAGTTCAATCAAGATGTAGATGATTTATCTAAGTTGGTCTTGGGTGATATGGATGGCTTAATCCACTACTATTTTGTCTTGGATGGAGCGGTCACTGAAGCTGGCAGTTTAGTCTTCTTTTAAATTCATGACATTGGCTCCTTCGGATATATAGAGGACGTTGCGGTATTTTTGGATACCAATTTGTTATATCAGTCCTCATCTTACTGCTGATTGTAATTTAGACTATGTAAGTTGTTAATGGCTTCTTTGCACAGATTGTACTGTTGAAACAACTTTTTTTAATAAAAAGTTGTATTTTCTTCCTTGAAAAAAAAAGGTTGGTTGCACTAGGTAATCCACAATACTTGCATTGTGAAATAAGTCATGATTCAAGCTGACAGCAACCATAATCAATCTAGACAACGCAACAACCAAACATCCAAACAAGCATCTGATATGTAATTATTAAAAAGAATCATCTATCAAGGCAACGAATGGAAAGCTTAAATCACATTGAGCAATAACTATGCAAAAACTTTACATGAACGAAGGTACTCGTCAAGTATGTAGTTCATTTTATGTAATACAATGAAATAGCTGGAAAGTTTAAATCACATTAAACAATAACTACGGAAACTTTAAATTTACAGAGGTGCACATCGAGCACATTGTTCATCTTATGTAGTACAAAGACTGCATTGGGTGTGCTAATGAAGTTAGCTTACAAGTGTGAATGTTGTAGTCTATTTGTATGCATAAACACTACAAACCATATTTAGTTTAAGATATTTTGGTCATAGTAAATAGCATAAAATTGAGGCACAGCAATCTATGAATCAAAAAAAAACTTACAATAGATTTCACAGATCAATTTGACTCAAAAAAAGATATGAATCAGTGCAATAAGGAGTTGCAACTGTATATTTGTTTTCATTAATCAAAAGTAATCTGAATAATTATTGCAATGCAATACAATGACATAAATAGCTTGACAATTTGAATCCATGAGGTAATTCGAATTGGCTAACTCAATCTGACTGCATTGCTAACTGGAAGTGTTGAAATCACTATTGGAGCTAACTAGCTAAGCGTCAGTTGTCTAATTCAGACTCTCAATCAGTAATAATCAGTTAAACTAGTCTAACTGAGATGGTAGGTGAGAAGTGGGTGAGAATAGGCGCCTATTCACATGCAGCCACGCAAGACCAACGCTAACTGAACTGGAGGACATATAACTAAATGTAACTGAAGCATAACTAAGCTTGACTAGTCACCAACTGCCAACAACTTAAGAAGGTTGGTGTCGGCACACCCAGTGGCTCCTAAATTGTAGGGATTGGTCTAAGAGGCGCATAGACTGATGCATGAATGTGCAATCAATGGCAGTTAGCCTCAATTTGTGTTCCCCACACTCTAGTGACTGGTACATGTGGCCCCATTAGGCCAAGTGGACCCAATGGTGCTAGTGGACCCAATAATTACTAAATAACTCCTAAGTTAGGCAAAATTGACCAGTTTGGACAAGGGATGATTATAATCGTAACAAATATTCAGTGTTACATTGTAAAGTTAAACCCAAACACGCATAATCATTCAAAAAATAATACAAGCCACTTTTACTTCAGGATATTTTGGTCATAGTGGATGGTGTTATCAATGTAAAGAATAGATGTTGAAACTTACATTATTGTACATAGAGGGCTAGCAGTTTAGTCTTCTTTTAAATTCATGACATTGGCTCCTTTGGATATATAGAGGACGTTGCAGTATTTTTGGATCCCAATTTGTTATATTAGTCTTCATCTTTATGCCGTCTATTCGATGATTTTATAGAACTTACTGCTGATTGTAATTTAGACTATGTAGGTTGTTAATGGCTTCTTTGCACAGATTGTACTGTTGAAACAACTTTGTTTAATAAAAAGCTGTCTTTTCCTCGAAAAAAAAAAGTTGGTTGCAATAGGTAATCCACAATACTTGCATTGTGAAATCAGTCGTGATTCCAGCTGACAGCAACCATAATCAATCTAGACAACGCAACAACCAAACATACAAACAAGCATCTGATATGTAATTATTAAAAAGAATCATCTATCAAGGCGACGAATGGAAAGCATAAATCACATTGAGCAATAACTATGCAAAAACTTTACATGAACGAAGGTACTCGTCAAGTATGTAGTTCATTTTATGTAATACAATGAAATAGCTGGAAAGTTTAAATCACATTAAACAATAACTGCGGAAACTTTAAATTTACAGAGGAGCACATCGAGCACATTGTTCATCTTATGTAGTACAAAGACTGCATTGGGTGTTCTAATGAAGTTAGCTTACAAGTGTGAATGTTGTAGTCTATTTGTATGCATAAACACTACAAACCATATTTAGTTTAAGATATTTTGGTCATAGTAAATAGCATAAAATTGAGGCACATCAATCTATGAATCAAGAAAAAAACTTACAATAGATTTCACAGATCAATTTGACTCAAAAAAAGATATGAATCAGTGAAATAAGGTGTTGCAGTTGTATATTTGCTTTAATTAATCAAAAGTAATATGAATAATTATTACAATGACATAAATAGCTTGACGATTTGAATCCATGAGGTAATTCGAATTGGCTAACTCAATCTGACTGCATGGCTAACTAGAAGTGTTGAAATCACTATTGGAGCTAACTAGCTAAGCGTCAGTTGTCTAATTCAAACTCTCAATCAATAATAATCAATTAAACTAGTCTAACTGAGATGGTAGGTGAGAAGTAGGTAAGAATAGGCGCCTATTCACATGCAGCCACGCAAGACCGGCGCTAACTAAACTAGAGGACATCTAACTGAATGTAACTGAAGCATAACTAAGCTTGACTAGTCACCAACTGCCAACAACTTAAGGAGGTTGGTGTCAGCACACCTAGTGGCTCCTAAATTGTAGGGATTGGTCCAAGAAACGCATAGACCGATGCATGAATGTGCAATCAATGGCAGTTAACCTCAATTTGTGTTCTCCACACTCTAGTGACTGGTACATGTGGCCCCATTAGGCCAAGTGGACCCAATGGTACTAGTGGACCCAATAATGACTAAATAACTCCTAAGTTAAGCAAAATTGACCAGTTTGGACAACGGAGGATTATAATCCTAACAAATATTCAATGTTACATTGTAAAGTTAAACCCAAACACGCATAAGCATGCGAAAAATAATACAAGCCACTTTTACTTTAGGATATTTTGGTCATAGTGGATGGTGTTATCAATGTAAAGAATAGATGTTGTAGAGAATAGATGTTGAGACTTACATTATTGTACATAGAGGGCTATCTAATGTGTACTTTATCTTGCAATTTCACTATAATTGGAATTAGGAGGTGATCCAATAACTGGGCCAAGCTCAAGAGTTTGGCAGCACTTCTCAGAATTACTTCGGAAAAACTGTGAGCTGACTGGTTCTTGAAAATAACAACTTTGCATGAAATTTCCCTGAAGCCTGTGCTGGAAACAGGTCGATCTGCAAAAGGGGCAACAATTCTCCTTTGACTCTTTTAAGCGTATATTCAGAGAACACAGCATGTTTGCTAACAGATCGTCTAGACAAGGCTCTCAACTTGCAAAGGACACATTGTAGTTCATTTTATACAAAGATGGATGGGCCTTCCATCAAACCAACAGAAATTTCTACTTTTAGCATGCTGCAGTCCTTCCAGTATCTATTCTGAACAGTGACGCTCCTCTTTTATGACACATTTTGTATGGCTAAAATGCCCTAGAATCAATCTAGTTTACACTGTTTTATTGTTTCATTTTTTTTATCAGATGTACAGCCTTATACAGGCAATAGCGATCACTAGACAGATCATGTTTCTATTAGTTTCTTTAGCTGCTTCAACCACCAGTTGGGATTTTTTCGGCCTCATACTTTCATGGTATTTGACGGCACAAATAAAATGTAACTTTTCACCTCCGTATAAAGTTATGAATATTCTTTGGGAGAAAATAACATATTGTTTACATGTGGTTTATTATCTGCGGAAGGCACATTTAGGACCATGAGATTGTTGTCCAGACATTTTTAGTAGCATTCTGTACCTGCAATTTTATGATGATAATGCTAAAAAAATTATTGATAAAAGATGTGTTCACCATATGAATTGTGTGGAACCAAATATCCACATCGATCACAAAATCCTTGAATTTTTGTATTCAGTCCAAGACACTGGACTGCCGATTTAAATAGGTGTTGCATTCACATTAGTGAAATTTACGAAGCTACATGGTTATCAATTACACAACTTCCAAAGCCTCTAGTAAACAAATCTACCTGTTAAAACATGAACAGTTACATCCACAAATGTTCAACCTCCGGCCATGTCAGTACATTTGCAAGAATCTATTTCTACAGACCATCAATGGCTTCTTTGATACCTGATGCCACATTGATTCTTCACAAGTGCTAATATTTCAAAATGGCCAGCTTCATTCCTTGCAGCAAAGGTACCCATGCGTCCAAAGTTGCAAGCTTATTCCTTCGACACAATGGAAACACTATGCAAAGACAATCAGTAGACAGCTCTCCAATACTGCAATGAAAAATAACAGCTAGCAAACTCGATCTAAAACAAGAAATGTTTGATACAAATTGTACAAGAAAGCAAATCCTGCACTGACCAATACTGATGTAAAACAAGAAATGTTTGAGACACTGTACATTAGAGCAAATACTGCACTAAGCAATCCTGACGTACAACAAAAAATGTTCAAGACAGATTTATACGACAGCAAATATTGCACTGAACTCAAGAAGACAATAAATTGCATAATTGCAAGGGTACCGCTCCCAGGATTTTGGCAACCGTACCCGGCGTTTCCCCGCTCTTGGGAGCTTGGGAGCTGGTACGAAACGTCCCCTTTTTTATGGGAGCTTCTTTGGGAACTTGGGATCTTTTCAGGAACTTGCTTTTGCCGCTCCCTTTTTATTGAGGCCAAATTCATAAGAACAGTGTTGAAAATCAATTGAATGATTGAAGTTGATTGAAGTTTATTGTGTCAAGAAATCACCAATAATAAAAATTTCAAATGAACCTGTCAATAATACCATTTTTTTTATTTTCAAGGTTATATAAGTAAAGAGGGCCCACACTCAAATATATGCTACAAGTGTACTAAAGTGAATACAAATGGATCTTTTACAATACTAAGATATTGAACAGCTTTAATTCATATCTCAAATTATTATAGCCAGCTTAGGTTATTCATACTGACTGATATAGCAATTTAGGATCATAAACCATATCAAACTCAAGATACCAAAAAAATTGAAAGTTAGTTAGTTCAACTTAAAACAATCAAGTTCATTCACATTAGAAGTAGTAGTTACCATAAAAAAATGCAAAGGCACAAGGAATTAGAACAATAATATAGATGGAGTTGGAACAAGGAATTAGAAAAATATTGAATCTCATGATTTATGAAGCTATTGGTGCTTCATACACATACATGCAACCTTCCTTTACAAACTCATACAATGAGATTTGTATAATGTGGACCTAAAGGAGTGAGCAAATTTTAAAAAAATGAATTTCATGACACTACTAGAGGATTAAGAGGATAAAATAGTTTAAGCTGTGAATTTAATCAATTATGTTTTTTTAATTTCATTTTTTTTAAATATATTTTAAAAAATTAATATATATTATTGCACCTCCCAACCCTACGTTTCCTGCAAATTTGGGCAAAGCTTCTAGCCGTATCGAATACTCATTTCCGTGTACCCAACATACCCGTGTTCCAAAAACTTGTGCAACATGGATAAATTGTTACCCTTCCTGATCTTATTAGCTCACCTGGCCAGTTTTTTGTACGCTGAGTGCCATGAGTTCCATATTTAGATGTACCCCATTGGCATTTCAGTATACACTGCTATGTTAACTTGAAAAAATTGTTCATCCACAATGGTATAGAGAAACAATGTAAAAGCACCAGCTAATGATTGGAGACTTGCATCTTAATATAGGGAGGGGTAGAAAATGATTAATCACTAGTTTACAAATGAATCAGAGATCCTGACAACATCAAATGCAAGGTGACCATTTTGTGATAAATACCAAATATGAAAATAGAGAGCCATCAAAACTTTTTATACATGTCAATGAGTTCAATATTTTGATTGTTGATAGTTGAAGCATCTGTAAGTTAATCCCAGTTAAAACATTTGCCAATGCCAAGGGTAAATAGAAAATTCCCAATATACATACTAGCAAAGCCATATTTGATATTTGCCCGATAGAATAGCATTACAAATAAACTCACAAAGAGCAGAAAAGAGCATGCTCTGGTAGAGCAAATCAGACTACCAAATTCAGTTGTAGGATAATGGAAAATCATAGCAATATACATAAGAATCTCTGTTTCTTGAATGTTCCATCTAACACATTACATGTACCAGTGGACAAATTTGAACAAAAACAGAAATATTCAGGCTTGAATCTGTCTAACGATGGAACAAGAATAAACCAAATATCCTACCCCAATTCCTTTTTTTGGATGTTAGTGATAGAGAATAGCAGGATACTCAGAATGCACAAACTGACATTTATAACTGACAGGCTAATGAACATTTCAAGAAAATGGTTTCAATGGGTGCCTTGATAGTATTTAACTCCCTATGGACGATCTGAGTACTCTCCATGGGCTTCATACTTTAATCGTAGCATATTTCTCACCCATGGCACCTCCCTTTTGCTTCTGGAACTCAATATATCGCAAGGTACATGCAAAAAATGCATCCACAGATGGATCTTGGGTGGCACTCTCACTTTGCATTTCGGTAGCAATCAAATCTATAAGATCTCGAATAAGATTGCTCGTGATCTGTGGATTTTCCTTCTCAAAGAAATATAGATACCTGATGTGCAGGGCCAATTTTCAATTGCAAAAAGTTATCAGGGTCTATGCATATCAAATTCCATTGTCTGAATATAACTAATACATAATGAAAACACTCTTCAGTATCAATATTCTTCACAAAACCAACAGATTTCCGATGTCTACTTCGATGAAATAAGGTCTTACTTGTTAAGTATCTCAACAAAAAGAGTCGCAGGTCCACTATTTCCTTTCGTGACATTAGCCATTTGCTGAGCAGCATTAGCTATCCTTATAGCCCTTTTAAGACAAAGTAGAACCCTGACATCAAGAATTGGTTAGATCTGCCACTCCACATATAACCTGTCCTCCATCTCAAAAAATGAGTCAATAATAATAGTAAACGGCTTACCTTTCTCCATCCTTTACTCCACCCTCGTCTTCAACCCAGAAAAGGTGAGAACATACATAAACAGCTTTGCACTGGTCCTGCTTTTTAAGAAGCTTCGCCGAGTACTGCACAATCAAATTAAGAAATCAAACAATCAACTTGCATGTGCTTAAAATAGAATATTCTCCCTAGTCACTAAAACCATCCATCTTGTAACTCACACTTCAATTTATTAGACTCTCATCTTGTAACTCACACTTCAATTTATTAGACTCCCATCTTGTAACTCACACCTCAGAGCCTCTGTGGATATATTAAATTAATTTTTGTAACATGGTGGATGTCAGATACATGCTTAGCATATATGCTAATAAATTTGGTAAAATTGCCATCATTCTATACAAGAGACAGATCACTATCTGGTTTTCCTCTATTTTTATATCTGAAATGTACAGATAAATTAAATTTTTCCCTCCCAAGCCCACTTAGACTACCAGAGTATTTTCCCATGGCATACTTATATATCCTTGCAAATACGTTTCTGATAACAGACATACTATATTCTATTATTTATTTTTTGCCCTTCGAAAAATTAATCACTGTAAGGGAGCCATTAAACCATATCGGTGACATCCACAGATGAAATATCATGATAAAAAGTTTGCAGTACCGGTATAGCTTATTACAGTTGCTGCCAATTTAGTTCAGCATTTAGAAAATATATGTGAACAGCATAAGCCAAAGTTAAATTTTCTACCTAGCCATAACACTATGTTATCATATACTCGAGTTCAGTCTAAGTAACCAACAGTATTCCCAATAAATCCATACTCTAATACACTAGTAACTCCAGCCAACAACAACTCTTAATTCAAATCAGTGGCTAGGAATTTAGAATTTTGCATTAAAAAGAATGTGCTGTAAATAAGGATTGAACAGCCACAACACTTGAGCCTGCATAGAGATCTATTGAAAAATAAAGTAGGTAATTGGAATGTTTTAAACTCGTCAGGAACATTAAATCAGACAAGCAACACTCTTACCCCTGTAGCTTTATGGGTTAAAGTATCTCTATTCTCCACTCCAAAAACAGTCATCCTTTGTAGTGTCCCTATAATCAAATGAATTGCTGTCACTTGTGCCTTTGAATCCTGTTAAGATGAAACAGAGTAAGAATACATACTAATGCTAAGGTACTTACAAATCAACGAGCTAAACAATTTATAATTTTTACCATCAAATATCAGAAGGGCTCTTTATTGTATATACCCTTAACATTTAAATATTTGTAGAAAAACAAAGATAATAAAGCATTCAGCATTCCAGAGTCCAGACAACAACAACAAAACAGAATTACCATCATAAGCTCTATTCTCACTCTTTGTTCTGCACAATTACGACCTTAACAGTGCTATTATATACCTAAATCACTGTTCAAAGCTTCTAAATTCTATAAACTTCAAACCAAACACAAGGACGCTTGTACAGGAAAAGTTAATTTTCCCACATGCATATTCTATTTTCAACAAGTCTCAAGACGAAATTGAATTATGTTTTTTCATACTAACAGGCAAGCTTAGGAATACTGGCAGAGAAATGTTGAAAGTTCAACCCATACTTGGCATCCAGAGCAACACAACCAGAAGAAGACAGACAGAAAAGATGATTGGAAAGCCAGAATGGGTTTTAAAAAGTTGTGAAAGCATCGAAAGAACAAGAGGAAAAAAGTATCACCTATGAATAATAATCATACAAATAAGAGATAAAGGAATTGTTTTGATTTAACCAAACACTTTTCATTATAAGCCGCGCATTTTATTTCCCAAATTCCATCAAATTGTAGAATTTAGAATACGCATAGCTACCTCAAATGAGAAATTAAGATTTCTATAAGAGAAAAAGCAATTTCTTAAACTAATCAGAATGATGAACATATAGCACAGGTTGCACCCATTGAAAAATTACCATATTGAGTGAACTTCCAGGGACCAGAACTCAACATTACAGGATGAGCAGATAATTATCATGTAACAAGCAGTCATACAAACTGAATATTAAAATATTTATGTTATTACCGCAATTTCTTCTTCATATAATATAAATGCTTGAGTAAAAAACTCATATGCAACTGGTTCAATATCGCAATCATTGGCAGCCTGCATGAAGCCAGACATAAATCAATTCCATCATAAATAAGTTACTTAAACTTTGTAGATGCTAGTTTTGATCAGACTTAAATGGATCACTTCAAAAGATAGTTACAATAATGACCTCGGCACACTGCAGATACAATCGCAATGCTAATTCTGGTGCTGGCACAGTTACCAAAGCCTCAACCGTCTGAAAAAGATACAATAATAGCCAATTATTACTAATTTTGAAAAAGAATATAGCAAAACTAATATAGCAAAAATAATGTCTGAAATACTTCTTTTCAGTGGAAAATTATTTTGAGGGCTTAATATACGAAATGATTCTCTTATTGGTACTTGATGATGTATAATAGACAAGTTGTATTGCATGTTAGATGACCTAGTCTACACAGCTACAAGTCCAAATATCATTAACATCACAATCTACAAATCGACCTCAACGACAAGGACTAATATGGTAGCAATTCTGTCAGTTGAGAAGAAATATCCTAATCAAGACTTGTGAGTCTTAGACTCATCATGTCATTTTTACCCCAACTCAAGGGAGCCAATGCCACACCACAAGAGCATTATTCATCATTTGACTTGATGGAGGATGTATATTACAAGAAAAACTGCAATACTTTACAATACAAATTATTCATCCAATGAGTGTCTCAACAAGCAATGGAAAATATAACCATGCATTTATCCAATTTATAACTCAAGTAGATATCCCTTCGCCTGGCACATTTTATGGTGTACAAAAGGGATCACTTTAAGAATATATAAGTTGTATTCTCCCAAAGTAACAAAGTTACCTAACATCAGAATTGTTATCTATTTAGCTCTGGAGGCACTCTGCATGTTTTTGTCTTGTAAGCGAAAGTGACCATGCACTAGCTAGGCTACTTGACTTTGTAATGGTGTTTTATAAAGTTGTGTTAAATTGACTCTTATGTAATGTGACTTTTTATGAAGTATTCCCTTGTTTTAATTTTATAAAGTGACTTCATGAGATAAAGTGCACTTATTTCATAAAGTAAATGGTGACTTTATTAAAATTAAATGTAACCAATTTTGGAGGGAAAGTTTCTCAACCATTGATCATATAAAGGCAAGATTAAATCTTGGCCTTTGGATTTAGAGATTGGGGAAGGTGAAAAGTCACTTTCAAGTCATAAGAGAGAGCCTAGGGTAGTGTGCAAGACAAGGAAAGCATTTTCAAAGAGTGAGCATTTGGCAAGGTTAATTTTCAGAGAGGAGCAGATTTGGAAGGAGTGGGCAAGAATCCCAAGGAGAGCATTTTTTCTCAAGAGAGCACAAATCCCAAGGAGAAAGGCATGCTTCCCAAGAAGCATGTATTGATGTAACATACTGTATGGATTGTTGGGCTGTATGGATTGTTGGGCTGTACTGTACAGGTTTACTGTTGGCATGCATTTCGATGTGCTGTTTTTGCTGCACGTAAATCAAAGTCCGAACATGCTGTATGGATTCGCTGGGCACGCAAACTGAGGAGGTGCTGCTGTAGTGGAGGCCATACAGGCCGTAGTGCTGTTTGGACAAATTTTCCAAGGTGCTGCACACATTTCGAGGTGCTGGTACAGTCATTTATTGCTGAATTAAATGCTGCTGTAAATTAATAGTTTGCCTAAGAAATGCTGAAATAAATTAATCTTGGATGGTTTTCCCCACAGAGGGTTTTTCAAGGGTCATATTGACCAAAATTTCTGCTGTTTAATGGGTTTATCAGTCTGCTGTTAAATGTTATTTTTCCACTGCAACAGACTTAGTTTTTTCAGTGTTTCAGCTTCATGGTTGTTGGTTAAAATGCATGTAAAGTATTTTTATTAATGACAGTTTAAGACTGAAATCTGGGTTAAGCTAAGTGTTTCACAAAAGGTCTGATTTTTTTTGTCAAATTTCTACAAGAATAATAAGACCTAAATAATCTCTTTATAGTTGGACATTGCTTTCTGCTCATGTCGGTGTCTGGCCTCACAGTAGTGGGCTACATTGATTTCTAAAGTTTACTTCTATACCATGATAGGGATGTGTCCATCATATAAAAGATATAAGTGAGAAAAAATTTAAAAAATTGTAAACAGTAAACATGTCTTGATGAAAATGCCATGCAACAAAAAAATGTTTGAATGGCAAACACTACAAAAATGTCCAAGTTTAGAGTTAGACATCAATGTGCTTCATGATCTAAAGAGTTGGAGAATAGATGGTCAGGCATCAATTCCTTATCTCCATGGTAATTCATGTTCTTCTCAAAATTGGAAAGCAATATCTTTTATGCAAGGTGGCATCAGTCTGTCACTATAGAATTCCAGTTGCCTCTACAAATTCTGAGGATCAATAGAAGAATATCATTCTTAATTTGCAAGGATCATTTTATTTTTGAAATTTATCATGGTTTGCTCATAAAACTTTAATACACAGCAGAAATTGGTGAAATTTGAACGCCTGCTGGAAAGAAAAATACCTGGTGTAAAAATTGAAATATTTTTTTAGGAGTTACAGGCCCTTCTTCTCCTTCTCCTTCCTGACCCTGCAATGCCCTAACCAACTGCAGAAAAGTAATATTTTAGAATGCTAATAAAAAGATGATCCACATGAGATTGAACAGCCTAAATTAACAATTTACAATTTAAATCCAATCATATGCCTTAAGTGACTTGAATATTTGAGTTTCACAAAAGAACATTTTGATTTTAGAATATGTTGCACAAATGGACATCCCTTGTATACTCAGTTTCTGGTGAGACCATGCACAAAACAAAAATAAATATGCATCATGGGAAATGGAAATGAATATGATTGCAACCAGACAGTCTCAAATCATGAGCTCTCTGCCTGGGTGAATCCAGAATGTGTCCATGGATCAGAAACAGATCTGGATCAATGTTATCAGGGTTCGGAACCTGAAGTTTCTAGGATACAGACCCACCAGATGTTTGAAAACACAGGATCCAGATACAGCAGGGAAACAGCAAGTTAAAAAAAATAACATTTTTTTAATAAATAAATAAATAATCGAATATAGAATCGAAACTATTAACAAAATAAAAAAGCAGAACTATAAGTTATTGAAAAAAAAAGAGTTTCATGCAAAGAACTATTAGCAACTGTACCATAACTGATAATTTGATAACTCATAACCATGTTTGATGTTTAATATTTTGAAAACCATTTCAACATGAACATGAAGCAGGTCATAACAATGTTTTTGTGAGCCAGATCCACATGTCCATATTAGCATTTAATTATGTGGTTTTCTTGAAGAAATTGGCAGGACTGAAACACAATGTGGGTGAAGTGAGCAATGACATAGCACAAATGATTGATCCTTAAACATAAAGATAAATCAAATGAAAACCTTGAAAGCAGACTTTAATATATCACAGTTCAGTCGGAAACAAAAGTCCATTGCTTTGAGTTTTGTTGAGGCTAAGTACATGGCAACCATTCAGGCTAGTTGCGAGGCATTGTGGCTTCGAAAGTTGTTGGTAGATTTGATTGATTAGGAGCTTAGGCCTACAGTAATTTACTGTAATAATCAAAGTTGCATTCAGCTCTCTGAGAATCCAGTGTTCCATGACAATTCCAAGCACATAGAGATGAAATACCATTTCATCCGAGATTATGTTCAGAGAGAAGCTGTTGAGTTACAGTACATATCCATTGATGAGCATGCAGCAGACATTCTCACACAATCCTTGGGGTGGGGAAAGTTTGTCTTCTTCATGGACAAGTTGGAAGTGGTGACAAACAACTTCCTCGATAAGAGGGAGTGTTAAGTTTTGTACCTTAAAAGTTGGTCCCCTTAGTGATTTTTCCTTAGTCACTAGGAAAGGGGGAAATAAAGTGACCCTTGCATTAAATGACTTGGGATAAGCATTTAATTCAACTTTAGTGATTAAAATGACTTTTTGATAAATTTAAGTGAGATAAGTAAAATTAATTTTTATGAGAATTAAAAAGTGCATTAATTCTCATCCACACATCTAATTCATTTTGGGCCCTTGAATTAGATGACTCTTCACTCACCCCTAGCATCCAAACAAAAAGGCAAGGGAAGGCATTTCATTCTTCCGCCTTCATGAGCAATTTTGGAGAGGAAGTCGAATTTGAAACAGAGAGAAAAGCTTGGCACAAATTCCAATGCACAGGTATAGGAGTCTTTTCAGACCATACAGCAATTAATGCAGCAACAATTTCGAGGAGTCTTGCACAATCAAGGCAGGTTTAAGGGCACGATTTTCAGGGTAAGTACAGGCAGCCATACTGTGTAATTTTGCAGCAGACTGGGCACAGGTTTCTAGGCTGATTAGGCAACAAATTTCAAGGGTGAATTTTGCTGTGTTACTGGCACGAAAACAAAGGTAGCAGACCATACTGACTGTTGATGTATTTGTAACTTCAAAATGTATTCACTTATTGTATTTCATTGTACCCCGACGGAGATGTTTATTCCTCCGATCGGGAGAGTCATTAATATAATAAAGTAATGTAAAGTCATTGAGGTTAACCCTCCATTATAAGTCGGGGCAATAGTCCCCACAGTTGGGGGGTACTAAGTTTATTAGACTCTCCTAGTGAAGTTGACCCTGTAGAGTAATTGTCAAGTGGAAAACTAATATAAATAGAGAGTGAGACTCTATTTGAAACACACACTCACTCAATTGTAGCGCATGAGTGAGAGAGGAGCTCGCACAAGTGAGAGAGAGAACAACTGTCGGAGATCATCTTTGTGCTTTTGGGTTTTACTTTTCCTATTGATGCTCATTTATTTTTGAGAAAGTTGCGAGGTTTTCTCCTTTATGGTTTCCCCGAGGAAAACACTTTGTGTCTCTTCTCTCTAGTGATTATTGTTGTGCATGTTATTCTCTCAGATAAGATCCTAGATCATATTGATTAAATGATAAAATTATAACATGGTATCAAAGCTAACCTGAGAAGAAGACACTGTGCAGCTGCAGAAGCTAGGGTTTTTTACTTTTTGGGTCTCTCTCCACAGATCATCAGCAAAAGGAGGCTAGGCTAACTCTCCATTTAAGGGCACATCTTTCTGTCAAAGCAAAATCTGATTCCGAGTATTTTCAGTTTTTTACCTGTCACTTCTACGGGAAATTAGGGATTTTCACAGAAGTGGATCTTTTTTAGTGAGCCCAGCATAGGATTGCTCTCCTCCTCAAAATCGAAATTTAGAGACCAAGATCGAAGTTTTTGGTTGGGTAGAACTATGGGAAAGTCAAACCCTAATTTGAAAACCCTAAAAAGCTAAAACTAGTCATTTTGGTGCATTTGCTATATCTCCAGATTGGAGAAGGCTGAGGAGCTGAAACTTTTACAGGTCGAAGATAAATTCCTGATGTACCCTTTGTAAACATTTTAGCCTCAGATTGGCTATATTCTGGGAGATATGATTCCTCTAAATCAGGGTTCCTGCCTCTCCCAGGATTCATCCCTAAACAGGAAACCTAGGGAGAATTGCTATATCTCGGGCTACGAAGGTCCAAATGCAATTTATCAAGATGTTCCAGATAGGGCACAGACTGTACTTTCTGTGGTAAAAGTTTTAGACCCCAAAGATGAAACAGTGACACATGGAAGTCCGTACAAGTTCGCTATCCTGAACAGTCCCAACTGGTGAAACCAATTCTGCTCAAACCTGCGGTGTTGGAAAGAGGACAGACAGGGCTACCTCAGCGCAAAGTTTCAAACACAAAGGAGCATTACTTTCGGAGATACCGCAGAAACAATATCAGGCAATTCTGCAGAAGAAATTGAAGAAAACTAGGGCATCAGATATGTTGCAGTTCCAATCACGGTTTTGGGAAAATGAGTATGTTGCTCAGCTCGCCTTGAGGAGGCACATCTTTCTATCCAATCAGATCTGAAAGATTCCAAGTTTTGAAAATTATTTCAGGGCTGCAACCAGCTGCACACCGCTCTGATTGATATTATCCAGTGTTTAGGGAGCAGCATATTATTAAAGAGCAGAAAAACAATAGATATATATATTTTTCGGACAGAAGCATTTCACAGAAAAGTATATGCAACAACAAAGATTAGAATCGATTGGCAGGATCCATGCCAGAAAGAACTTAAGCAAGGCAGAAGACAATTTGTAAAAGACATGTTTTTGGAACAATGAAGATAACTTCTCCCCTCCAGTTATGTCAATAATAAAAAGAGAGAATGAAATTCAGGGAGCACAATGGGCAAGAGTAGTTGTAGTAAAAAAATGAAAATAAGGTTATGCTTTCAAATTTTAACGTTGTAAATGGCGTAAATGTTTGGGTAAATAAATGCCAACTTCAATGGCATTTCAATGAACATAATCTCAATCAACTCTGACTAAGCCCATACTGCAGTGCACTAATATCTCTTATCGCTTCACATAAAAAGACCAAATTAAAAGCTGCTTCACACATGACCTGATCCAAATCCTACTGACAGTGGCTTTTTCTACTTTACATGTCAACAGTCCGATATAAGTTGTCAATAGAAAACAAGATTTAAATTATTCAGATAAAAATACCTCAAGAATAATCATCAAAAATAAGAAGAAAAGCAAAGAAGCATAATATATAAACAATTTCCTTTGGTAGTAGACATTTGCTCGGTAAGAGGTATTTTAAATGCATGTTGCTGCTATAGAACAACCTTCACAATTTCAATGCTACTGTACAGCCATTTCATTTACAAATAATAATTGTAGAATGGGCATAAACAAACAAGCCATAGAATTAGAAATGAAAATCTGCACAAAGGTAAGACAAAGCACCATACCTTTAATGCTGAAAATACTAAAGGAGGAATAGTGAAGGAAAGACGACGAGGACCACCTTGAAGGAAATGTTTCCTTACAGTTGTGATGATCTGTTTCAGTAAATACAACATCATATTTGAGAAACCTAGCAACAATAACAAAACTGCAGCATTTAAATAAGGTGGTTAAACTTCATTTGCAGATGATAATACAAAACAATTCAGAAAAAAATACATAAAGATCTATTAAAAGATTTTTCTGGGACTGCAAGTGAAATTAGGGATGTGCAGCAATCCGGGATAATAACCAAAAATTTATTTATAAATACTTCACAAATAAAAGATAAAGATTAGATCTAGCAGATGTATCAATAAACTACTATTTAAATATTGCATGAGTGGGGAAAATGTACTCGTGAGAATGCCAAAATGCAAAATGATGGCTGATTCAACTTCATCTTTGATAATGTCAAGGGATGTCGCCTCAACCTTTAATGTCTGATAATAGATGGGTTGAAGTACTAATCCTAGTTGGGGTTAAGATTGAAGTAACTATTGTTGCTTCATTTTAATATTATGTATCTGAAAATATTAAAAATACCCCAAGGATGAATTCAGGGGCCAACTGGTGGCAGGACAGTAAAAGCTATGTGATATAAATGTTAACTGGTATATACACCTAATTATTGTTAGCATTTTGTAACTCGGACATACTCCTGCATCAGGTGCCTAGGTGCAGGAGTCCGAGAACTCATGAAGTCTCATTAATGTCATTAGAGTGACTTTATTAATGTGTTATTTATTAAAGTAGATTTTTTATGTGACTTTTATGATTTAAAAGTGAGTTGTACTTTATTAAGTTTAGAAAGTGACTTTAAGTCATTGAGTGTACTTTTATAATATTTAGGGAAATGTGAATTTTCGAAAATAAAAGATTTAGTATATAGTGCACTTAGTGAATTTAAGTGAACTTGAGATTAGATTCCAGCCATGGATCTTGAGATCAAGATTTAATCTCAACCATGGAATTTGAAAAGTCAAATAAGTTACCCTAATGAGAGAAATAAAAGAGACTTGAGACTTCATTTATTCACATCTAAAACAGAGTTTTGGTGATTAAAGGAAGAGGCACAATTTGCAAGAGAAGAGAGCTATTTCCTTGTGGGCACAAATTTCAAGAGAGGTATTTTGAAGCAGCGGAGCTGAGATAGAAGAGAAGGGCGCATTTTCCAAATGAAAAGAGGGGCACACCCTTTTCAGAATGACTGCTGAGTTAAATACAGTTTGTACAGCAGTGAAAGGGGCACACTGTTTAAGGTAGAAAGTGAGCACGCTTTCCAAGAAAACCAGACATTGATACAGTCCATACAGCTGCTGTTGAAGAATACTGTATGGCTGTAGAGTGGTGGCTGTACTGTCATTTGTTGGCACAGTTATCAAGGTTGAAGATTTAGTGCTGAAACTGGAGTTATTATTGCTGAAAAAGACTGTACAGTGTACCTGTACATTACAGCAGCAGTGCAGAAGCAGTGGGTGCATTGAAAACATGGTAGTTTGCAGAGATAGAAGACAGAGAAGGTCATATAGCACAGTGGAAATTAGTTTTTACAGCAGAGCACTGTTTTCGAGAATGGTGGACTGGTACTTGTAAGTACTGTGTAATTAATGCTGAACATTTACTGCTGTACATTTCCATGTAAAACTATTCTTCTGAAGCTCCATAATAAAATTATTCTGTTGATGGTTTTTCCCAAAGTGTGGGGTTTTTCCAGGGTCAAAGTTGGACCAAAATAGGTGTGTTGATCTGACTGCTGTCCAAAATTTCCTGTGGATTAACTTTTACACATTCTGCTGTTATCATTTAATTTCCTGCTGCAAATTGCATTTTTGAACAGTGTATCAGTCCCAGGATGAGTAAAGTATAATGTGGATTGGCTGACATCAATGGTTCTTAAAGTGTTTGACGAAAATTCTCTATGACTGTGTGTTAAAAGCAGCTTGGATTTTCTTTGTTTTTCATCAATTATGCTTGAAAGGAAATCTCAGGATTTTATGTATGAAAGAAAACCTGAGGATTTGAAATGGATTATATTTGATTGTACTGCAATGACATGATTTTCATGTGCATTTCTGTAGTCTGTTGGAATTTTATTTATTTTCTCTAATAAAATTGCAAATTGAAATTGCTTTTTAAAATTCTCCTTTTGTATCTCAAAATTCTTACTGTAAACATAGATATGTACATAGAAACCAGCTTTGACCCTCATTTGTATGTAACAAATACTGGACATGAAATAAACATCTTGAAGAAGCAAACAATTTGAATTTTAAACACTTCAGTATTAGCATGCCTAATGCTTGCATAAATTGAAGAAGAAAACTGAGCAGCATATTCAGGGTAATCATTATAAATAAGGGTATATTTGAAATCTCACTGCATGGGGTGTTAAGGAGGGAAGGATTAGAAAGGGCCAAGTGGCATCCAGACGTATGCATGCCTCAGGCACTAGTACCAAGGGAGTGTGTGGAAAGAGACCAAGTACACATGCCTCCTCAGGTGTAAGTACCATTAGCAAGTGGGGAAGAGACAGCAGAAGGGAGGGGTCAGGTTCATAGCTCCGTCTCTTTGCACTCGCCCTCTCATTCAACACCTAATGCAGATTGATGAGAGACCATCCCATTGCAGGACCTCCATTAAAGTGGGTAATAATAGCTGGATGGGAGAAAGGAGGTCATCGTGTATCTGGATAATGAAAGCAGATGGCATATTAAAAGGAGGCAGTGGGTCTCATTCATCAGATTGGGGCATTGGTATCTAATGCAAGGTCTCGCTGCTCAACCCTTAAATTCTGTTCTCAACACTGAGGATTAGTATTTGATTGTTGGTTCTGAACTGTGGTCACTTTGGTTGGTAGCTCAGCAACCTGCAATGGTAGGCCACAAAGAAAGATTGTTGTGTCAAGTTATGGCAGGGGCATTTGAGGCAGAACAGAGTGTGCACAGGGGCAGACCGTGCAAATAGAAGGAATTGACAGCACAGGGGGCAGGGCCATCACCTGCCAGGAAAAAGGTGCCTCTGGCTGGCTTCTGCAGAGACTTATCATCATAGGTTCTCTGAAGTGATCAAGAAAGAGGTCGATGACCTAGAGAATAAGGTTCGAACGAAATGAAGTGAGACCTCCACTAACAGAATTGAGGATATTCAAGAAACAGGGACTCAAAATACCTGAAAATTGTAGACAAATATTGAGATATCAAAGCAGTTATCACATCTGCAATGGAAGAGAGAGAAGCTCGGCACAATGAAATCCTCCAAAGGTAGACCAGCTGCATCATAAGTATGAGAGCCTTATTAATGTCATTTGGGGATCTAAGGCAGGCAGCGAAGAGGCAGGGGAAGCTGGGGACACCACAGCAGTAGGAGAAGAGGAAGAGTGTGAGTGAAAAACAGAGGAAGAACAGGCAGAAGAAGCTGCTAGGGCTTCACAGGGAGAGCCATCTCCTCCACTCTGAATCAATCTGGATTATGACTCTATGTAAAAGGATTACGCTTCTGCTCTTCTAGGTCATGCTGTTTTTTAAATCCTAGATATGCATGTCATCATAAAACAGACCTTATGAGGTCAGTGTCTAACCATAGGTTGAAAGCTTTAATTTTCAATTTACGTATATCAGTAAATTACTAAATACCCACAGGGGTAGAGACAAATCATATAACAGTTCATATTATTTTTTAACTGTAAACCAGTCTCCCTCAGGAGCTACCTACATCATGGACTGCTTGTAATTTTTACATTAGACTTAATATATGGATTAACTTATTTACAAAATTAGCTTTCAAAGTTTTAAAAGTAAAATAGACCCATGCATTAATGGAAGAAAATTGCTTATAAGACAGTAGATCCTTTGGTCCTACTGTTTAATTTGTATGTCACAATCTGCTACTTGTAAACCATAAAGAAATAAAAAATACATATTAATAAACAATAGCATAATACAGGTTGAGTACTGACAACCTGTAATGAACCAAACTGGTTCATCAACTAAATATTCAAAATAAATAGGATAAAGGAAAGAAATCCACATACGATATAAAATATATGTGTGGTTATGTATGTGTTGTTTTACAAGAGCACTCAAGATGGTATAAATCACTGTGGCCATGACAGCGAAGGGTTGTCCCTCGGGTTATTGGATTATCATTTAAGTTATCATGTATTGTTCTTTATAAATTTATGTATGTTACATTGCCTGCCCCTTCAAGCCTTCAAGGTTGCTTTGTCCTCAAAGCATAGCCTGGAAAAGTCTACATCTTGTTCTTGCCTGTAATGCTTTTACTTTGTTCTTGAGACTGTCATGGTTGAAGAGACTAAAAGGTACGATCTTCAAAGTATTGAACAGAACTGTTGCATAGTGAAGGGGTCATCCCAACCTAATTCTATTTTCTGTAAAACTGTATGGTGTCCTATTTTATTAGTACTTTATCAATTGATACCCTGTCGACTACAGATTAATCTTCACTCAGTTTTTCAAAGTCCCTTCCCCATGGTTTGGACTTTCACCTCAGGAAAGATCCCTAATTCAACTGAATCAGTTATCATTTTGTTGCCAATCAATGCTTCTTTATTGACAAGTTCTGGCTTTTTCTATTTTGTCTTCTTGTTCTAACTTTCTTGATTTGTGAAAGTAGGCTTTGACAATGATTCTTTGGGCAATAAATTTCTTCATCTTTCACTATGTTGTACTTCTGGATTGTACTGTTGATAGTTTCCTATTTCACGTTTTAAGTGCTCAACTTCTTGAGCAAGAATATTTTCCCAATAATGCCCTATTTCTAAAGGTTTAAAAAAAAATCAAAATAAAGTCACCAATTTATCGCCAATCCCCTGTTGTGTTCCTCAAACCATATGAACCAATCATGTGTAGGACCTTCTAGGTACTATCATCTCATGGTAGCACATCTGAATATATTTGTCAGTTTCAGTAAAGCCAAGTTATGCACAGCTTCACCTATTATATTTACCAGCTTCACCTGTTATTTCTAGTGGCATGGTTTCAATTAGACTTCTTCTACTATCTTAGGTAGGTGCACAAAGTGTGAAAGTTCACAAAAATTAAAAATATAGACCTCTTCATTTAATTCTCCACACTTTTAATTTAAAGTGCACCTTACTATACTTTTCAGACTTAAAAGGGTTAAGGCCACCTTTAATATATATATACACTCCTCGCTTACTCTATTTGGTTCCACCCGTAATAAGGGTCTTAGTTTGTAATGGTCATTTATCATCAGTTCCTGAACACAGCTTTATGGAACATTTGCATAGTCAACCTCCCTTCTAATTCAACTCAACTTAAATATAGTCCTAAATTAACAGATTTTATTGATTTTTCATCAGCTTTAAACAGTGGAAAAGGTAAGTATTATCGTCTTCATCTGTGCTCAGAATTTTCTAGTTGAGTTGCTTCATGACGGCACAATTTAAGCTCAGACACGACTGTTCAGCCATGACTGGAGATGCAAACTCTGGGTCATGATTGTACTCGGAGGCATGGTGAATGGGTGTGTGACGGTTGTGTTTTGTTCGTATGGATTTTGCTGGTGGCATAATTTAATTGTCATGTCCACGTCCATGCCTTTTCGGCTCTTAAACTGCACAATGCTTTCCGCAACATGAAGTCTACAGTGCAAGGGCTTTGGCAACGATGGATCTACTGATGTTGGGATATTATCTTTTTCCATGCTTTCCTAAGGGCATAATAATTACTCAATCGTGATCAACAAATTTTTCTAAAGGCTTCCAGATTTATGCGTGGATTTGTCTCTTCACTCTCTGTTTAAACTGTAATGTCTGCTATGTTATTTGAATCAGGAATTCCTGGCATGTCCTTGATTTTTCTGTTTTGTTCTTCAAATTTGCAACAGAACCTTTGTGATACAGGATATAAAATATATTTCTGTAATAATGTATGTGTTGTTTTACAAGACCACTCACGACAGTATAAATATCTTTGTTTGGTCAGAGGTAAAGGGTTGTGCCCCTACAGTTATTATTAGTAGTAGTAGTATGTAATCATATTTATATATTTATGTAAATTACACAATCAAAGACCATGGTATCCATGTTATACCTTCGTAAAACTACAGAACTTACAAACAAGGCTGGCAACCAAACCCCAAGCAACAATTGAGTATTCTTAAGATCTCATTGCAAGTCCATATTAGATTCCTGTCCTTCCAATCTTTCACATAATCATGATGACCTCATGGTAAATAATAAATAACTCAACAAATACTTGTTAAGGAACACCACATCTGCTTTGATCAAACTAAAATCTTTGCATCAAGCTATCATTGTTCCTCCCACCTTATTAGGGAATCCCTAGAAATAGAAAAGCACCCAAACAATTTAAATCAAGAAGATGGCTATAAACTGAGCCCTTAATCCACCATCTAGGCCATTAGCTTATTTAAATTCTGTCACCTTGGCCTCCCCTAACACACCCCCCCCGCAAGCACTTAATCCGCTGTGTAGGCCGTTAGCTTATTTAATTTCAGTCACTGTGTAGGCCGTTAGATTAACATCGCCCCTTGCCCTCAATCAATTATATATGTCTCTCGTGCTGTTTTCATTCTTTGCCTCACTCCGTTACAAAGACTGACAACACAACAACTTTGAATGCCTAGGGAGATTCTATCTAGCCTGCCAAAACAAGGAGCCTAATTGTTTAATTGCTATATATTCTGAAGTCTACACAGACTGCCTGTGCACGAAGCTTTAAGCAGTCTGCTTACATTAGCAGCCTTAATCCCTCCAGATACTCCAATAATGGGACATATGTTTGTTCTTTATTAGGTTTATCAATTATGTTTGATGGTGGGGCAGGGGGATGTTCTATAACCCAACAAGGTTGAAATCCTGAAAGATATGTTTCAAACATTCACCTCTCATGGGCCATGTAACCTGCGCAAGCAATCTTTCATAAGCTAATAACAGGACACTTCCAAATAGGGCCCGTGTCCTGTATTACACGTGTCGGACACTACACTTGCCCTAATATGTGTCCGACACCATAAATTTCGTGTCCCAAAATCTGGACACTTTCCAACACGTGTAAGACACTTGCCAAGAATGTGTCCTGATTTCTGGACATCTGTCTTGTCAAAAAGGGTATAAAGGAGGAGGAGGATAGAGGAAAGAGCTACGACAGTAATGTTAATTTTGACATGGAGGAGCAGGAAGACGATTGACAATGGCTAGTACCATTGATGAGCTATGATATTCTTAGGCTATTTAGTATTTTCATTTTGTATCTAGTAGTACAGTAGATACTAGACTTGGTACTAAGTAGTATCTACTCTATTTTGTATTTGTCGGTGGCATTCTCTCGATATCTATGTAATACATTTTGATTTTTGTGGTTTAATCAGAAATATCAAATATGCAATTTATGGTTCAAAGTTCATGATTCATTGATAATTTTATTACTGATTCATCATTGTCAAATTTCAATTGAATGATATTATGATTGATGTACATTGTATATACTTCTCGTTTTTTAAAATGTAGATTTTTATGTATTTTTTTAATATATATATATATATAAAACGTGTCCCCGTGTCCTGTTTCTGGGGTCATCATGTCTCGTGTCGAATACTCGTATTTTCGTGTCCTGTGTCCTCGTGTCATGTGACTTAGTTCATAAGGATGAGAGCAAGTGCAATTCCTGGGAAAATTTGGAGTGGATTCTACTGACTAACTGCACCCATTTCATGGTAATATTCGTCTCAAGCAGAAGGGCATGCTTGTCCCCACGCTAATCAGAAGCATTACCAAAAAAGTAAGGCACATCAAATAGGATTTGAGCATGTCTTGCATCAACAAGCATGTATTATAGAAACCTATTAGACAATGAACAATGCGGCACAAAGAACAGATAATTGTCAAAAAGGATTCAACAAAAGCTCCAGCAGCCTCAAGTCAAACTAAATAAGCACCTACCTGACAAGAAAATACTCAAATTTATTTATGTTTAACAACTGTATTCTGGAGTCTAGTGGCACCTTATTGACATCTTGATTTGCGGAAAAGTGTTTATGGCTATGAATTTCTGAGAAGCATCATTTCAAACTAAGAGGAATTCACCCTGAAAGGCTGATTAAGGACTAGAAGTTGAACCATCACTTTAGAAAAATTGTCCAGTTCTTTCTGAAACGTTTATTGGATATGTTCCCACGCAATGAGCAAACCATTTCTGAAGCAGTGCCTCAGTAATAGGAACACATTCCCAAACTGTAGCAAGCTAAAATTTCCAAAAAAACATCTGAGTTTTCCCAAGCAGCAATGCACTTAGAAAATAGGCTATCCATGATCAATATTGCATGGGGTCACAATACATGCTCTATAATTAAGCTTGGAATCAACACAACTTTATGTGGAAAGCACTAATAATTTGGAATCCTTTTTAGCAATCCACTGCAAAATAACAGAATATTTAGAAAATATACGAGGGAGAAGGCACCATTTATAAATTTCAAAACCAAAAAACCCAATCCCATATGGTGAAAAGTAGCTAGAATTATAGAATCCCATGCCATGTGATCAGGAAACCTAGAAATCCTTTAGATATAATATACTGTTCTACATAATTCTGTTGCAGAAAAGTAGCTACTGTCGTTGGCAAGAAAGAACACAAAAGTATAAGCACTTTATCCATCATGCTTCAAGTGGTCCTATAATACTTACCTTAAACATCTCCTCCTGGTCTTCATTCACTAGCATATGAACAAGCCGTGCCACCAAATTCTGTTCTTCCTTAAAATCTTCCTCATCAAGCTATTTCAAAGGCAAAAAAATATCATTAAAGCATATCTTTACTTACCATAAACCCTTATGCAAGTAAACATCAAGTAGGAAATTGGGAGAAAATAAGCAAACAGTGATCAGCATCAGAGATCAAACTTCAAGTCAACCTATCAAATAATTATCTACAGCGGTCACTATACCATAATATTAGCAGAATGTCATTACATTGAGTACAGTTTGCAAGTGGTCCCGAGTGCAATTACTTTTGGCAATAATCAAAGTAAAAAAACAGTGAACACCTCTCCCCAGAGACATTAATGAAGAGCATATGTTAATAAAAGAATCTAATGAACCAAAAATGTAAATAAGAAAGACTAAAAGATTCACCTCATCCACAGACGGTGCTCCAGTTATGTCCTTGATTAACCCTTTAATCAACTCAAATAATGCCTCAACCTGACAAGAAGTAACCTTTAGGAGCATGCAGTTCTAGTTTTCTTTGATCAGTTTAGTAGCATTTCACCATATGCAGCACCATTCTACGCTTTTAGTATGCATTTGTAAAAAGAAAACAAACCTTATCTGCGGTTGATATGCATGTGGTGTTCTTCATGATGCTTTGAATAATAACACCCGCCATGACTTTGTTTGTTGCATAGTCAAGATGCTCCATTACTCGAGGATAATTTGTCAGCTTCAGAGCAGTCGTAACATCATTATACTTCTCTAATGGTGCACTAAGAAGAGCAACAATTTGTTTTGTTGCTTTGCTCTCTTCAACCTTGCCTTTACCTGAAAGCTTCTTAACACAGGCTCCCTGAAGAAATGTAAAGAAAAATATGAACTCTTTGGCATTTTAAAAAGGCTATCAATTATAATCTACTTTTGTATGCATGCCAGTCAATTATATAACAAACAGGTAACAAATGTCAAATAATGATATAAAAAGAGAAAAAAAAATTGACTTCCACATTGCTAAAAAGTGATACAAGACAATACCAGCACTTGATCAACATAATCAAGTCGATCAGGATGAACCCGAAGTATGAATGTAAGCAATGATACATGCAAACTAATAGCTCCAACAAGTGGCATGTCTGGTTGTGCTTCTATAACCTGTCAAATCACAAACTAGATTAAATACTGTCTTCAAAGCATTCATCACACCAAATCTTCTACCAGCATCTGCGTCCAAGAGAGCATACATAATCACTCAACCTTACAAGAAAAGAAAACAGACTTTCTTTGATATGGAAGGACTACATGACCACTTTTAGAAACGAAATGCTTTATGCACACAACTGTTCTACAAGTCTGAGTGGATGGCTTTGCAGAACTACTGGTATTAAGCTTTATGCTGGAAAGGCGAGATGTAATTGCTAGGATTCAAGTAAATGTATGAACAATCAGATTATTCAAAATGCCTTTGCTACATATTTTGCATTCTGACATGTTACAAAGTAGTTTTAGTGGCCAACTTTTACAAAATTAAAACGACTGGGAGAAATAAAAACTGAATTATGCTCTGTGTCAAGAGTCCCCACAAAACCATACAAAGCACAAGGAACCATCAAAAATTGTTGTTTTCTTGACCATTAAAATCAGTGTTGCCAAAACACAGAGTGAAGCAACGAGCTACTTATAGATGAATCCTAAATTAGCTTAAAAATGCCATCCATTTTATCATTAGATCATCAACCATTTTGTACACAAATAACAACCATCTAGAAGTTAAAAGCCTACAAACTTTTAAACCAGATAGTAAGAAGTAGACTGAGTATGAAATGAAATAGGCCATCATGAACAAAGAGTTATAACATGCACATAATGTTAAAAAAAAAGCCATGAGCCTAGTTCAAAAAAAAGATGCTCAAAATTAAAAACACTAGATTAAGTTCTAAGACAAGTAAGGAAATGAGAAAATAAACAATTCTACTATCTAATTTTATTTCCTTTTGCCACAAGCAACTTATACTCTAACTTCCAATGATCTAAATGAGAAAATAAACAATTCTACTATCTAATTTTATTTCCTCTTGCCACAAGCAACTTATACTCTAACTTCCAATGATCTAAGGACAGCACCACCACGAGTTGCATGCCCCATGCCACTGTAGAGAAGGTAAGTTGAAGCAGTGGGAATGCTGCAGACAATGGCAGTTTATGCTAATGGCATCTCAATTTAATCAATGCCCCTGACCATCAGCAAAAAGACCAGCCTCCAGGTGCTCCAAAACTAGTGCCACATCCTCCAAATTATCCCTCTCTGGATTGTTATCCCAAACCTTAAACGTTTTATCATTCCTCTCCTCCTCACAATGATGGAACAGCAAAATCAAACTGTAGCCCACATAACCCAAGCTTTCTGGCAAGTCACATTCAACTTGTTTCTCTTCCATCACACTGTGGATGAAGTTGAAGGTGCTAGAACATCTCTCTACAGAAATAGTGTCAACAAATTTTGAAAACACCTTCACTACCAAACACTGCAACACTGGGTAGGAATCACCATACAAGGTCCACCTTGGGATACGAACCATCTTATCTCCATTGTCAACTGCATAGATATAACCTAAGTCACCGCATTCGGCGATTTTTCGCCTTGGAAATCGAAAATCGACCGATTTTTTAGGGAAGCAAACTAAATCGATTAAAATTGGCGATTTTAATCACTCGGCGAAACCCTAGTCCCTACCAAAATGTATTTTGCAAGTAAACCCATCTATTTCGGGAGTTCCACGAGTGAAGCAATCTATTTCGCAAGTTCCGCAAGTGAAGCAGCCATCTATTGCCAATTCTCATCCGTTATCCACGACCCGTGATCCGCAAGTGCCAAGTGAAGGCTGAACTCGTAACTATGGAGGTTATCATCTTTTAGTGAGTCGCATACGCCAGAGTGTTTTGTCGTTGAAACTGAGGCAATGTTTACTCTCGACTGCAGTGGAAAGTCGCACGAGGGCTAAGTCTCGACTAAAAGTTCAGGATTAGTAGCAGTCGCAGTGTTGACTGCCAAATATATAAATTCATAAATTGCCTATTCATTGCTTTCTTATTTTAAAATGGCTTGAATGGTTTATAATATTATGATGATATTACGATGATGATTGTTTTAATTAGTTATTAGATTTTTAAAAATTGATAAATATATAAAATTGTAAATACAAGCTTTGTCATTAAGTATTTTCGGTTAAATAATTTAATATAAGCGGTCATTAAATATTTTAACAATTAAATTTATATTTGTTAATAAAAATATAATATTAGTTAATAAGTTCTCTATATTAAATAATTAATTTAAATTTGTTAATAAAATATAATATTAGTTAATAAGTTCTTTATATTAAATAATTAATTTACATTTAAATATTATAAAATATATTATAATTACATATTTTAAATATATATATATATATATATATATATATCGAATTTAATGGCAAATTTTATTCACTACTTTTTTCAAGCGATTTTTTTTCGAATTTCATCATTGTCGAATTCAAACACGAACTCAAACCAGGTGACTTAGGATATAACCAAATGGTCCCTGCCCACTGATGCAGTTGCTCATTACACTCAAATTCATCAAGGACCATTTTGTTTAACACAGTCATGTATCCAATCTGAACCTTTGGATCAATGTGTGATCTACTTTACTCTCCAACCCACCACCAGGTGCTGGTTGTTCCAACTTCCAACCATGATATAGAATAATATTCTGCTCAAAGGACATATACCAAGGCATGGAGTAGAATATTTTGCTTATCCCGCTTTGTAACTGTAATGTCCTCTTCTACTTAAGGACCAAAAACACTCGCTAACCTATATAATTCCCATAGGTTCAAGCAGGTACTACATGAAAAGGGAATTGACTGAGGACATATGATACCAGGAGTAGAACAGAGCATTCATTCAGTATTAAGTCATCAGTATGGTAAAAAAAGCCTTATTTCTTCAGGCTTAAAGACGAACGAGAAATTCATGCATGCAAAAGTAAAGCGCGAACCCTAAAAGTGGCATGCAAACCCTAAGAGTACATGCTAAGCTATATAAGAAGGGTCATTGAACCAAAAGGATCATCTATGATTATTATTATTGAGTTTGGTTTCTAGAGCAGCAGCAGCAAGTGCCCCGGCAGCAAGTTGGGGTTGGAGATGAAGTTCTTCAGCTAGCAAGGGGTTTCGGCAACAAAATCTATCTACCCTAATCACTTCAGGATAGATCATCCAAATCTATCATCGATATTCATCATCTTCTTATTCTTGGTTCGGTCATTCAGCTATCAGAGAGAGTTTATTGCAGGTGCACCTTTCGCTGCTAAAAAATAGCTAGAAATCCCAGATCCATTCGCTAGCCTTCAGGAATCCAGTAAAGTTTCTGCCTGCTACATCCATTCTTCTCAACAAGGATACATCTGCATATTGGGTGATTATTATTCCATTCTGGGCACATTCAAAGGCTCCTCCAACAAAAAACGTGAGGAAAGAGGGCGCCATCCCTTCTGAAGCAGATCAATTCGCTAGGTGGCTTGAGAAGAAGTCTAAACTTCTGCATGTATCTCCTTATCTCTCCAAGAGGACTATACCATCATTCTTAGAAAGTTTCAGCAGTAACGGACACTTCCTCCCTCAAAAACGTCAAGATCAGCGGAAGGAGGGCATTCTTTCAGTTGGGCGTCAATTGCTGGAGAGGAGCACTATCTTCTTATCTTTTTGGCATAACATGCACACATCTCATCTATTGACATACTATCAGCATTATTATCAGTGGTATGTGTATCTTTTCTCACTAAAAGTCTTTACCCTATTATCTCTCCAAATCAGCTATTTTTTAGGGTCATTTGGCACGGCACTCTCTGCATGCAAATTTTATTTATCTTTCTAGCACAATTTGAGCATCTAAACAACAAACATATTGCCAAAGTACAATAGAATATCAGTTGGGATATTACAGTGGTATCAGAGAATGATTTTTGCCAGCTGTGGGCTTGAACATGAAAAGTAAATGAATCTGAAACGAGCTACTTTTGTAACTTATTGAAGGAGGAAGGGTAGGTACACATAGGAACTAGAATTTGAACATTTTCAGTTAGAAGATACAAATTCAGACATGGACCCAACAAGAGTACAGTCTGACAGAGGGAAAGGAACAAGGGAGGAGGAAGACAGGTTGGCATTTCATAACTTAGTGCATTAAATGACCTAGCTAAAGGGCAGAAAGAAGTATTGCATGCTATAAACAAGTTGGCTCTTAAGCCAGAACAAGGTCAAAACAGTCTACCTATTTCACCCGTAGATAGAGGTTCTACCAGTAGCAGCAGGAAACATGCGTACACTAATATGCAAAACACTCCTCACATATACAATAAATCCTCCAGGCCTACTATGCCTCAGTTTCTGGAGAATGACGCTGCAGGGCCAATCATGCCAGCAGAACCTAGTGAACCATTTGGGGCTTATTTACAGGAATACAAGGATTTGGGAGATGAGTTCCATTTAGCTATGTCATTCTCAAACTTCTGCACTATGAAAAGCAAGAACCAGCCAAGGAATTTTAACATTGGGTTTACCCAAAACTATGAATTACAAAAAACTGTGGGCAGGTTGACCATTCCTAATTTTGAAGGATCTCGCGGGTGTTCAACGAGAATATGGGTTCAAAAGTTGGATGCTTACTTCCAACTAAACCCTATGACGAGGACAGATGCCATTAAGTTGGCTACCTTACATCTGGACAAAGAGGCTCATGAGTGGTGGTACCATGGGTAGTGACGTTGGGTCACAACACCATCAGTTCTTACAGTGATTTCACACAGAGGCTCATGAAGCGGTTTGACAAAAGGGACCCGAAGATACATTTTAAAGAGTTAGCACAACTCAAACAGACGAGCAATGTCAAGGCCTTCATATCAAAGTTCCAGATACTAGCAGTTATGGTAACAGATGTGTCCGAGAGCAAGTTGGTTATGTTATAACTTATTTACAGAAGTTTTGACAAAACCTTTACGTAGGTGGGTGAAAGCCTACAAGCCATCCACTCTACAGGATGCGATCAACAAAACCAGAGATCTACAAGATTCAGTTCCCAAGAATAGGTTTCCGGCAAAAAAAAATTTCCCAATAAAAGACAAGGACAAGAAACCTTTCCAACAGGAATGGCCAAAGAAAACTTGGTTGGACGATGATACAAGGAAGGATCTGAGAAAGAAGAAATTATGCTTCACTTATCAGGAACCACGGATTACAGGTCACAGGTGCAAAGGGAAAGCAAAGGCCCACTATATAGAAATCTATTCAGATAGTGACGGGGATGAATCAAAACAGGAAACAAATGATGAATTGAGGGCAGTAAAGGAGGAGTCACTTCAGGGAGAATCACCAAGGGGAGTTATATCTACATAATTCGTAGTACCCAGGTTTCATACTCTTAGAGTCAAGGGAGTAGTACAAGGCCACAGGGTAGGTGTGTTAATTGATGGGGGGGCAACCCACAATTTCATTGATGCAACATGGGTGGCTAAGCGGGGCAATCATACAAAGAAATTTGAAGAATTCACATTAGCGATAGCAGGTAATAATAGCATGGACTGTAACCATTAGATTCCAAAACTAAATGTCACACTAAGGAACTACAATATGACCGACTCATTTTATGTGGTGAATGTGGCAGATACAAATGTAGTATTAGTGGTTCAATGGCTTTACTCTCTAGGAAAATATAATACGGATTACAGGGCAATGGAAATGGAATTCCAAGGATAGGATGGAAAACGGGTAGTCTTGAGGGGCATGAACACTTATCCACCCGAACGAGTATCATCACAGAGAATGGAGGCCGTACTCAGGCAGGGAGACATAGATGTTGAATTTTAGCATTAGGATGTATTCTTTAAATTTTGCAGACTGTAGAATAAAAATAAGACAAGTGCAGTAGATAAATCAAATACATCACACACATGAACACAAGATGTTTTTCACAGGGAAACCTTTAAAGGACAAAAACCCCAAAAGCATTAGTAATTCATCCCTTAAATGAGATGACTTGAGTTCTTCAATCTCAAAATTTTGAGATGAATGTTCTTCAGTAATTCTTTCAAACCCTAGCAGGATGAACAATTTCACTCGTTACTGAAATTGAACAACATTTGTCACATGGACAAATTACAAAAGAAAATCAAAGTAGAGATTTCTACCCAATCTTTCTCCCTTCTACCCAACTGCCCAGAATGTCTGCCCAAACTTCTTTTTGATGCTGCCTAGAGACTAACAGGTGGCTGCCAAAATTTATTCTAGCTGCCCGAAATGTCCAAGAGTAATTCTGAGACTGCCTATGAATTGTTTTCCAGCTACCCGAGTTTCGTATTGTTGCTAGTGAATTTACTATGCCTACCCGAAATGGTCTACAGCTACTCGGGCCCTTTATCTACCTGCGCAAGATCAAATCTGCCTTGCCCAAAATTGATAGCAATTGCCCGTGAATTTATTTTGCTTGCCCAGAACAATCTACAGCTGCCCGAAGTCAATAAGGCAACTCTGTGTCTGCCCGTGAATAAAACCAAGCTGCCCAAGGTCACGAAGATGCTGAACAGACTGCCCGAGTAAGAGAGAAGGTTGCCCATGAAGTCTATCCAGCTGCTCAAAGTCCTTTGTAGCCTGCCCAAAACCTATCTGTAGGTTAAGGGCATGCCCGAGCTGGGATGGAGCCTACCAGAGGGTTCTGATGTTGTTCGCAAGTGGAGGCCGTTTGTTAGTGTTGCCCAGCTGAAAGAAGGGTTGCCCGTGAAGGAACCGTAGACTACCTATGAAGAGGAGGTAGCTCTAGGGTCAAGCCCTAGTTTGGATCTGCGTTGGTCGTGACTAATAGAAAGTAAACCCTAGCAAAATTGAAGATCAATTGTTCACAAGTGATGCCCTAGTTGCTTAGGGTTTGGTTGTAGCTGAAGATGAAGATGCCCTCGTACTATATAGACCATGCGGCATAGCGTCTGTTGTTCCATCAGTTGGGTTGATCAAGGTTCACCGAGTCTAGTCGCAAGATGGCTACACAGTTGGTGCCAGCGAAGTTGAGTCAAGTGGGGTGAGCCAAGACGACGAAAGAGAGGCTAATAGTAGCACAGAACAAACTGTCGAGAGTTGTGGACAACGTGGGTTGCATAGAACTTGTGGTTTGAGCACGTGCAACTAATGGTGCGAGTGTTGGGTTCGTGCTACGATAAGGATCAAGTTGAAGACCTCATGGAGTACCTGGTGTTGTGCCTTAGCGTGAAAGGTCCAGACAATTTGGGCTCGTGGTCGCGTAGTGGTTGGACTTATGGATCATGGCAAAGACTAAGCAGACCTGCATTGGCTGGGTAAACTAACGGGTGTGTGGGTTGTGTTATGTTGCATCTGTACCCAGTGCAACTTCAGATGTGCCAAGGAGAGAGAGCCATTTTTTCGACCAGGAGGGGTGTTATTGAGCAATGGTGGTCATGGTTGGGCCTTTTGGTACTTCCCTTAGAAGTACTATGGCTTAATGGCACTGTTGACTACCCTTTGTTGGGGTTTTTAACCCTGGGGTTGGTGTATGGGGCTCCTAGGGGTTGACCACTAGGTCACATGACCCCATACCTTGTTTGCTTGCTCTGGTGGCCTTTGCTTCAGCTATGGGACATTCGTCTCCCTTCACGGCCACATAGGACACCCTCCTGGCCCTTCTGCACACTGGTGCCTTCTCTCAATTGTCTCTTTCTTTAGAGGAAGCTATCCTCCATGCCATGCCTTCCTGCTACTTTTAGGAGGGCGTTAAGGGATTTTCCAGCATTCTTGGGGTTAGATGGGGTATGACATCCTCCTTCTAGCTCACTCCAACCTTTCGTTCGGAGTGATTCACTCATTTTAGAAGTTTTTGGCAACTAGGGGAAAAATACCCCAGGAGGTATCCATGCTTTTTCTTGATGTCTCTTTGTTATTGATTGATGAATGATTATGCTAAAGGACTTAATAGTAGGCATTAGGGTTGTATTTGTCTTGGCAAAACTCTTTGTCACTCCTTAGTCACCTTGGTGTAGAAGAACGTTTGTTTAGGGTTTGATCCTTAGTGCTTCAAGGCTAGGCATAAACCTAGGTTAGTCTTCTCTAGAGGTAGGTTAGTCACTCCTAGATACCCTAGGTTAGGTTAGGACTTTGCTAGGATTAGTTCTCTTTGTCTTCACTGATTTTTCTTCTCCACAACCTAGTTTAGGGTTAGTTTAAGGTTAATTTTAGGTTAGTTTTAGGTTAGTTTTAGGTTAGTTTAGACCTAGGTTAGGGTTCCTACAATAGTCCGCAGCCTACTCAAGGTTTCGCACAACTTTCACAATGTTCCATAGGGTCAATGCAAGTTGTGAGCATTCCAGTACAAGGTCACGTTGACTGCCTTGAGGATCTAGTAGGCTAACACACAGTGACAGGAGCAGGTTGTTGGGTTCATCATTCAGATCAGGCCATTAGTAGGGCTGCTACAAAATTACAGTGGTCAGATCTAGGGCTTACATAATCTACATCAGCAGGGACTGCATCAACAGGCAAAGTCCATTCTTCTTGGCAGTTTTATCTTCGGACCCACTTGGTATAAGTGCCCTAAACAATCAACGCAGCTTTAGAACAGCCAACGAGGGCCTAGTATCAGTCAACAGTTAGAAATAGTCATCTCTTTGAGGGTTGACGTCATCAGGGTTAGGGCTACCATCATCTACAGCAGGCCTAACATTTATCAATGGGCTACATTCGGACTTCAGAGTGTTCATCTCTTGTATGATGGAGATCTATATCAGCATACAAAGAATTTGCTACAGTGATCTCACATGATGAAAGAAATCGTGGTGTCTACTGTGCATGTTTATTGCTTTCTGCTCTGTTTAGTTTAATGTCATACTGCTCATAAGAAATTAGCATGGTTGATACTTTCATGTTTAAATGTGTTAAAGAAAAAAAAATTGAAAACACACATAATTACCTACTTATGGAAGTGGTTAAAAATTCAACATGGTATCAGAGGGAGGTTATGATTATTTTCTTTCATGAGCTATAACATGGTATCAGAGGGAGATTCTGATTATTTGCGTTTGTGAGCTATAACATGGTACAGAGGGAGGTTCTGATTATTTGCCTTGATCGGTGCAAGAAAGATCCCGGATATGTAGCAGTGTACCAGTGATGGATGTTCTAGGAGATGAACATCATTGGATGAACAGTTGATCTCGGCAAGCACAGCAGATTCTGATGATGAAGCAGTGTACCTCAAAAGGTGTTATCCAAGTGTTGCAGTGATGATGAAGCTAGCACAAAAAGCTAGGGCCTACCTAGCAAAGGTTTTCTTAATCATAATGCATTCAAACTACTGCAATCAGGACTGAAGTATATTTCTTGCTGTAGTATGGGTTTACTACTGTTAAAACTGCTCTAACTGCAGTATATAGACCTTTCAAAATACCCCTCAAAGCTGCCATAGGTGTGACTGTATTTTGGACCAGATTTGAACACTCATCAACAGCTGCTACAATGTCCTTTGTTTATCTTGTGATTGCTGGTCATAAGTACCAATAAAAATTTCTCTACAAAAGCATGCTTCAAATGACAAGTTTGAACTCTCTCAGGCCATGTCACAGTGTACTAGGCATGTGAGGCCTGCCATTTATTACTACTATTTGATTCTTTTGGCTGTCCAAAGATTAATTTGAGTCCACCACTTCAAGAATCCTGGATTTTTCACTACAAAGTGATCAGGCAGTAAGGTTTTGAATTAGTTACCCTTTCAGCGAGAATTTGAAGTTTCTGAGGATGGACAGGTTCTTGCATAAACTGGGGATCAGATATAGAGACTTGTGTTCAAGAGGGAGGATTGTACAGTTTATGACAGTGTTAGTCTTGTGAGCTATGAGATGTGCCCCTTTGCAGAGCTCCTCTTGTTTTGAGAAAGATGGTTACAGCTTGTCCAGTGCTTTAGAGAAAGCATGACAAGACTTACCAAGACCATACTCTTGGTTAGAAAATTATGAGACCTTTCTAGGCAGTGACAGCTAGTTTTAAGCGAGTACTTTCAGTTGCATGTAATCTTCCTTCCTGAGTGGTTCCAGGCACTACGTGACAGTCAATGTTGCTCCTTCCACATGATATTGAGTTTCATAAGTTTGGGACTCAAATGACAGTACCTCCTGAGTGCTGTTTTGTGTTTATGCTTGGGTGCAGGGATCAAGAGGAAGTGGGCAGCTCCTTAAAGTTGGTTACCACTGTGTGAAACAGTGAGACTTCAGTGTCTTGCAGATTCTACTATTCATAAGAAAAAGTTAGATTGTCAAGTTGTTATCCTGACATGTTCCAAGATTCACTTGGAGATCAACAATGAGAAGCAAGAGGGTCCAAAGGGCGTGGTTTACTATACTTCAGATATTCACCCTTCCGACAATCGGAGGGAGCCAGTGGAGATCTCTGAGTATTTGATTACAATTTGAGATGCTGCTATGATCAAGGCAAGGCTTGCATAGCCTCATGAGACTCTGCCAAGGACAGAGAAACATGCTGTTTTAGGGAAAAGTCAGAGATCTTAGAGATCCTTGAGGTTGTATGAGACACATCACTGATTCCGAGCCTTTCAATAGGCTGGTATGTTTCAACAAGGGTTTTTGATCAGTTTGTTATATGATGTAGAAGTCCAGAGAGCTTCGTGAGCTTGAACATGCAACAGCGAACAGCATTGAGAGGACTCTCTCACAGATGAGTGCACTATGAGGAATCATATGTCCCCAGTACACTTCGGATTTACAGTGATAAGTTGAGATTACAACTGATAGATGTGTGAACCACTTTCCTCAGTGGTTTGGTTCAGTATGCAGAAAACTAAAATGCTTTGGTTAAGTCTGTTGTTGGGCTCAGAGGGAGCCTGGAGATCCATTTAGAGACAGAAGAAGAGTACAAGGTCCTTCATATCAGTTTGATCTATATGAGATATCACTGATAGTTGGGGATCACCTGAATTATGATCAAAGTTACAGCAGAGAGAGTTGGTTCCTCCAATGTAGAGATAGACATATGTGTATTTTGCAGACTCCCAAAGTATGTTCTTTGAAGATACCTAATGAATTCACAAAGAAGTAATATCTTGGTGTTGACTTGTTCTTCTTTGGAAGAAATCAGGGGGATTCAGTCTCTGCTTATGATGGAGGACCATTGCTCGTTAGATCACTTGTTGAGATTAGTAATGAGCACCACATATGAAAGCCATTCTCTGGGAGAAGGGAGACACCTGGTATGTTACCAGGTAGTTGATCATCTTTGATTCAGTCTGTGACTGAGGATCAACTTGATGCAATCTTAGGACGGAGGCACTTGGTCAATCACCAACTTGTTGACATTGTCAACTTGATGCAGTTTGAGGACTTGAGCACTTGGTCAGTTACCAAGATATTGACATATGTTAACTTCACCTTGGAGCTAAAGAACCTGGTCAGGGACCAAGACCTGATAAGGAACCAAGATGTTGATGCAGATCAACGTGAGAAGTCCTAGACTGGGTCTAGGAAGATGATGTACTCCTTTCCTTGGTCATTCAAGATTGTTGAGAAATGGGACCTCCTCAAGGGACTCGCCACCCCTTGTTGGAGTAAATAGCATATGACCTTGGTGTTAGTGAGGAGAACGATATGGCCACATTGTCTAGAGATGATTACATCATTATGTACCATTCTCTGGGAGGATGAATTCAGCCTAGAGCTGAGGTACCTAGTCTGTTACCAAGGCATTAATGACACAAGAAGATGTATCAATATGTGTGTGGTGACTTGAGATACTTCTTTGAGCTGTCTCTGGATAGAGAATTTGGAGTTTTCTTGACAGAGAATGCCTCTCTCGCTGAGAGGAAGTGTTGAAATTTAGGCAATATCAAGAGCCATTCTCTAGGAGAATTGACATCATCTTGGGGCTAAGGGCCTGGTCAAGAACCAGGATGTTGATGACATAAAATCCCCTCATGTAAAGGAGATAAGATCAATGTGTACATAGTCTCAAGAAAACCTTTCTTATGATGAAGATTCGAGAAGACAAGTTTGACCATTGAAAGTGTGAAGAAGACTAATGTATAGTACTTATGAGAAGTTATAAAGTTTAGTCTAGGAGACTCAAGTTGGAAGCAATTGGAAGAGAGCTTATCTCTTCTAAGTCGGCACACATGGACCATTTGAGATAGTGAGGGTTCCTTATGAAGGAAGGAAGGGTGCTATATCTCTTCATGACATGGATGGACCATAACCATCACAAGAAGACATAACGACTTGATAAAAGGTCACGTAAATCTTGTGCCTACGAAGAAAGGATCACAAAGACCTAGCGCCCACCTAGAAGAGATCATGAACACCTAGCACTCATGAAAAGAAAGACATAATGTACTAGCGTCCAAGTCAAGTGAAGAATAAAAGAAGAAAAGTTCCTTATATATGACAATGTACTTGAATTGGCACATGTACACCATGGATACCAAGAGAAGGAGCTAAAGATTTGTGTAAGGGTGACTTACCCAAAGAGGGTGCATCAAAAGCCCACAATGAACCACAACTAATGTACAAAAGTGATAAAATCCCACATTGAGGTAAAAAGGGACCTGACCTATAAATTTTATGTTATTATTTTGGATCCCTTAACTTAAGGAAGTCACCCAATGATGGATTATAAATATGGAACACTTTCAACACATCAACTCACTCATTCATGATCATGCACTTCTGTGCAAAAGAATTCGTTGGGTATATGCACCTGGTGGTCATCTTCTTCATCTCATATTTCAAGGGTTTTGATCATCTTCAAAGCTGCCTTCTATTCTTGTGGTTGTCGAGTGTTGTAGTAGGCATGTCTTCTCTTCCAAAAAGGAACCAAGGTCTATCTCATGCCCTAATCTTCATCTACAGACATGTTCTCTTGTTCCCTTGAAGTTGTCGTGGGTCTGTTTGAGCAATAAAGGGTTGTCAAAGTGTAATACAACCCTAGCAAGGGTTGTCAAAGTGTAATACAACCCTAGCAAGAGTTGTTATGATTCAGACTCGACCCTAACAAGGTTGTCATCTCTTTTGGAAGGGTCTTGAGTATTGCAACAAGGCTATCGTGGTATGACATGGCTCTTTTAGGGCTACCATGGGCAGTTTAAGGGCTGTCAAGTGCTTACAAGAGGCAACAGAGGTTCCTACAGCAATCTCCAACCTCCTCAAGGTTAGGCACAGCCTTCACAATGTTCCACGGGGTCAACACAAGTTGTTAGAATTCCAGTACAAGGTCACGTTGACTGTCTTGAGGACTGGCAAGGAGATTTAAGCCCTAAGGGCCTGATGCACAATGACAACAGCAAGTTGTTGGCTTCATCATTCAGATCAGGCCCTAAGTAGGGATGCTACATAATTACAGTGGTTAGATCTAGGGCTTACATCATCTGCATCAGCAAGCAAAGTCCATTCTTCTTGGTAGTTTTATCTTCAAATCCTTTTGGTATAAGTGCCCTAAAGAGCTTGAAACAATTAACACAGCTCTAGAACAGTCAACAAGGGCCTTGGATCAATCAACAATTAGCAATAGTCATCTCTTTGAGGGCTGACATCATCAGGGTTAGGGTTGTCATCATCTACAGCAGGCGTAACATTTATCAATGGGCTACATTCAGACTTGAGAGGCTTCATCTCTTGTATGACAATGATCTATATCCGTATGACAGAGATCTATATCAGCATACAGAGAAATTGCTACAGTTATCTCACATGACAAAGGAAGAGTAGCATTTGAAGCAGTACTCACTTCTTCGTCTTTATATGAAAAGATAAGTACTTGGTCTTTCTATTGTTTACCCTCAACTGAGAAGGGTTTAATGTTCATGGTCATGGTGTATACTTGTTCTTCTATTAATGAATCTATCATAACAAAGGTTGCTGGGTTTTTTCCCTCAGGAGGAGAGAGGATTTTCCCAGGGTAAAAAAATCATGGTGCTTACTGTGCATGTTTATTGTGATGTGATGTGTTTAATTTCTACTCTATTTAGTTTACTGTCATACTGCTCATAAGAAATTAGTATGGTTGATACTTTCATGTGTAATTGTGTTAAAAAAAAGAATTGAAAATACACACATAATTACCTACTTATGAAAGTAGTTAAAAATTCAACACTTGAGTGACATATGTGATAAGAGCAACCTGGGGTTCAAGTTGAACCATCAAATAATAGTCTTGGATTTTGTGGTCTCAACTCTGGCAACAAAAAACAAGTGTTTGGTAGAGTAATGTACTTGACCAAGTGCTTCATAATTGTCTCCTATCTAGATAAAGACAAATTCGTTCATCTTTGGAGACATTTGAGAAAGAAGCAAACCCTATTCTATTGATGTATTTGTAACTTCGAAATGTATTCACTTGTATCTCTTATATTGTACCCCGATGTTCCTATCGGGAGAATCATTTGTATTTCATTATACCCCAATGTTCCTATCGAAAGAGTCATTAATATAATAAAGTCATGTAAAGTCATTGAGGTTAACCCTCCTTGTTGATCAGAGGGCAAAGTCCCTACAGTTGAGTGGCACTAGGGTTATTAGACTCTCCTAGAGATGTCGGCCCTGGTAAGTAACTGTCACATGGTGTTCGATGACCTTGAAATTCGGTTCAAATTCGATTTTTTTATGAGGTTCGGCATTAAGTTCGCCAAAATACATATTTTCAAATTTTAAATATTTTATAAAATTAACCTATCTAATATATTTTTTATATTCTATAAATAATAAATACATTTAATAGATTTATATATTAAAAAAAATTAATATTTTCTATAATAAGTTATAAATTCAAACATCTAGTATAAAAACTATAGTTAATATATTATATAAAAAATAAAAACATTTACTATTTATTCTACACTATAATACCTACAAATTTGACGTATACATTATGATAATATATCCATTCATTAGCGAATTCTCGTTAGGCACATTGGCACAAGGTTCAAACAAAGCCTCCGCACTAGTTACAAGTTGTCTAAATCCATTCAATCACAATGGCTACTGCAAGTTGGAAGACCCGTCCGCATAATGGAAAAATCGACGACTCGAAACGGACATGGCCTGTGGATTAACTCGTCAGAATATCATGGCATAGACAAAGCAAAGCACAGTTTAGACAGAGGACTACCTGCCGCCACAATCTACCATCAAACCCACAAATTGCGTGCCCGAGCAGCAACGAATTTACCCGCCGCCATGGCAAACTAGCAGATCCACAAATTTCATAACCAAACCCCAACTCGAACATCAACGAATTTCGTTTTTCCCTTGAGGTTCGGCGAATTTCGAACATCAAGGTTCAAAATAGAGGAACCCTGTGACATGGGTAAGTAATTGTAAAAGTCGGAAACTAGTATAAATAGAGAGTGAGACTCTCTATTTATCACACACACTCACTCAACTAGGGCGCAGGAGTGAGAGAGGAGAAGCACTCTCAAGTGAGAGAGAGAGAACAGTTGTCGGAGATCATCTTACTGTCTTTGGGTTTTACTACTGCCATTGGTGCTCATTCTATCTCTGAAGAAGTTGCGGGGTTTTCTCCTTTATGGTTTCCCCGAGGAAAATCTTTGTGTCTCTTGTCTCTTCTGATTGATTGTTGTGCATGTTATTCTCTCAAATAAGATCCTAAGATCATATAACTTAAATGATAGAAATCTAACATGGTATCAGAGCTAACCTGAGAAGAAGACACTGTGCAGCTGCAAAAGCTAGGGCTTCTTACTTTTTGGGGCTTCTTACTTTTTGGGTCTCTCTCCACAATCCATCAGCAAAAGGTGGCTAGGCTAACTCTCCATTGAAGGGTGCATCTTTCTGTCGAAGCAGAATTTGATTTTGGGCATTTTCAGTTTTTGGTGCAGGAAATTAGGGCTTTTTACAGAAATGGAATTTTTGAGTGAGCTTGGCATAGCATTTCTCTCCTCATCAAAATCAAAATTTAGAGAGCAAGGTCGAGATTTTTGGTTGGGTAAAACTCCAAGAAAGTCAAACCCTAGTTTGACCCCGGGCCTGAAAAACCCTAAAATACTAAAACTGGCAGTTTTGGTACATTCGCTATATCTCCAGATTGAAGAAGTCTCATGGGCCAAAATTTTCACAGGCCGAAGATAAAATCCTGATGTACCCTGTGTAAAATTTTCAGCCTCAAATTTACTATATTCTAAGAGATATGAATCCTCCAAATCAGGGTTCCAGCCCCTTCCAGGATTCATCCCTAAACAGGACACCTAGGAAGAATTGCTATATCTCGAGCTACGAAGGTCCAAATGAAATTTCGCAAGATGTTCCAGATAGGGCACGGACTATACTTTATGTGGTGAAAGTTTCAAACCATGATTATGAAACAGGGACACGTGGCAGTCCATACAACTTCATTATGCTGAACAGTCCTGAAACAGGTCATCTTGGGAAAACGCTCATAAGTCCCAATTGGAGAAACCAATTCTGATCAAACCTGTGGTGTTGGAAAGAGGACAAGCGAGGCTACCTGAGTGCAAAGTTTCAGACACAGAGGAGCAGTACTTTTGGAGATATCGCAAAAACAATATCAAGCATTTCTGTAGAGGAAATTGGAAAACTAGGGCTTCCTGTTCCGGGAGCCTCCCTCCATTGTTTTTGAAAGGGAGTACATTGGACAGATCACCTTGAGAAGGAGCATCTGTCTATCCAATCAGATATGAAAGATTCCAAGTTTTGAAAATTAGGGTTTCTCTAACAAACCCTAGATCAGCCAGATCCGGAACCAGGACGGACACCTCAAATCGGTAAGATCTAATATTTTGCTATTTATATTTGAGGTTCTCATTTCAAATTGGCCTATCACACCAGCTTGATGACAAGCTTGGTGAAGCTGAAAACTTCCAAGCATGGAAGTATAGGATTTCACTGGTTCTTGAAGGAAATGAATTGGACACCTACATAAGTGGAGAGGTTCCAATTCCAGAAGGAGATGAGGTTAAAGCCTTACACAAGAAGAACTTGGTCAAGGCCAAGAGGATTATTGTTGATTCAAGGTCAAGGCCGAGCTATTTGAAGAAAAAAATATAAATCGGATAAAGTGTAGGAACTCCATGATCCTTCAAGAAATTGACTTGGATCAGTATTTCAGTAAGAAAGGTCTAGGAGACAAAGGGAGATGAGGCTAAGGCTAGAGCCAAGAGAATCATTACAGATTCTATTAAAGATCATCTCATCCCTCATGTGTCATCCCTGAAGACACCAAAAGGAAGTGTTCGATGCTATGACGAAGCAATGGAAGAAGAATAAGATACTATTATAAGCACCTTGAATGGCCTCCCAGGATCATGGGATTCATTCATTCGAGGAAGGTGTGCCAGAAGGAAGTGATTACTTTCAGAAGAGTATAGGAAGAGCACACACAAGATGAAGCTCAACCCATAATAAGAGAAGATGGGAGCAACTGAAGATCAAGCGCTCATGATTCAAAGAAGATCCCGCAAGCGATGAGGAATATGAAGAACTCAATTCTTTAAGAACCTCTTATCCATATTAAGCATTTGGATAAGAAATGTTGTTATGAATGAAGAAGATGATGAAGCTAAAGGATCAAGAAGGAGTCTACCCACGAAACAAATAAAGATAAGTATTCAATTGTCATTTCATGATATTATTTTGTTATGCATTTGTTTATATTCAGTTGATGTGTTATGCATGATAGAATGTTTGCATTAATGACAGTATACTACTAATATGCATGTGATGGGTAAGTAGCTCACGGTGCTATACAACTCTCCATTGCTACTTATCTAGAATGAAACCTCTTTGTTGACATATTGGATTAGTGCACAATCTCAATGATGTCTTGGTAGAGATGGAAGGCATCTAGAAAGTTTCCGTGAGATATGGATAAATGTTGTATTGGCTAAAATAGTTGCATGATTATATCTTTATGCATAAGAATTTATCATTATGAATATGCATTATGAAATGTTTCTAATCATACAACTGGTGCATTTGACTCGTAGGAAAGATCACGTACAATTGCCTACAAGAAAAGAAGGATGAGACTTGTTCCGAAAAACAAGTGACGACAGTTCAAGATTCACTCTAATAATCCAAAATGAAGAATAATGACTAGAATGCGATGTCAAAGACCTGAAGGGAAGTCCATAGTATACTCCATATGGATCTACAAGATCTAGCATGCAGTAGATGGCAACATCGTAGGATACAAGGCAAGATTCGTAGCACGAGGCTTCTCACAAAAAGAAGGCATAGACTACGAAGAGACATTTGCGGCCACTGGAAATTAAGACACATGACAGGCAGACTCATGTGTGCAAATTAAAGAAGGCCTTGTACGAGCTTAGAAGGAACTCATGGGATAACACATACAAGAAGAGCTTGAAGATTACCTAGAGTGATGAAGATCTTCACCTTTGCTACAAGGTTGAAGATGAAAGCCTATAGAGGATGACAAGCTCACAGATGGGTGCGAGAAGAACTTTTGAAAAGGTTCAAGATAGAGGAACTTGGTATCTAGTGAACCTAGATGGATACATAATATACTAGTAGCAGAGGCAGCTACTTGTCACTCCAGTACAGAATGTTTCAATGCATAGAGTACAAACGAAAGAGGGAGAATGATGCTCCACTTCAGAGGGAGTGACTGTAGAAGATCCTGAGGTTTGCCACGGTACGACAGGATGGACAGATTACTGATGACTCTAGGCTTTACTGAGAGTAAAGCGGATTCCAACCTTTACTTCAAGGTTGAAGGTGGAAGACCAATGATGCTCCTGTTATATGTTGATGACTTGTTCCTGACAGAAAAGAGGAACTCATTAGATTTGCAAGAAGGAGACTTGCTGTCGAGTTCAAAGGAATTGGATATGGCGCTGTGGCAAAATGCGGATGGAATCTCCCTGGGACAAGGGAAGTATGCAATAGAGATCCTGAAGAGGTTCAGGATGATGGACTGCAAGGCCATGACCACACCTATGGGATCGAACCTGAAGCTATTGAGTGTTGCTTCATCAGAGTCGGTTGATGCCACAATGTATCGTCAGATGATTTGTTCCTTGATGTACCTGACGAATACGAGACCAGATATTTGCTTTGCTATGAACACATTGAGACATGTTCACCTGATGGTTGTAAAGCATGCAGTAAGGTACCTGACAGGTACAGTTGAGTATGGGCTCAAGTATGAAGCAAATCAAAAGACTAACCTGGAGGGTTATGTGGATTCGGATTGGGCAAGCAGTGCCATTGAAAGGAAGAGCACTTCGAGGTATTGCTTCAATATGGGATCAAGTGTGATCTCTTGGTTTAGCAGGAAGAAGTCCTGCATTGCGCTGAGAACAGCCGAGACAAAATATGTTGCCACTTGCTTGGCTATTTGGGAGGTAGTATGTTTCTTTTGAAAACTACCATTTGATTTGATTGATCTGACTTGCATTTTTGTATGATGCAGAGAGGAGAAGTGAAGCTCCAGTATGTGATCCAGATCGAGATCTCTCGAAAGAGGGAGTTCTAGCATAACCGGTGTGACAGATTGTCTGAGCATAAAATCCTAGCGAAGCTCGTAGGTGGCTCACAGACGTAAACGGTCCTATAGGTTGTCCTCAGATGTAATCGGTCCTCGCGAAGCTCGCAGGTTATCCTTGGACGTAATCAGCCCTGATGTGATTCTATGCTAGAAATGGCCAGAATGAAGTTCAAGTACTTCAGGGAGAAGCTTGGTGTTCTCCAGATCGAGGTTCCCTCCAAAGGGAAGTGATGAGTCCGAGAGCCTTTATGACATGTATGCTGGATGTGTTCCTCGCATGGTTAGATGTAAGTGCAGAGCCTTTCTGACATGTATGCTGGATGTGTTCCTTGCATGGTCAGATGTAAGTGTTGGGTGGGCCTTTCTGACATGGATGTTGGATGTGTTCCTCCCGTGGTCAGATATAAGTGTTGAAGAAGATGAAGACGTACATGGAGGGCTAGGCCTACAACCAGCATGAAAAAGGGTTGGCTCTGTAGAACTTCCTATGAAGAGTAGAATTGAGAGATAGCACCAGTTGATCAAGATAACGGAAGCAGTGATGATGATGATGATCCAGTGATGATCCAGCTTTGATGATGATCCAGTGATGGTCCAACTTTGATGATGGTCCAGCTTTGATGATGGTCCAACTTTGATAATGGTCCAGTGATGATCCAGTTTTGATGACGATCCAGAGAAGAAGACTTGTGTTGATGTATTGTGTCAAGAGAATACCTTCCTAGTTAAGAGGGAGTGTTGATGTATTTGTAACTTTGGAATGTATTCACTTGTATATCTTATATTGTGCCCCGATGTTCCTATCGGGAGAATCATTTGTATTTCATTATACCCTGATGTTCCTATCGAGAGAGTCATTAATATAATAAAGTCATGTAAAGTCATTGAAGTTAACCCTCCTTGTTGATCGAAGGGCAAAGTCCCCACAATTGAGGGGCACTAGGGTTATTAGACTCTCCTAGAGATGTCCACCCTGGTAAGTAATTGTAAAAGTTGGAAACCGGTATAAATAGAGTGAGACTCTCTATTTATCACACACACTCACTCAACTGGGGAGCATGAGTGAGAGAGGAGAAGCTCTCTCAATTGAGAAAGAGAGAACAGCTGTCGAAGATCATCTTACTGTCTTTGGGTTTTACTACTGCCATTGGTGCTCATTCTATCTCTGAGGAAGTTGCAGGGTTTTCTCCTTTATGGTTTCCCCGAGGAAAATCTTTGTGTCTCTCGTCTCTTGTGATTGATTGTTGTGCATGTTATTCTCTCAGATAAGATCCTAAGATCGTATAGCTTAAATGATAAAAATCTAACATATTCTAGGGCTAAATGTTGAAAAACATGCACAAAAATGCACTCGAGGATAGGCCAAAACTACATGGAACGACTAGGAAACTCCACTTATATAGCACATGACAGTTGGGCAATCTAGTCTATTAAAAACCCTCCCCTCAGGTTACAACACTACTAGGGTATTCTTACATAACCAAAAATCATGGGCAATGATATAGTGAACATGAGAATTATCAATGAATGTAAACATGAAGAAGCCTTTGGTCAAGTTCCCAATGTTAATATAATGCCAACCATGTTGTCCCCAAACCTCCTTAACCTAAGCCCTCATGATGGCTTCAGGGATAACCCTAGCCACAAAATAAACCAAATGCAACACGTTTTCATATTCGAAGACCTTATTGTCGAAAAGAGTTTCATGAATGTCAAAATTACCTTATGGTAAACCTTGAGGAAGCATTTCCTACATGTTGTGATAAGTACCACCATTGCTACCAAACAAGAATTTAAGGTGCCTTGTGGCCTTGTGCCTAAGTTAGTGGACTGATTAGGGGCAATTCAAGCAAATCAATGAGACAAGATAGGGACTAAATGCAATTGAGACAAGGAAAGAAAGTTTAGTTAGACTCATGCACCCTACAAGTCAAACCCTAATAGAGCATGCATTTACCATTTCCTTAAGTTGGGATTTCTAGAATGCAAGCTCATGGGAAATATTGTTCCTAAATTAGGAGGGTTACATATTTTGTCAAAAGTAGTAGCAATGTTAAAAGTCTTGTGATCAAAGCTATTGAAACATGACAAATTGAAAGTTATCATTGACAAAACCTTATAAACTGAATTGTCATTGAATTCAAGGAGTAGTTGTGGGTTTTAACTTTTACATCATATCCAAAGTGTTGAATAAGTCTGAATTATTGTTCAACCAGAGAGTAGTTACAGGTTTTATATCATGGACAAGAAGTCGTGTGACACAATACACTATCAATCAACAAGATGTGAACAAGTGATCATTTATTTGGTGTCATATAGAGGATTACCTTCAAAGTGTGCTAGCAGAACACAGCCCAAGAACCCATACAACAAATGCATTGAGCATTACTTTAGGGTTCTCAGCATTAGATATCTTGAATTACCCAACCAATTATAACAAAGAAGTCCAAAACATTTCCCAAGAGAATTTCAAAAATATATATATCTAAATTGGAATGGTTTGCAAATTAGGAGACACTTCTATGTTGAAGATCAAAAGAATGGATTTAACCAGCATAGATCCATATTAAATCGGGATCTACCAAGCACCGAGAGGGATCCAATTTCTTGAGGTGTAATTTTTAATATCTCAAACTTTTTACATGTTTAAAAGAATTTTGATCTCTTTGATGCTTGGTAACTTCAGGTTTAACATGAATTTTTTAATTACTTATTTGGTTCTAATTATTAATTTTTTGAGCTTGCATGAATTTTTTAATTAATTTTTATTTGTACATCACATTTCATGTTACATGTCATGTGACAGCAGCTCCCCCATACTGGGCTGTAGAGCAGCTCGCTACTCTCGGTGCAACAATTTAGAAAGGGTCTGTCTTGATACCCATCATTTTGGCAACATTACTTGCTTCTTTTCCACCAAGTTCCAACTTGTTTTTGTTAAATGTATTCCTACTCTTAGAAATTATAAACAGTTATTCATCTTAGCCACTACAGGGGGAGCCAGTTCTCAAAAGGTTGAGTCTAATGGTGATAATTCAAATGGGAAGCCCCAATAGGTTCTATGTCTGCAAGATGCAAGAAGAAGAAAAAAGTGACCTCTTCTGGGATTGTGAATAAGCTCAAAATTGCTAGGTGAATTAGAAGAATTAACTAAAATAATAACAAATGAAAGACAACATTAATGAAATAAAAGATGAAACACTAAATTGATTATGTCGTTGCCATATTGTCAAAGATGAAAGATAAAATTTATCATGTCATCAGACATAAAAGACATGCAAATGATATGTAGATGAGCAAATTTATATTTAAGATTCCAAACATAAGGCTATCTTTGAGTCTGCCTTAAGGGGATACTAAGCTAACAATTGATTGGTGATTAAAATGAATGATGTAAATTAAAACAAAAAATAATAGTTTGAGAATACATAGACTCAAAATGAGCAAGTCAGATGAAGCACAATTCCACAACGCAAATTTTATAACATACTACGACAATCCCATTGAATGAATCCCAATTCAATGGCTTTTGACAAGAATACACAGTTCACATTCAAAAAAAGTGATATCGATCAGGAAAACATACCATAACAATAAATATCGATCTCTTCCAAAGCTATGGAATATTATAAGAATACACAGTTCACATTCAAAAATATCAATTCATAAATATCGATCTCTTCCAAAGCTATGGAATATTATAAGAATACACAGTTCACATTCAAAAAAAGTGATATCGATCAGGAAAACATACCCTAACAATAGCACTGCTCAACTTGGTAAAAGCTTCTACTTGCAAAAATTCTGGCATAACCTGCATATGTTGCATGTTTGTTTTAGAAAATATAACTTTTTAGTCTGGCACAAATATAAAGGAACAAGTACTTTGCATTAAAAGAAGAATAACACTTACCTCTGGACTTAAAGATGCATAATTTGAGAGACGTTCCATTAATTGAGACATCACTGTCTTTATATCAACAGTTGGCTGCAAATAGATTGACCAATCAAAGAAAAGGAAGATATGTGAAAGAAGCACACATGACAAGGGAGAATCAGTCATATAGTAATAAAACACAAACATTAACATCAGTAATTGTGAGGTGAAAAGCATGTGGTATTATGAAGTGAAAATTCTCCTTAGTAATACATTTAAATTGCATCAGTAATTGTGAGGTGAAAAGCATGTGGTATTATGATTGTAAAAATATTTAACGACTCCAATACAAAGTACCAAAAACAGTACACTTTACATGAGAACAAAAACAGTACTTTAAACAAGAATAAAAATTAACAAGGAAAGAAATACTTGAATGCCACGGGTATATGGATGTTAATGCTTTAACTTGGGAGTAATAATACACCATATTTATATGGGACTGATCCAAAATATGGAAAAGAACCTTAATAGAACATGCATTTATCATTACTATGTGCATGATATACTAGCATGAACATCTGTGATTCTTTCACATACCTGAAGCTGAGGACAAGCACCAAGGAGTGTTTCCAAAGTTTGCAAATGGTAATCGTCTGGAAATACTTGGATGATACAGTCCATAAGATAGTACTGTGCAAGCTCATCTTTGCAGTTAACAACCTGACATGAAAAACAGAATAGGCATTATACCTATCTACAATAACGCTTAAAAATGTAAATTAGATTGCAGTTCTAATCATAAAATGCACTTAGTAATACACTTAGAATACCTGCTCCAAGACTCTCGGTAGCACAATATCTCTGTACATTTCAAGGTCCACCCCCTCTATCTGGCTAAGGACATGCAAATTTTTCCCTACCTGAAGGAGTAAATGGGTTTATAAATGCAATTATCAAATGCATTGCTAAATAAAAAATGACAACTTACAACTTTAGATAAGAGAGGGCTTCACTCAAATGCAGTCACAATTGATCTTACAAGATCACGCAGCTCGCTCCTTTCCTTCTCCCGTTTCTCTTTCTCCCTCGCAGGTCCCTGCAGACCAGACAGTCCAATTGGGAGCCTGGCACTCAGCATCACCTAACCTTATCAATGACTCATAATCATAATACTGCCTGCATGAGCACAAGTAGTGTTAAGAACACGACCTCATGCTGGCATGACCTCTTACACTTCTCGACACATGCAAGCAAGACCCGAACATACATGGACACGACTACAGAATCACAAGTGGAGCAATAGGATGCATTAACTCACCTGATGCTGCATTCGGACCCACAGTTTATTCATCTCTGTGAAATTTTGAAGTACAAACTCCACTGCATCCATTACAGTTCCCCCGTCACTGCAAAATGTGTTATGTTCACTGGTAAAACACTTTATCCATACATCCAATAAATATCAGGACATAAAACATCAAACAAATGAAGCATCTTACAGGCCAGATTCAAATATTTCACATGGATTTGTTGAACAGTTTGGCAGGTCATAAGAGAAGTAATCAAAATGCAACTAAAGGCTGTGGAAAAAACAGTGTCACAATTTATCAAACATGAAATTAATACTTGGGGAAATCCAATCACAAAATGAATCATTTCAAATCTAAGGAGAACAAAGGAGCCTAGAGGAGAACATTCCAGCACTTATATACTACAGGATCCAATACCAATAAAGTTTTCCAATTATCAATCTCAGAGTGAAAGGGCAGGCTATTGAAAGCATAATAAACACAGAAATACTGAACTATTACCCGCCAAATCCCTACTTTCAATCTGTACTCATCACAGCTTCATTTCTAATGTCTGCTTTTTCTATAAAACCCAAGTCACATGATTCACTAAATCTCAAAAATGAAATTCAAAATTGGGAGAATTTGAAGAAAGGCATTGAAATTAGTTAATATTTGCCAAATTTCAAAGGTGAATATTATTGCTGTATTCAGCCATGTGTCCTTATCAAACACAATCAAGCTCAGAATAAAAAAAATCTAATAATATATTCTTCCTCTCCAAACACAAGAAAGTTAACTCACCCTTCATACTCAGACCCAACGTCTGGTAATTTGTCCCTGCTAACCTGAGACAAGTAACTCCGTAAAAACAGACCACGAATAGGATGCTGAATTCCGCGACTCATTTCAACAAGATCTTTCAAAACATCTTTGGCTGGTGCCTCCTTTGACTTAATATATACAGATCCCACTGTACAAAGGAGATACCTGGTCCATCAAAAAGAATTTTATTGGTCTACTTTCAAAGGAATATCTGGAAATTTAACGACAAAAAGAACACAAACCTCATCATTTCAATGCAATGTTTGTTCAAGATAGTGTGAAAAGCACAAGAGCAAACACAACATCAGAATTTCTAAGATAGATGGAATGTTCACAAGTAAAATCTTTATAATTCATTTCTAATGGAGGATATATACTACTATCAATAATGAAATATAGTTTTCACAAATTTGAGAGGAGATTTTGAATTTTTGACATTCCAGCCTCCAGAAAACAAAATAACAGTTTAATGATTGGTGTATATTCCGCAGGGCTGCTCACCCACAAAAGAAAACCATTCAGGCAATTCTTGGCCTTTTCTTTTGGCAAAATTTGAGCTTAGAATTCAATAGTTTGATAGATATTGCAATCAGTTGTTCAGGTATACTGACTCTGACTGGGCCGGTGATGGGGATGATCAGAAGGTGACTTCTGGGCATGTGTTTCATCTTATGAGAGGATTAATGTCAGATTCTCAAGGACAAATCATTGATCAACCCACTCAAACGAATTTACACGAAAGGCTCCATTTAACGGAATATATTATTTCCTGTTATGGGGCTCATAAAGGAATTGTTAGCTGCCACTGAATTCACTAGTGAAATGATAAATGCTTTCAATGTTGTCCACCCATGAATTATGCTTGCTTGCCCAAAGCTGCCGTAGCACATTGCTATAAAAGTTGGAAATAAATCTAATATTTCTCAGGGAAGATCATATATGTATATGTAATCCTTTTTTTTAAAAAGCATAATGAAATACTTTCAGAATAGATCTTGCATGTAAAAATTTACAAAAAGAAACTTTTGTTATAAATCCATTCCCTTTTACAATCTCAATATGATTTTGCATAGATATATGAAAAACCAATAATGCGGGCTACTTGTATTTCTTATAAAAGTTTAAAAGATCACATACGATCTAAAGCAATTATGGAGATTACAGGCCAGGTAAACACCCCAGGGATTATTTTGCCAGATGGTTAAACGTGATAATACTATAACAAAAACATAACAGAGTCCGTGACACCTAAAACTGTACTATGTTCCATACAAATTTGACGTAGTTCTTGGGAAAATAAGAAAGAAATTCAAATTATAAACGACTCAAATGGCAGCTTAGCCACTGTCAAAAAGTAAAAATTGTAAATTGTTGCTTGCTAGAGCAAAAGCAAACTTGGAAACAGATTAGCAAGACTTGTAGTTTGCTAAATGCTTGCAACCTTCAGCTATGTTTATGCCTGCACTGATCGAGAGGACTCTTGTAGTAACCACATAGAGACAGACCAACTCTGCAGATCTGACACTTTCTATTGGAGCTTCTTTGGAGAGACACTTATGCATTCTATTTTGCAGAACTAGTGACATCTTCTATAAGCCAACCTTCCAATACTCTATGTTTGTGAAAGCAAGCAGTGAGATTGTAAGATCCGCAGGTCTGACATGGAAGAAATGGAATCTACAAAATGTGCCAGAGCGCATACAGGAGTTGATAATGGCATTTTCTTTTCTCTTATTGTCGAATGAGACTATATTTGTTGAACAGACCATTTTACAAAATTGTAAAATACGGGGTTCCTAACTGCAGAATTTCTCTTGTTAGGTTCTCAGTCTCTCTTTCAACAAAGCCAAACGTTAATAGTAGTTATTGCAATGTCAGATTGCAGTTGACTATCTTTTACTTGATAAAAAATTCAAACGTTGTTATATACAGGGCACGGTGTTATATACAGGGCACTGTGGCATTGTGTGCCCATCCTCTTCAACATTCTTTATTGCATATCTGGCATATCCCTTCATCACACACCAAAGTGTATTTGTTGCCTAGGCACAACCGTTGCATTGCAAAAGGTGGGTTCATCCTCTTCGACATTTTCTCTATTGCATATCTGGCATATCACTCATCGTATAGTTATCATCGCCAAGCATCAACTCTTTACAATAAGGGCTATAGGACATAGCTCTAATTTTACTGACAATTGTCTACTCTTCCAGCTATATGGCTAAGAGAGAGAGTCAAAAGAACAGGCCATGTATCCACTTAGCACAAGCACTGTCAGCTTGCTGTTGCTGATCATGGATCAATAAGACTAGATAAAAGGATGGAAAAATGCCACATAATAAAATATTGCTCATGTTTGAATTTTTCACTAAGACCCATAACCTACACGACGATGCGCCATCCTTGGGCCTGATTCCAACCACTGCATGAGCTTTTGTTTTTATGATCCAGTTAATATAGTGTGCCTTGATTTCACTCGATCAAGTGCCTGCTGTTAAACATTTGTTGATCACCAAGTGGCACTTTCAATTTTTACTGCGATTTATCACAAGGCTTCATGGCAATTGGAGAAGCCCGTGCTAGTGGCGGTCACCCTAGTGAACCTTTTTTTATGTGCCGTATCATGTCTGATAGTAAAAAGGAAGCGATTTTTACAAGCAAACCCTAAACATGGGAGGGGATCAGCATAAGAAAACTTACAATCTGGGTAAAATGTTGCCTGCGTGCTGCACAAGCTCATATAAGTCAATAATTGTACATCCCCGCTTGTTCTCCTCCCTGAAGAAAAACTCCAGCTTCCTGAGCTCGTCAAACGCTCTCATATCTTCGAATCAGTAGTCAAGGATTAGCATTTCGCCGCAATTGGATACAAATTACAAGCAAAGCAAATTAACGAACATTTAAAGGATACAGAGCTCGTAATATTTGTGAGGCGAAAGCCTGGATGTCCTGAGCTCCGCAAGCATCTGAGCCGAATACTTCAGGGCGTCCCGTAGATTATTCGAGTCCTTCAAAAAGAAGACCTGTAAATGATTGGATCTGGACACAAACAAATAAACAATGGACGAATTCAGGCTCTGGGAAATTTAACATACCAGGGCTCGATGCATATAAAAGGCGTTCTGTTGGAGGCCCGCAATGCCTTCGGCCAGCCATTTCTCCTGTTCCTCTGCGCTGCTCATCGATTCGTTCTGCATTATCAGGGGTCTCCGAATTGACAAACCCTTGGCTTTCTCCTCCTCGGCTTCGTCGTATTCTACTGCTCCTCTCGATCTCTTCGGTCACATGACCTCCAAGAAAAACATAAAATGTGAAACATGTATCGCTTACGTTTATTTTTTGTGCTGGAATGCTTTCGTGCCAGAATATCAAATAGAATGTTGACTAGTTGGTACGCCTTACAAAGTTACAATGTTGTGAATGCGGAGTGGTGGCAACAAATGCTTTTATAGGTATTTTTTTAAATAGAACGTTCATTTTTTTTCATTTCCATTGAAGTAGTGAAACCAATTTCTAAAGGTCAAATCACTTCCTTCAAACATACGTAAAGGTTTTATATCCATTGGAATTTGAATTTGACCATGTATGTGGTGGGTTCTTATCCTTAATAACCCACACTATTTTTTAGAGATTAAACAGCGTTATTAACACGGAAATTTCACATATGTGAGTTTGAACTCGGCTATATATATGTAGGTAGGGTGGGTAATGAACATTGTATATTTTTTTCCAAGTGAAAAAAATTGTAATTTGTTATTTCTTATATAGAAAATCAAAATTACATAGTTATTGTTTATGAAGTGATTATTGAAAATAAATTATTTTTAATCTACCAAAAATATGAATAATATATATATATATACAAAGAATATATTCTAATCAGAGGATATGACTATTCAACTATGGTGATTTGTCGATGCGTGTAACTACATCATCACATGGCATCGTAATTCATTAATTTATCTTATTTATAATATGTAGTACTTGTCCTATATGAATTATGTTCATTGTTCCTCCAATGCTGGATATTTGGCTTTTTTAGATCTAGGGAACCAAAAATTGGTCAAGATCACCTAGATAAGGCCAGGTTTAAATCCAATTGGTTGCCACGATAAACCCTAGGCTAGTGTCAACAACACACAAGCCAACACTTAGTAGGAAACCTATGACTTACCAAGGGTCGAGATGTCCAAAAACAAACCCAAATGAGGGTCCAACTCAAGGAGGGCACCTACCCTTATAGTGTTATCACAACATACCTATGTCTCGTTGGGGATTGAACTTAGGTGGGGAGAATGTGAAACTCACCTCCCTACCAATCTAGTTGTTAACCACGTGACATTTGTTAGTATTGTGAACTTTTGTTTGTGTCGAGGACTCGACCCAACCATTAAGCCATCACTTTTATACACATGCAATATCTACAGGTATTATCAATGTTTAAGCAAAAATCAAAAAGAGATTCATGTTGCACGTAGTCACAAATTTCCATTAGTCCAAAAAATAAAGAAAAGGCACAAGTTATTGTGCCTTAAGCATATACACTAAACAATAAGAACCAAACCAATTTATGGTGAGGGTTTATCATAATCATTCAAGCTTGGATCCCAACCAAAAACCAAAGGATCATTTTCAACCAAAGGATCGGTTGGTTCAAAAAGCTTCAGAGCCTCAAAAAGGGTCAATGCTAAAGTTATGAACTTATTGTTATGTGTCGGAGGGAAAGGTCGATGACCTTTGCATTCCTACATCTCATAAACCTATAGTCTTACGAAGTGGCAAAGCCTAGTCACCATAATGACAATGTGTTCACCAGGTATAGAAAGGCCCATGTTGTGAAGGGGAGGCACACCAATAATCTAACAATTGATGTGAGTGTGCCATTTCTATTTGAATCTTTCATACTTACATTTTAATATGCGAGGATACGGCCATATATATTAACGCACTACCATACCATGAGAAAGTTCATGGAGACTCTTTATCATCAATGAGACTTTATTGTGTTTCTTCCATTAAAATCAAAGCACTTCAACACAAATGAGCATTTAAATATAATCAAACTCAATATCCTAGAGAAGGTGATCTCCTAACAAAGCTACCTTCCATGAAATGGGAGTGGGGTTTGAGAGAGAGAGAGAGGGGGGGGTGGGGGGGGCGAGGGGGAGAGGGAGAGAGAGAGAGAGAGAGAGAGAGAGAGGGAGAGAGAGGGTGTAACATCCCCGACCCTCCGACCGGCGAAGAGGACGCTACCATGGCGTTAACCAACCGGGAAACCAGCCCCATGAGCATGTACATTCATAAGATGGTAGAATGTTGAAAACAAAATGCATTGAAGTAGAACATACACTGATACATAATTATTTATCATACACAACGGAAGCAAACATATGTTCATACAAGCATTCAACATGTTCATCACATTCATTAACAGTAAATGATTGCAGGAGTAAACTAGTTAAGATTACTTATCTTATAAAGAACTCGATCTGCAACCAGCTACGTCGCTGCAACGTTCAACCCAACCATAGGCCAGTGTGCTCCTTAATCTCTCAACAATGTTGCCACCCACGAGCTGGGCATGATTCTCCAAGGAATAAGGAACAAGCAGGCTTACACATAGCCAAGGATACACAAAACACAGCCAAGCCAACACAGTTGGGTTTATCAGGCCATCAACAAGACAGCCAAGCCAACATGGTCAGGTTTATCAGGCCATCAAGGAGCTGGGAAAGGCTAAATGCTAAGCTGGTGAGCTCATTACAGAGTTAGGAACACCTACACCATAACTGGCCTGACTTCTAAGACACCCACACACACCCAACACAAGGAATCGGTCCCTTCTCTGTTACGCAGTCCCTCAAGCCTTGACTTCCCTTCCAGTGCTATTCAGGGGTTATGGAGAAGAAATCCAGCCCTCTAGCTCTGTCTGTGTGGTTTCCAAACACACCAGGTTTGTCAAGCAAACCAAGCCCCCATCCTTGCTCCCAACACAGTCCGAAGACCGACCATTGCATGCATGCAATCAATCAGTTGTTACAGCTCCGAAGACCGACCACACTGGGAAGAGAATACAGTCTCCCAACATGTGCGTGAGGGAAACTTGCACCCAACCCCAAAATACAGAGGGAAAACACACCCGATTGCACTCTGTGGAAAAACATGAATGAAAACCGATATGCGGCTCCCCTCCTGGCTACGTGAGATCAACAGAATAGATGCCTGTGCATGAAAATGAACAGACTTCTGTTCCCAAATGTAAAGAAGACCCCAACAAAACACAACGTAAGGGAGGCCACAGCGAACCCACAAATTAGTCTGTGAGGAAAGTGTACACCCACACCATCCGCAAAATCCGTAGAGGAAAAATGCGTGAGTAAAACCAAGAAATCATGTGTGTGAGAATGAGCAAGGCTCCCGCCCCTGCGTGAGGATGAACAACTCTGCCTATGCGTGAGGATGAACAGACAATGGAGAGTCGCGAGTGGGGAGTGCGGGAGCATTTTTTTCCTTTCAGCACCGTCATGGAGAGAGTGGAAAGCCTAGAGAGTTCGCTTCCTTTGCCCAACGTGAGATTCCATTGCTGGTGGAGTGTATGGGTGGGCAAGGACTGACAATCCTGCCACCCCCACTCCTAAACAATAACTGCCTCAACTACTCAACAGAACGTTTAAGGTGGTAGTTGGATAAGACAAGGGAAGTTGAGCAATTCAAATAGGGTGGTGACACATGGATTTTCCCCCCATAGCCCAAGGTTTGACAATTTCCCCCCCTTATCCTTGTGAGAATCATGCCCCTTCTCAATTTAGTTGCCGCGAACATAGCTAGTTGGGTTATTTAATTAAAGATGAATATTTACATGATGAAAAAACTTAATATATGTCGTATACCACGATAGACCATCGGCAACGATTCCGGTCGCCAAAATATAACACAACTAAATCGATGGTGGGGCTTTTGCCTTTAGCTCCACACCACGATTCATTACAATATATACATCATGTACATTTAATGCAATGGGGTCAAAACCAGGGTGTTACATTCCCCTCCCCCTTCAATAGCACTGTCCTCAGTGCTTTACAAAATTTGAACAAAATGTTACACTGGTATCGCCTAAGTGTTCCGCAGAATTGAACAAAAATGGATGTGCCAACCGCATGGCATCCTCCAGCTCCCACGTAGCCTCTTTAGGTCCGTAGTGCTCCCATTGCACCTTTACCTGACCTATGGCCCGGTTCCAGAGCATTGTGACCTTCCTATCGAGGATGCACATTAGCTCGGTTCGGAACTCTCCATCAGGTTCCACCTGAATCACATCCTAATTTATCACATGGTTAGGATCATGTACATATCTCTTAAGCAAAGAAACATGAAAAACATTATGAGCTCTAGTACTAGCAAGCAATGCAAGTTTATATGCAACTAGCCCTATTCTTTCAAGCACTTCAAACGGCCCACAATATCTTGGTGACAGCTTGGCACAACTTCCAAGCTTCAAGGAACTCTTCCTTTCCCTCACTCTAAGGTAAACATGATCCCCAATACTAAACTCCATGTTCACCCTATGCTTATCTGCATAGCTTTTCTGTCTGTCATGTGCTGCTTTCAGATTATGCCTGATCTTTACAACCTCTTGCTCCATTTCCTTGAGCAATTCTAGTCCAAGCACAATCCTGTTCACTGGGTTAACCCAAGCCACAAGTGTCCTACACCTTCTTCCATACAAGGCTTCATACGGACTCATCCCCAAGGATGCATATTGCCCATTGTTATAAGCAAACTCTACCAAGTGTAAGTAATCTTCCCACTTGGTTGGTTTGTCCATCACGTACATGCGAAGCATATCTTCAAGCACCTGATTAACTCTCTCTGTCTGCCCATCTGTCTGAGGATGGTATGCAGTGCTGAAGTTTAGCTTTGTACCCAAGTCTGCAAACAACCCCTTCCAAAAATTGGAAGTGAACTTGACATCTCTATTAGAGACTATTGCCTTCAGCAATCCATGCAATCTGAAAATCTCCTTCATGAAGATCTTTGCAATATCATCAATCTTATGCATAGACTTAACCGGTATAAAATGCATTGCCTTAGTCAACCTGTCCACCACAACCATGATGGAATCATGTTGTCTCCAAGTCATCGGCAATCCTGTAATAAAATCCATGGAAATAACTTCCCATTTCCATTATGGAACTAGCAAAGGCTGCAACAAACCTGCAAGGTGTTGATGCTCAACCTTTACCTGCTGACATTTCATGCACCTGGAAATGTATTAAGCCATGTTCTTTTTCATTCCTGGCCAGAAGCACTGTTTCCTAGCTGTAGCAATTGTCCTTTAGTATCTTGGGTGATCAGAATACAGAGCTTGATGGATTTCATCCATGACAACTCTCCTCAAATCTGCTACATCTGGAATATAAATTCTACCTTTATAAGTGAGAAGTCCATCTTCTTCCAATTTATATCCCTCATACCTCTTCTCAAGACTTTGTTGTTGCAATTTGTCTTTTACCTGCTCATACAATTCATCTCCAGCAGCATGACTAACAATCTGCTGCCTCAAATATGATTGGCAAATACTAAGAGATGCCACATGCATTTCTTGCATCTTCCTGCTGAGTGCATTGGCTACCTTGTTCTCTTTCCCTTTTATGTGCTTGATTTCAAAATCAAATTCACATAAAAATTTCAGCCATCTTGCTTGCCTAGCATTCAGGGTAGGCTAATCAAATAGATACTTCAGACCACAATGATCTATTCTGAGCTCAAATCTTCTACCCATCAAGTAATGCCTCCACATCTTGAGGGCATGTACTATGGTTGCAAGCTCTAAATCATGTGTGGCATAGTTCTTCTCATGTTCCTTCAGCTTTCTTGACTCATAACATATCACATGGTTGTCCTGCATAAGGACTCCTCCAAGTCTTTGTCTGCATGCATCGGTACACACCACAAAATCTTTCTTTGGATCTACAACCTTTAATACTTGTGCACCGGTGAGAAGACTCTTCAACTGCTGGAAGCTTTCTTCACACCTCAATGTCCATTCGAACTTCATCCCCTTCTTTTGCAAAGAAGTGATGGCATGTGCAAATCTGGAGAATCCCTCAATGAACCTCCTGTAGTATCCTGCAAGTCCCATAAAAGATCTTACATCTGTCACATTTCTTGGAGTAGGCCAATTCATAATGGCTTCAATCTTTTCAGGGTCCACAGATATACGCTTTTTCGAGATAATGTGACCCAAATACTGAATTCTATCTCTATAGAAGTCACACTTGCTCAGTTTTGCATACAACTAGTGCTCTCGAAGCAATTGCAATGTCAATCTCAAATGCTCTTCATGCTCTTTCTCATTCTTAGAATAAACAAGAATGTCATCAAGGAAAACAAGAACAAACTTGTCTAGATATCTGCTAAAGACACTATTCATAAGGCACATAAATGTAGCTGGTGCATTCGTGAGACCAAATGGTACCACTACAAACTCATAATGCCCATACATTTCCCTGAAGGTTGTGTTATGAATGTCTTCATCCTTGATTCTCACCTGATGGTAAACAGACCTTAAGTCAATCTTGGAAAATACCTTTGCTCCTCTCATTTGATCAAAGAGGTCATCAATCCTAGGCAAAGGATATTTATTCTTCACAATAACCTTGTTCAATTGTCTATAATCAATACACAACCTGAGTGTACCATCTTTCTTCTTTACAAACAAAACTGGTGCTCCCCAAGGAGACACACTCTGTCGGATATACTTCTTTTCCAACAACTCTTGCAGTTGCATCTTCAACTCTAGCATCTCCGATGTACTCATCCTGTAAGGTGCCTTGGACACTGGTGCTGCTCCTGGCAGAAGTTCAATAGTGAATTCAATGTCCCTCTGTGGAGGAAGCCCTGGAATCTCATCAGGAAACACATCCTTGAATTCATGTAACACCTAATAGTCCTCCAACCTAGGAGTTTCATCATCTGTTGCCTCCAAAATCTGAGCTGCATACAACTGGCAACCCTTCCTATAGAACTTCTTTAACTGCATTGCTGAAACCTGCCTTACTGAAATCACCTTTGGAATACCTTTCACAACTACTAGGTTCCCTTCTTCATTCATGCATTCGAAAGTCTTATTGTAATAGTCAAGCTTCACCCTATGAGCTTCTAACCAATCCATTCCAATGAAAACATCATAGGAACCAAGCAGTAGAACATTCAGATCTACACAAGTGACCAATCCATCCATGACCAATGGACATTTATCTACCACTTCACTGACCTTTCTCTTAGTCCCAGTGGCTAGCTAAACTAACCAAGACTTCCTATGCTTTACTTTCTTAAAAGCACAAATCTCCACTACTCTAGGAGTAATGTAACTGTGAGTAGAACTAGGGTCAATCAAAATAGAAACAGATTGCTCAACAATCTTACCTGCTACTTCAACCACAGTGGACTCGTGATCTGCCTGCCGATCCTCCAGTGCTGCATAAATCCTAGGGACTACCCTTGCTACTTGACCCACTGTTTCTGCTTCTTGAATGTTATAAGCTGGTCTTGCCCTCTCATTCTCGAGTGGACAATTCCTACGCATGTGGGGTCCTCCACATTTCCAACATTGAAGTGGCCCTCTATTATGTTGTAGATCCTTAGGCTTTTCTCCTGCCACTCCAACTAGTTTACTCGCAGCTTGGGATGGTTGCTTCTACTGATTCTTGAAGTTAGAAGGTTTAAAACCTTTCTTTCTTTGGTCAAACTTCTCATTCTTCTTGTCCTTCCATGCCTTATGGTAATCTGTCTTACCTTTGCTTTGCTCATAGCAATACTTGGCCTTCCTTGTTGCTTCTTCAAGAGTTCTAGGTTCATAAAACTGAATTCTATCTTTGTAAGACTAAGGTAATCCACTCAGAAAATGTTGGACCTTCACTTTTTCATCTCTGATGTACCAGACATACCTCAACAACTCCAAAAACTTATTTGCATACTCTTCCATGGTTTGTTGTCCCAATCTCAGCTCATGGAACTCCTTAATCTTGTCATCATAATACCTATCAGAGAGGTATTTCTACTCGAAATACTTCTTGAACTGTTTCCACTTAAGTCTCCTTTCGTTGATCCTCTTTACTTGCTTGAAGTGTTCCCACCAAATGGATGCTCTTCCATTTAGATTGAATATGGCAACTCTTGCCTTCATGTTTCCTGAATAATCATGCACTTGAAAGTACTTCTTTATCCGAAGAAGCCAAGCTTTAGCCTCTTGTCTAGTCTTTACCTCACCATCAAATGTAGGAGGTTTAGCTTTCTTAAATTCATCCCGAGAGCGATCCCTATGGTGTCTCTTTCTTTTTCTTTTATGAGAAGAAGAACTTGAATCCCCGCTAGATTCTTCGGAGTCAAATGATCCACTAGAAGTCCTTCTCCTTCTCCTAATACTGCTCTTACTGCCTTCTGGTTTTGTTGTACCTCGTCCAGAGTCTATCTTTCTTTGCAAGTCTGTCAAACTCTACAACATTGCAGCATTCAACTGATGCTGCTCTTCCTTGGCTTTGATCAAGCTCCTCATGGTGGTTGCAACATTTGACAGTGTCTCTTGGAATCTCCTTCCATTAGACTCTATGTCATCATTTCCGTTACAGACATTTTCTCCTATGGCATCTCGGGCACGCTCGTAAGAATCCCAAGCATCATATCCGTCATGGGTTCTCATAACTAAACCGCAACTTACTTACCAAACTACACTACCTGGAATACTGCTCTTGAAGGTGACTATGATTCTGCAAACGTGTTAGTAACACAACCGTTAGATGCATAACATTGATATAAATCAGAATTACCTACCTTCTCCTGGAAAAATCATAAAATAACAATTGCCCAAATACTAGATTTTCTTCATCAAAGAACGTCTGTCCGAGGGGGACGACGGGGGTCAAGGGGGCTTGCCCCTTTGTGGCTTCCGCCATTGTAGGGCGGGTCAAGGGCAGTGCCCTCATTTTTTTTTTAATCTATGATTTTCATGCAACCTGGTGCATAAGATCGCTGCCACTTTATCCTTTTCATCCCTGAAAATCCCTCTGAAAAACAGTTGAAATCTGTTAGAATAATCCGTCGGGATTATTGTAAATAGATAGGAATATGAATAGATAGGAATATGAATAGATAGGAAGATGAAAAGGCTATTTTCAACCGCCACATCCAATGTATAAATAATAGCTTTTGGCAAAGTAATAAATAATAAATCGGGAGTTATACCTAACATCTGGTAAAATCTACTGGGAAATCCCCATGGAAAACTCAAAATTTCCTTGTACAGGATCGGGTCTCATCCCAACTAACATTTTAACATTTCGACGGTCAGCACAACTAACTTCCTCCACTATTCATCGGCGATCTGTTTGCCTACTTTTCTCCGGTGTGTCGAATCCATAGTCATCTAGGCTTCCGATCTTTATCGGCAATGCCAGGATATCAACGATCAGATCCACTAAGCACTACCGCGCCAACGATCGGATCCTCTACTCATCGGGCGGCTAGTTCCATGGGCAGCCACAACGGCGGGCACGCGAACTCTCTATGTTTTCTGTAACGTAACCATGTCGACGGATCGGAACAATTGATCACTATGTTTCGGCGACTCAAAACTGAACAAGTCCGCCGTGTTGATGACTTCAACAACTAAGGTTTTCTGATGGTGGCATATCGAAAATTGGAAGCACTGATTATTACGACATCGGTAGTCCGATGCATTGTCCATCGGATGGATAGTCTCTTAAGCGGGCGCAACGGCGGGCGCACGAACAACTAACTTCTACCGATCCAAACAGCTAACCGTCGCCGATCACCGATGGCCTTTTTCGAATGATCCTTCAACTAAAAAGGGTCGACATTTCAGCGGTCTTCGACTGCTCTTCGCCGAAACTACAGCTCCAGCTTCCACTAACTTTCGCCGACGGCCAATGATCACTTAGAGAAAATTCACAAGTTCTTCCTCCTTCAGGTCATCTTTCGTCTAGCTCTCCGCTACATCGGAGGAGCTTCCCACTTAGCCTTCCGATGGGCCAACGGTTCAGACACTTAGACAAATTTTTCAAGAAATTTTCTATCATCAATTTCTGATCTCTGCTAGGCAGAAGGCAATCCTGCCTCTGTCACTGCATCTTCATGGTCCATTTAGGCCCATGCTGCAACATGAGCTCTGATACCACACTTGTAATGTCCCCGACCCTTCGATCGGCGAAGAGGACGCTACCATGGCGTTAACCAACCAGGAAACCATCCCCATGAGCATGTACATTCATAAGATGGTAGAATGCTGAAAACAAAATGCATTAAAGTAGAACATACACTGATACATAATTATTTATCATACACAATGGAAGCAAACATATGTTCATACAAGCATTCAACATGTTCATCACATTCATTAACAGTAAATGATTGCAGGAGTAAACTAGTTAAGAGTACTTATCTTATAAAGAACTCGTTCTGCAACCAGCTACGTCGCTGCAACGTTCCACCCAACCATAGGCCAATGTGCTCCTTAATCTCTCAGCAACGCTGCCACCCCCGAGCTGGGCATGATTCTCCAAGGAATAAGGAACAAGCAAGCTTACACATAGCCAAGGATACACAAAACACAGCCAAGCCAACACAGTTGAGTTTATCAGGCCATCAACAAGACAGCCAAGCCAACATGGTCAGGTTTATCAGGCCATCAAGGAGCTAGGAAAGGCTAAATGCTAAGATGGTGAGCTCATTACAGAGCTAGGAACACCTACACCAGAACTAGCCTGACTTCTAAGACACCCACACACACCCAACACAAGGAATCAATCCCTTCTTTGCTACGCAGTCCCTCAGGCCTTGACTTCCCTTCCAGTGCTATTTAGGGGTTGTGGAGAAGAAAGCCATCCCTCTAGCTCTGTCTACGTGGTTTCCAAACACACCAGGTTTGTCAAGCAAACCAAGCCCCCATCCTTGCTCCCAACACAGTCCGAAGACCGACCATTGCACACATGCAATCAATCAACTGTTACAGCTCCAAAAACCAACCACACTGGGAAGAGAATACAGTCTCCCAACCAGGGAAACTTGCACCCGACCCCAAAATACAAAGGGAAAACACACCTGATTCCACTCTGTGGAAAAACGTGAATGACAACCGATAAGCGGCTCCCCTCCTGGCTACGTGAGATCAACATAATAGATGCCTATGTATGAAAATGAACATACTTCCGTTCCCAAAATGTAAAGAAGCCCCCAACAAAACACAACGTAAGGGAGGCCAGAACGAACCCACAAATCAGTCTATGAGGAAAGTGTACACCCACACCATCCGCAAAATCCGTAGAGGAAAACTGCGTGAGTAAAACCAGGAAATCCTGTGTGTGAGAATGAGCAAGGCTCCTGCCCCTGCGTGAGGATGAATAACTCTGCCTATGCGTGAGGATGAACAGACAATGGAGAGTCGCAAGTGGGGAGTGCGGGAGCATTTTTTTCCTTTCAGCTCCGTCGTGGAGAGAGTGGAAAGCCTGGAGAGTTCACTTCCTTTGCCCAACGTGAGATTCCATTGTTGGTGGGTAAGGAATGACAATCCTGCCACCCCAACTCCCAAACGATAGCTGCCTCAACTACTCAGCAGAACGTTTAAGGTGGTAGTTGGATAAGACAAGGGAAGTTGAGCAATTCAAACAGGGTGGTGACACATGGATTTTTCCCCCAGAGCCCAAGGTTTGACAATCCCCCCGCCTTATCCTTGTGAGAATCATGCCCCTTCTCAATTTAGTTGCCGCAAACATAGCCAGTTGGGTTATTTAATTAAAGATGCATATTTACATGATGACAAAACTTAATATATGCTATATACCATGATAGACCATCGGCAACGATTCCAGTCACCGAAACATAACACAACTAAATCGATGGTGGAGCTTTTGCCTTTAGCTCCACACCACGATTCATTACAATATATACATCATGTACATTTAATGCAATGAGGTCAAAATTGGGGTGTTACAGAGGGAGGGAGAGAGAGAGAGAGAGAGAGAGAGAGAGAGAGAGAGAGAGAGAGAAGGTGATCTCCTAACAAAGCTACCTTCCACGAAATGGGAGTGGGCTTTGAAAGAGAGAGAGAGAGAGAGAGAGAGAAGGTGATCTCCTAACAAAGCTACCTTCCACGAAATGGGAGTGGGCTTTGAAAGAGAGAGAGAGAGAGAGAGAGAGAGAGAGAGAGAGAGACGTTACACCCATGGACAAAACCGGAGCAACTGTTTGAGGGTTTTAACTCGGCCACTTTGAGGGCATCAGATTTTATTTTGTCTTTTCATATATTTTGATAGTAGGATGTATATATAACATTCATTAGAATAAATACTTTCACAATTTGTGTGTGTGTGTGTGTAGAGAGAGAGAGAGAGAGAGAGAGAGAGAGAGAGACTCTCGTTACGCCCATGTAGACTTGGAAAAAGGACAAAACCATAGCAACTGTTTGAGGGTTTTAACTCAACCACTTTGAGGGAATCTAATTTTATTTTGTATTTTCATATATTTTGATAGTAGGATGTATATCTAACATTTATTAGAATAAATACTTTCACACTTTGGCATGTTGTCATAGAGCTTTGGTTTCATTATGTGTAATATTTTGAGCCATATTTACATATTAGCTCAAATCTTACAAACAACTAGCATTTCTTTAGTGTGGTTTCTATATGTTGTTTAGTTTGTTTATATATTCTCTAGCAAATAGATTATATAATTTAATTTACAAGCCTCCATGTTTCCTTGAACATTCAATATCACTCTCTTCCCTTCTTGATTGTGGGAAGCATCATCGCCCACCATCTTCTTTTGTCATGCTACTTACTATATTTCCAACTCTCTCCATTTTGTTCTTTCATGCATAGAGCTCCCTTACCCTTTTGACCTTGCATGTTATGCTCTTATTCTCCATTGTCATGGCACCTTTGACCTTGCCATTATGTTTCCATTATCCACTACCATGGCACCTAACCGACACTTTCTACAAAGGTCAGTCATGAGTCGATCTTCAAGCAGTTGAACTTGATCACACATCCTTTGAGTCTAGATACCTAAGGTCGATTCAATGATTTCATGGAGCAACATGGACCCATACAAATGTCCAATACTCCCAAAAGGTGCTTCCGTAGTTGTGTGCCCAAGAAGGACATAAAATCTTAGATAAGATGCATGAACCCATAAATATTAGTGTTGGAGCAGGGTCCCGCAGCTACAGGAGAAGCTGTTATTTTGGCGGATAGATAGTGTTGGCAAAGAAATAAGAGATAAGGTAAAGCTACGACGCCGTAGCACGTTTCTAGCTGTAGATCAGAGCCGGAAACCATGACTATCGGGACAGAGAAGTCAAAGAAGACGACAGTACCTGAGCAGCTGAGAAGAGAGAGCTCACCCACTACATTGAAGGCAGCAACGAAGACAGGAGGGCTCAGCTACCCTCATAAAGGAAAAGGAGCAACAAGGCCGAGGTATTGAAGACGAAGGACATAAAAAGGGAAGCGGTGCCCAGTACCCATGGTCAGCGTCGGGAAGCATGGAAGACTGCAGAGAGCAGTGGTGTGACGGAAAGCAACTACTCCAAGTAGACATACGCCGACTGTCACTAGTTAGGGTTTTGGGATACTGTTGGGACAGGCCCACAATGTTGTAATGGCAAGACCTTCGGGCCGCCTATAAAGGGATGTATTTTGTTTTGTAAAAGGTTAGCCAGTTAGGTAGTAGATAGTTAGCCATTGAGTAAATCAGCTAGCTGAGTGTCTCTAGCGTTTCAGTGTTGTAAAAATAGAGCTCTGGTTCTGTATTCAAGTTGTAGTTATCTTACTGTAACCAGTAGCTGGCTCATATAACATGTATGTAACAATCCACAAGGATTGAACGATCCGCAGGGATCGGGATAAAGAGAGAGGAAGAGTATATTGTAAGAGGGCAATATAGAGAAAGGGAAGAGATCTAAGAGAGAAGGGCTCCAGGCTGTATGCGGAGTTACCCAGAAGATCTCGAGCTGCATATGAGGTGCAGCAGAACTGTGTTTGCTCTCCCGATTTATAATATATAAACACAGGTCTGTGGATGTAGCTTCTACCCCGAAAGTGAACCACGTAAAATCAGTGTGTTATGTGATTGTTTCATGTGATTGTGCTTTACTCAGTTGATATTTGTTATCTGTTACATGAATGTTATATATCAGTTAGTAAATGTCTGTATGTTCTTAGTCAGTTACAGCATTATAGAAGGTTAAAGGCGAGTTTAAATGTATCAAGTGTCTGCATATGAGTTTATCAGCACTTGCTTCACACAGTAATAGTCACTCTGTTAAGTGTTTCAAATATACTTGTTCAGCAAGCTAGGCATAGTTGATGTTGAGTGTGTTGAACCATGGAAGTTCAAGTAGGATTGTTTAACACCCTGAAGGCAGCTTTGGACCTTGAGGGTCGCATTGGGCCGTAAGCAGTAAGATATCGCACCACTAGAGGAACTGCGGCGTGAGATACCGCAGATCGCGGGTTAAGAGGAAGGGAGAGTTTGTGCATCGCCATGGAAGTTGCGATGCAATAGGAGTCCTTCCCTGTCAGAGCCCACGAGTAAGAGAGAACTGGGCATCACGGAGAGAGACCTTGCTGGCTAAGAAGAGCTGCGAGACCCCAGGATGCTACAGAACCTGGTCGAAGACACTTGAGTCTTTGGCCAACCCATTAGAATCACTTTGGGTGAGACTTCAAGCCACTCCGCTGTCTGTCGCTGAAAGGGCCAGTGAGCTAGGGGTGTTGTTGGTACATTACAGTAAACCTGGGTCTGCCCATAGAAACCAACAATTAGATAAGGTTGAACCCATTTTCTTCTTTCAATCATTCGACTTTGAGGGGAATAAACTGAAAGACTATTTTTTTCCTCGCTTTTATACTAAAACATGAGCTATGACTCATGTACTTATTCTTTGGCTGTAATGTCCCCTTCCAACTAAACCACCCTAAGAACACCCGCTAACCTATCTGATTCCCATAGGTTCGTGCGGGTACTAATAGTTAGGGAATCAACTGAAGACTGATGCCATCTACAGAAAATCTAGGGCAACAATATGTTATCGCCATTAGGTCAAAGAGGGCTACCAGAGCCAAAGGCCACTAACATGCATGACATCTAAGCATTATTTAATGATGCATGCACCCATTTAAGTCTCCATGTGCATGAATGCAAGTCAACTGCAAATTAGAAGTTAAAGTGACCTAATTAGGTCAAAGTTAGGGTTTTCGCAGTTGAAAGTTATAAAAGAAAGATAAAGTGAATGAAGACTTCACTTTTAATGATTATTGATTTTGGAGCTCTTGAGTAGTAGCACAACGTGCAGCCAGAGCAATTGGGGTTGGAGACGGCGTCTTCAACTAACAGGGTTTCGACAGTGAGATATCTGCCCTAGTCTCATCCAGGGTAAGCCATCTAGGTTCACCATCCGCTCTTCAAATTATTCACAGTTATCCAATATCCATCAGAGATTGTTTGCAGGGGCACGTGTGTAGGTGTAAGGTGTTTTTAGCTGGAAAGCCCAAATCATTCACTGAGTCTTCAGATCTCGGTTTATCTTCGAAAACTAGGCACCATTCTCATCATCGGTATCATACTCCAGTACCCGATGATTATCTGATCTGATCTTGCTCATCCTGAGCAGTTATCCTCCATTTCGAGATCAGGGGGCATGAACAATTGAACCTCTAGAACAATTTGCTAGCCTGCTTAGAGACCTCCGAATTTCTACATGTACCCGGCATTCTCTCCGGCACAGGAAGGCTATCAATCCTGCAAATTCTCAGCTTCATCGGACACCTCCTTCACTGAAAACATCACCCTTATTTGATTTGGGGTTCGTGTTGCTGGGGTATCACCGGAAGCAGAAGATACCCGGTCATCTCCGATTCAGAGCTTGATGCATGCACATTCTCTCAGGAGCATTCCAGCCAGCTTATCAGTGGTAAGTGTTCATTCTATCCTACAAACCCTAACCCTAATTTTAGCTATAAAATAGGGAATTTTGCATGGCAGTTTGCATGCATGGTTGTTTCAATATATTTGCATAGAATTAGAAAATATCGGGATTTGGGATATTACAATGGTATGAGAGCTATCTTCTTAGATAGCTGTGGGCATAAGGAATGAGAAGTAGATGAATACAGAAGAGGACACTTTTGTAACCTATAGGAAAAGAAGGAGTAGGTACAAAGAGGAATTCAAGAATATCCAACTAGAAGATACCAACTCAGACATGGACCCAACAGGTATACACTCTGACAAAGAAGAAGGAACAAGAGAAGATGAGGACATGATGGAGTTTTGCAACCTAGTATCTACATTACAAGACTTAGCCAAAGGGAAAAAAGGATGTACTTAATGCAATCAACAAATTATTGACAAAACCAGAACCAGGTAACAGTAGTACACCTCCTTCATCGGTAGATAGAGGGTCTACAAGCAGCAGTGGGAAGGTTGCATACACCAATATACATAATACACCCCACATATATACTAGACCTTCCAACATGCCTACTATGCCTCACTTCTTGGTAGATGCAGTAGGAGGTCTAGTCATGTAGGTAGAGCCTAGTGAACCCTTTGAGACTTGCTTACAGGAATACATGGACTTAGGAGATGAATTCCATTCAGCCATGACTTTCTCATATTTTTGCAACATGAAAAGCAGGAACTGGCCAAGAGGGTTCAATAGAGCACTCAATCATAATTTTGAGTTGCAACGCACATTAGGAAGACTGACTATCCCCAACTTTGATGGGACCTCCAGTTGTTCAGCTAGGATTTGGGTATAGAAGTTAGACACCTACTTCCAACTTAACCCCATGACAGAGACAGATGCAATCAAGTTGGCTACTTTACATTTAGACAGGGAAGCACATGAGTGGTGGTACCACAGATTGGTGACATTAGGTCACAACACTATTACTTCCTACAGTGACTTGACTCAAAGGCTCATGGAGCGCTTTGATAAGAAGGACCCAGAGATTCATTTCAAGGATCTTGCGTAGCTCAAGCAGACAGGCAGTGTCGAGACATTTATATCTGAATTCCAGAGAATTTCAGTTATGGTATCTAACATATTAGAGAGTCAGTTGATTATGCTATTTATGGAGGCATTATCCAAGCCACTCCACGGATGGGTGAAGGCCTATAGGCCAATTACTTTGTAAGATGCTATCGGTAGGACTATGGACCTAGAAGATTCTGTACCAAAGAATAAGCAGCCACAAAAAATTACCAGCCTCCTGGAAAACAAGGAAAAACCTACCCCTCTTCTAGAAAATAGGCAAAGGATAATCCCACAGAGGGAATGGTTGAATGAGAACACACGACAAGACTTGAGAAGGAATAAATTATGTTTTGCTTGCAAAGAATCTTGGGTACCAGGCCACAGATGTATGGGTAAAGGGAAAGTACAACTCATTGAGGTGTTTCCAGATAGCAGTGAGGAAGACGAGTTGGAGCAGAAACCGAATGGAGAACTACACAGTACAGAATTGGAACAATTGCCATAGAGAGCCACTATTGCTACCCTCACAGGAGTCCCCACCTTCTATACTATCAGGATCAGGGGAAGTATCCAGGGACAGCGTGCCATTTCTTTGATTGATGGTGGGGCCACCCACAACTTTATAGATGCCTCTTGGCTAGAGAGGAAAAGATTTCCCATTGAGGAGTTAGAGGGCTTTACCATTGTCATGACTGGCAATCACAGGATGAAATGCACACAGAGGATACCTCAGTTACAGGTACAGCTTGGGAATTATACATTGGTAGACGACTTTCATGTGGTAGATGTGCCAGACACGAGCATTGTTTTGGGAGTACAATGGTTGTACTCAATTGGGAAATACTCAACCAACTACCAAACATTAGAGATGGAGTTTTTGGCACTAGATGGGAAGAGGGTAGTCCTAAGGGGAATGCCTAATGAAGCTCCAGGGTCAGCCACAGCAAAGGGGATGACCACCATATTCAAGAATGAGGACAAGACTCGCACAAGGAAATGGCCAGCTCCAACACATAAGAAGTCAAGGAAGGAACAGTGGTGTACGAAGGGCTTTCTGGGTATACCTCTAGACAAAGGTAGGATGAGTCCTAGGGGATTTGGACAAGGAGCCAAAACTAGCATGTTCGATCCTCACCGGTATGCCAGACGATACAAGGAGGGAATATAAAGCAGGGGTGAAAGGAAACACCAATTCGAAGGAAAAGAAGGGCCACCCAAGAACGGAATAAACTGGTTGATTGAAATGGACACGAAGAGACAGGGACAAATGATTCGGTATATTGGTCGGAGATTGCTTGAGGACAAGCAATTTCGAGAGGGGAGGACTGTAATGTCCCCTTCCAACCAAAGCAACCTGAGAACACCCGTTAGCCTATCTGATTCCCATAGGTTCGAGCGGGTATTGACAGTTAGGGAATCAACTGAAGATTGATGCCATCTATAGAAAATCTAGGGCATCAATATGTTATCACCATTAGGTCAAAGAGTGCCACCAGAGCCAAAGGCCACCGACATGCATGACATCTAAGCATTATTTAATGATGCATGCACCCATTTGAGTCTCCATGCACATGCATGCAAGTCAATTGCAAATTAGAAGTTAAAGTGACCTAATTAGGTCAAAGTTAGGGTTTTTGCAGTTGAAAGTTATAAAAGAAAGATAAAGTGAATGTAGACTTCACTTTTGATGATTATTGATTTTAGAGCTCTTGAGTAGCAGCATAGCGTGCGGCCACAACAGTTGGGGTTGGAGACGACGTCTTCAACTAATGAGGTTTTGGCAGTGAGATATCTGCCCTAGTCTCATCCAGGGTAAGCCATCCAGGTTCACCATCCGCTCTTCAATTTATTCACAGTTATCCAATATCCATCAGAGATTGTTTGCAGGGGCACGTGTGTAGCCGTAAGGGGTTTTCAGCTGGAAAGCCGAAATCATTCACCGAGTCTTCAGATCTCAGCTTATCTTTGAAACCCAGGCACCATTCTCATCATCAATATCATACTCCAGTACCTGGTGATTATCAGATCCGATCTTGCTCATCCTGAGCAGTTATCATCCATTTCGGGATCAGGGGGGCGTGAGCAGGTGAACCTCCAAAACAATTCGCTAGCCTTCCTAGATACCTCCGAATTTCTGCATGTACTTGGCATTCTCTCCGGCACGGGAAGGCTATAAAGCCTGCAAATTCTTAGCTTCATCGGACACCTCCTTCATTGAAAATGTCACCCTTAGCTGATTTGGGGTTTGTGCTGTTGGGGTATCACTGGAAACAGAAGATACTAGGTCATCTCCGATTCAGCTCTTAATGCATGCACATTCTCTCAGGAGCATTCTAGCCAGCTTATCAATGGTAAGTGTTCATTTTAACCTACAAACCCTAACTCTAATTTTAGCTATAAAATAGGGAATTTTGCATGGCAGTTTGCATGCACGGCTGTTTTAGTATATTTGCATAGAATTAGAAAATATGGGGATTTGGGATATTACATTGGCCTTCCACATGTCCTAGATCATTATGGATCATCATAGCTCAATCTTAGCAATGGGTTATCCCCTTTCAGTAGCAATAAGGTTATCATTTGATTTCTTCTATTTATTCAACCCCTCTCCCTTTGCTCTTCACAACTTTGTTCCTCACTCATAATGGGTGAGTCACTAATTGTGCCTCGCCCAAAAAAAGGAGGTCCTTTAAGGGATGGTTATCAATGCATTATGGATAGATTTGTAATTCAATTAAGGTGTCAGAATGCGTTATAGGTCGATCATATTTTTAGGTTATCTTCTTTACCTGAACTTTGCTCGAGACTTTAAAGAACTTTCCTTTGTGGTGAAGTTTATCCATCTAGTATAAGGGAAGGGAAGGTTAATTGATATCACAAGTTATCCCTTGTCATGAGGTTATCCCAACCTAATGAAAAACTTTTAATGCCATAATCAAATTGGGAGGCCTTACTCTTCAAGTAGGTTCGCCTACAACGTGGGCCTAACTATTGTTGATTTATGTAACAAAGTATTTTCCTAACACCTTTTTCCTAAGGAGCTAGAAATGAACGTGGAATAGAAGGAGATATATGTCCTAGTGGTAACATTGTTATCTCACCTAACAACATTTATTATGGGTCTAAAAACAAAGTCAACAAGGTAAATAATGAGATACATGGGGCTAACATTACACTTACTAGCCCCCTAATCCTTACCCTTCGAAGTATTGACTATATTTTCCTTATGGTTGTTGCCCCGCTGTAATAAAGTATCTTATTAACACAACTTAATTCCTCACGACTAAATCTAGCAAGTCAAGGCTAATAACAAGGATAAGGATAATGCCAAGGATAATAAGAGCGCAACACCATAGAACAAGGAACAACCCCAGTGAAGAATAATTGATCAGGCCTTTACTATTAAGTGACTCTATAGTGACCGTTGAAAAAATAGTATGGGTGGAGAAATGTGGGTTGTTATTAGGAGGTCCAACCCTAAGCTTATCTCCTCAACCATAATGAATAGAATGTATAGCGATTTTCCCCTTCTACTCAATTACCAATACTGTGAAGGTATGTTAATGCGTGTAGCCTTTTTACAAGACAGAGGGGAAATGTAGCATATGAAAAATGCACTTGGGTACTCATATACATGTACCAACTAGTAGGGACCTTGTGCAATCCACCCTTGTGATGCATTCATGTGCAACCCATGCAATGGTGGTACTATACCTATCAACTACTCCAATGTGATGTACACTTCTTGTAGTTTTCCTCACCTTAGCAACTACATGGGTCATTAATAGGATGTACAGTGCTTAGGCGGATTCATAAGATGCTCCCTATCCCTTGTGATCAATCTAACTCATTTTAACCCTCGAGGCCCTTACCTAGCTTAATCGCCAACTTGATGGGCCTTGTTGGCAGTAAAAACCTCTAGTTTGATCCATACTTACAAAGGGAAGTAAAAAATATTGTGTTAAAACCATTTCAACATATATTAATTATGTAGTAGGTTGTACCTTAGTGGTTATACTAAGAAGTTCTTTACCACACAAACTATATATCCTTTGTAATTCAAGGATGAATGCACTATGGAAAATGCGTCACACTCTACCATAAGCTTAATCTATAAATTGCGGGCACATAAACTTGTTGATGATAAAAACAACATCAACAGAATTAATAAATATGTAAAATCCACATATACGTTGAGAATGTAATTTAGAAGTAAATCCCATAGCTTAGGGATCAACTGAGTCATGAACAACATAATGTAATATTGTAATTATATTTATATATACCCATGGATCAAAAGAATTATGAAGTCTGCAGTATAAATGCAAGAGTGCTACAAACAGGGTCCCATATTGGAAAAGGATGATCTATTATTATTATTATTATTTTTGTAATAACAGTTTTTTCCTCTAACTAGGAATTCAAAAAAAATGCCACGAAAAAAATAGTAGAAGTCTAGCTGTCAAAACATTATTCAGATCTAATAGAGTCCTCAACCAAGTTATGAGAATGAAACTTTTCAAAATTTTAAAGAAAGGAAAATGTCCTTAAAACTCAGTATCATAATATTATAATTCAACCAAGTTTAAAAAAAAAAGGTTTCCTAGTGGAGTTGTTACAAATGGTATCTGAACAGAGTTACAATACTACAACATAATGGGTTGACCAATAAAATAATAAAGATTAATAAAACTAATAAAGTATTGTTGTATGAAAATGTAGTAGATGATTATACCCAATTGTAATTAGGCATAACTACAAATTGTTTTTAAATGTAAGACTTCAATTCAATAATAAATATACGAATTAACAATAAATACAATAGGAAATCAAAGAGAATTGGAAAGGAATTGGGAAGCATTGGTGCAACAGGAAGAGATTAGAGGCCAGTGAGAAAACCGAATACCGCATAATTAAAAGGGGGTTATTGTGACTATGGAAAGAAATTATAGTCAACAAGGCAATCACAATCCTCCACTTGAAGGAAATGATATGTTGGTGGAATTAAATGATGGATAGAAAACAATTACGCCTTAATATATGTTGGAAGCAATATGAAGTTTAAAAGCTAAACTTCAAAGTTTTAAAGCAACCAACATGAGAGAAAAAGGTGAACACCATGATCTAAATGTTATATTATTGCAAAATTCAACAGAAATAAAAAATAATTAGCAATCTACCCATACTCTGAGTAATGCAACAAAAGCATCATCAAAAAGAAAAATACCTCGAATTTTAGAGCCAAAATTCGATGTTAAGTCAAAATCTAAATCTAGTACATCATCAAAAAAGGAATCTTATGCAGATAGCTCATAAAATGGCACTTTTGAAATTTCCTCTACATGTTCCAATAAGAAGTATAAATACCCAAATTATAGAGGACTGAAGGGAGAGTTTAAAAAGACAAAGGAACCTACTTTTGATGGAGATCTAGAATCAAGGGAAAAGGCAGATGAGTGGTTACTAGATATGTTGAAATATTTTCAAGTGTATTCTTACCCAAGTGACTTGAAATCCCTCTTAGCCATTTATAATCTAAACATAAATGTTGAAAGATGGTAGAGAGATCTTAAATTAACCAAAGGGATGAAAGGAAGAAAGGCTAAATGGAGCGAATTTAAGAAAATGTTAAAAGAAAAGTACATGTCCAAAAGATTTTATGATAAGAAAATCAAATAATTTCACAAACTTAAGATGGGATCAATCATAATGGACAACCTAATTAATAAACTTATGGAATTGCTACTTTACGTTCCATATTTTAAAGAAAAGAATATTAGAATCCCACCTTTCTTGGGATATCTCCCACCATATTTCCGACACAAAATTGAATTTGATGGCCCAAAAACACTATATGAAGCCTTGTACAAGGCTAGATTATTTTATGAATATAACCAACATAGGTCAAAAAAATTGAAGAACGTTTGTGAGAGGAAAAGAGAAAAATATGAGCAAAGGAAAAAGTGTTATAATCCACCGCTATATGTTAGATTTTTATCAATTTCAACAATATTATCTTAGGATCTTATTGGAGAGAATAACATGCACAACAATCAATCACAAGAGACAATAGACACAAAGATTTTCCTCGGGGAAACCATAAAGGAGAAAACCCCACAACTTCCTCAGAGATAGAATGAGCACCAATAGCAACAATAAAACCCAAAGACAGTAAGATGATATTCGACAACCGTTCTCTCTCTTATCCCAGCTCCTTCTCTCTCACTCATGCGCTACAACTGAGTGTGAGTGACTGTGTGATAAATCACTCTCTATTTATACTAATTCCTGACTTGACAATAACTCACGAGGGCCAACTTCTCTAGGAGAGTCTAATAAGCCTAATGCCCCACAACTGCAGGGACTTTAATCCCTGATCAACTAGGAGGGTTAACCTCTATGACTTTACATGACTTGTTTACATTAGTGATTCTCCCGATAGGAACATCGGGGTATGACATGGCTTAATTACATTACTGATACTTCCTGGTAGGAACATCGGGGTACAATACATAAAATATATAAGTGAATACATTATGGAGTTACAAATACATCAACGCTCCCTCTTAACCAGGAAGGTATTCTCTTGACATAATTCATCAACACAAGTATTCTTCTTTGGATCAAGTTTGGATCATCATCAAAGCTGGATCATCATCATCATTGCTTCTGCTATCTCGATCAACTGGTGTTATCTTTCAATTCTACTCACCATAGGAAGTTCTACAGAGCCAGCCCTTTTCCATGTTGGTTGTAGGCCTAACCTCCATGTAGGTCTTCATCTTCTTCAACACTTATATCCGATCCAGTTAGAAAGGCCCAGCCAACACTTACATCTAACCATGGGAGGAACACATCCACCACCATGTCAGAAAGGCATTCCCAGCACTCACATCTGACCATGGGAGGAACACATCCACCACAATGTCAGAAAGGCCCAACACTCACATCTGACCATGGGAGGCCCAACCTGCCACCATGTCAGAAAGGCTCGTCCAACACTTACATCTGACCTAGTCAGAAAGGCCCGACACTCACATTTGACCATGGGAGGACCCTCCTGCCACAATCTCAGAAAGGCTCCCGCACTTATATCTGACCATAGAAGGAACCAATCCTACCATGTCAGAAAGGCTCTCGGACTCATCATCTCCCCTTGGAGGGAATCTTGATCTGGAGAACACCAAGATTCTCCTTGAAGTACTCAAACTTCACTCTGGCTAATGGCTTGGTCAACACATCAGCTATCTGCTCGTCCGTCGCAACATACTGGAGGTTCACTGCTCCTCTCTACACCATATCCCTGATATAGTGATATTTGATCTCTATATGCTTTGACTTGTCATGGAACACTGGGTTCTCCGACAACTTCACATAACTATGGTTGTCGCAATATATACAAGTAGCATCCAACTGAAGATCAAATAAATCATATAGTACCTTCCTCAGCCACACTGCTTGATAACTAGCTGAACAAGCTACGACATACTCTGCTTCGGCTGTACTTAGTGCCACGTGAGAGTGCTTCTTGCTAAACCAAGATATCACACCCGATCCCATACTGAAGCAACACCCTGAAGTGCTCTTCCTGTCGATGGCACTGCCTGCCCAATCTGAATCAAATAACCTTCCAGGTTAATCTTTTGATTCGCCTCACAATTGAGCCCATAGTCAACTGTACCCTGTAGGTACCTCAGAATATGCTTTTCAGCAATTAGGTGAACATGTCTCAGTTCTGTCAGGAACTGGCTCAATGTGTTCACAACAAAGCAAATATCTGGTCTCGTATTTGTCAGGTACATTAAGGACCCAATCATCTAACGATACATTGTAGCATCAACCGATTATGATGAAGCATCACTCAATAGCTTTAGGCTCGATGCCATAGGTGTGGCCATGGCCTTGCAGTCCATCATCCCGAACCTCTTCAGGATCTCTACTACATACTTCCCTTGTCCCAAGGAGAGTCCATCTGTACTCTGCCACACCTCCATGCCTAGATAGTAGTGCATCAAACCCAAGTACTTCATCTCAAACTCGGTAGCAAGCTTCCTCTTTGTATCAACAATCAACTCATCCACACATGTTACAAACAGATCATCTACAGATAGTAGGAGTATCACTGGGTTCCCTTCTTCAACCTTGTAATAAAGGTTGGAATCTGCTTTACTCTTAGTAAAGCCCAAACTGGATAGGAAGTTGTCAATTCTGCTGTACCATGTCCTGGGTGCCTGTTTCAAACTGTACAGGGCTTTCTTCAATTTACACACATGAGTCTTCCTGTCATGTGTCTCAAAACCAAGTGGCTACTCCACATACACTTCCTCTTCCACTACACCATTCAAGAAAGCAGTCTTGACATCCATCTGGTGTATCTTCCATTTCATTACTGCAGCCAGAGCAAGTATTGATCTAATGGAAGTCTGTCTGGCTATATGTGCAAAAGTTTCTTCATAATCTATTCCTTCTTTCTGGGAGAAGCCACGAGCCACAAATACTGGTTCATGTTTCTCTATGCTACCATCTACAGCATGCTTTATCTTGTAGATCCACTTGGAAGTCACAACAAACTTCCCTTTTGGTCTAGGAACAACATCCTAGACATTGTTCTTCATGATTGACTGGTACTTCTCGATCATAGCATCCTTCCATTCTTTCTTCTTTGCTGCTTCTTCATAGTTGGAAGGTTCTTGATCAATGATGTCACATAATAGGCCTACATAAATGGAGCAGGACCTGGTTCTTTTCCTCTCTCTCTGTATTTCTTCTAGAGCCCCATAACTTTCTACACCTTGGATAGCCTCTCGTACCCATGCAGGTTTCCTCATGTGAGGATTCTTCTCTTGGGATGGATCTACAGGTTCCTAGGGTTCTTCTATTTCTTGATCTTCATCTTGATTTGCATCGTTCATAGTTGTATCTTGAATTTTGGGTACTTTTGTTTCTTCAGAGTCTTCAACTGGTCTCTTTCTGGATTTGTTGTCAGCTGAGTCTTCATCGAATGTTACGTCTCTAATATTGTCAATCTTCTTGAATCCTAGGAAGTATATTCTGTAAGATTTCGAGCTTTCACTATATCCCACAAATATACCCTTCTTTCCAGAAAGATCTGACTTTATTATCTTTTCTTTTGGAATGTGTATGTACACTGGACAACTGAATATTCTAAGATGGCTGACCTTTGGTTTCTTGCCGGAAAAGACTTCTTCGGGTGTCTTTTTCTTGAGTACGGTTCTGTAGATACACCTGTCCTGACAGCTTTTGCCTATAGATGCATGGGAAGATCTTGATCATGAATATTTGCCCTTGCAGCTTCCATGATCATTCTATTCTTCCATTCTGCAACACCATTATGTTGTGGATTATATGGAGTGGTTAATTCCCTCCTAATCCACGAATCGTTGCATAACTGTTTGAACTCATTTAATGTGAATTCTCCACCATTGTCTGATCGAAAGGTTTTGATATTCTTTTCTGTGTGGTTCTCAATCAGGGCTTTGAATTCCTTGAACGTGCTGAATACTTCATCTTTGTTCTTCAAGAAGTATATCCATGTCTTCCTAGAAAAATCATCAATGAAAGAAACATAGTATACATACCCACTCAATGAACTGGATGACATTGGACTGCATACATCGGAGTGGATGATTTCCAAGATTCCTTTTGCCTTGCTCTCGCTACCTGGAAATGTCTTCTTTGTGTTCTTTCCTTTTGCACATCCTTTACAAACACCTACATGCTTTGTCTATATTTCTGGAAGACCTTCAACAACTTTGCTTGCAAGTGGTAGTGCTCTATAGTGAACATGTGCAAGCCTTCTATGCCAAAGTTCATTTGGCTCTATTGAGTCATGGACCAAAGCTTGTTATGGTTGGCCCTTCAGTTTGTATAGTCCTCCCTCTTTCTCTCCAATCACAACTACATCATCGGTAGTCTTTCCCTTTGGCCACATAAGAACTTGGCCATCTACAAATGCAACCCTTATGCATTTTACATCCAATGCAGACATGGAGAGGAGATTCTTCTTTAGTCCTGGTACAAACAAGACATCCTTCATCTTCATAGAATTTCCAGAGTCTAGCTTATAAGAGGATTCACCACTACCTTTTATTGGATACTGGTAGTCATCCCCAAGTTTCATCTTGTGAGGTGATTCATGTTAAGACAGTTTCACAAAGGATTCTTTGAATCCCGTCATATGTTTGGAAGCCCCACTGTCTATAAGCCAATCATTACTTCCATGTGTGATAGTTCCCGTGAGAGTGGAAATCAAAACATATTCTTCATCACTTTCTTGTTTGAATCTCTTTGTGGAAGGTTCATCATCCTCTGTAGCATAAGCATGATGTCTTCTTTTGTTTCCTTTCTTATTCTTGTGAGACATATTCTTATTCTTGGGACAATCTCTTGCAAAGTGTCCTCTTTCATCACATGTAAAGTATCTGTATTTAGATATATATTTATTATGTTTTCTAGAGATAGAATGCTTACCTTTGGAATGATGATAGTCCCTTCTACTTTTCTTGGAGTGCACTATGAGAGCTTAATATTCACTTCCCATCTTTTCTTCTCGGGCTACTATTCGATCTTCTTCTTGTGAGCATTCTTCCCATAGTCTACTGAAGGTGACTAGCTTTATTCTAGCACAAATCCCTTGAATGAAGGAGTCCCATGATATAGGGAGACCATTCAAGGTGGTCATCACAATCTCTGCATTCTCCACTTCTTCATCCACTGCTTCAAGTTGTTCTTTGATCTGGGAGACCCTTCCGAAGTATGACTGTATGGTCTCCACATTTTGGATCTTCACATTCTTCAATTGGTTCCTCAAAGTCATCTTCCGATTTATGTTCTTTCCTTCAAACAGTTTGTCAGGGCATCAAACATTGCTTTAGGTGTCTTTAGGGAAGACATCTCTAGTATGAGGTGATCCTTGATTGAATCAGCAATAATCCTCTTAGCCATGACCAATTTCTTTTTGTGTAGGCCTTAGCCTCATCTCCCTCTAGAATTGGAATCTCTTCACTGATGTAAGAGTCCAACTCATTTTCTTCCAGGACCAGGGAGATCCTATACTTCCAAGCTCAGAAGTTAGCAACTCCCTCAAGCTTTTCATCAAGATTGGTGTGATGAGACATCTTAACTGAGAACCTCAAATGGAAATACAAAATATTTAGATCTTACCAATTTGAGAAGCTAAAAACTGGATCTAGAGTTGATCTTCTACAGTGCTGGTTTTCTAGTTCTAGGGCAGATTAGGGTTTGACTTTCCCAGAGTTCTACCCAACCAAAAACCTTGATTTTTGTCTCTAAACTTCAATTTTGAGGAGGAGAGAAATCCTAGCCTAGGCTCACTAAAAAATTCCTCTTCATTGAAAAGTCCTAATTTACCAATGCAGTGGTAGGTCAAAAACTAAAAATGCTCTGAATCAGATTTTGCTTCAACAGAAATATGTGCCCTTCAATGGAGATTCAGCCTAGCCTCCTTTTGCTGATGGATTGTGGAGAGAGACCCAAAAATTAAGAATCCCTAGCTTCTGCAGCTGCACAGTGTCTTCTTCTTAGGTTATCTCTGATACCATGTTAGATTTTTAGCAATTTCAATAATATTATCTGAGGATCTTATATGGAGAATAACATGCACAATAATCAATCACAAGAGACAATAGACACAAAGATTTTCCTCAAGGAAACCATAGAGGAGAAAACCCCGCAACTTCCTCAGAGATAGAATGAGCACCAATAGCAGTAGTAAAACCCAAAGACAGTAAGATGATCTCTGACAGTTGTTCTCTCTCTTATCCCAACTCCTTCTCTCTTACTCATGCGCTACAACTTAGTGTGAGTGACTGTGTGATAAATAGAGAGGCTCACTCTCTATTTATACTAATTCCCGACTTGACAATAACTCACCAAGGCTAACTTCTCTAGGAGAGTCTAATAACCCCATTGCCCCACAACTGTGGGGAATTTAACCCCTGATCAACTAGGAGGGTTAACCTCTATGACTTTACATGACTTGTTTACATTATTGATTCTCTCGATAGGAACATCGGGGTATGACATGACTCAATTACATTACTGATACTTCTTGATAGGAACGTTGGGGTACAATAGATAAAATATACAAGTGAATACATTCCGAAGTTACAAATACATCAACAACACTATACAAGAACCATAACAATTTTTTTCACAATAGTAAAAGTTTTGGCAAAAGTAACTTTCAACCAAATTTCCCAACTGAAAGTAGAAATAAATCAACAAATTATATAGGGGATAAATTAGTACAAGGACCATCGAAGTGTTAGGGTTGTTAAGGACCTCATCTGTATTGAAATTGTCCTCAAAAGGAAGGGAATGTTAAAACAATGAATATTCTTCAAGAAGATATGACAGTAAATTATGTAGCCAAATTTCCTGGAATTTGTGTTTCCCTAGGAGACATACAAGTTGATCACCATCCCTCCATGGTGGAGATAGAAGATAAGTTGGTTGAAAAATCTATTACTATTTTAATAAACCCTAGTTCATGTAGCATTTATATTTCTCTGAAAATTGTTGATGCGGGTAAGTTAGAAACAAACAAACATATTACGCCTTGGTTGATTCAACTAACCATAGGGACAAAAGGAAAGATAATTGAATTAGTGAAAGACTATTCTCTAGAGATGAATGGAATGCCTACAATAGCCAATTTAAGTATGTCTCCCTTAGGTTCCTATGACATACTTTCCAAACAAGAATTAGGAAATCTAATTGTTATAAATGAATTTAAGGATGTATTTCTGGAAGAAATTTATGGTTTACCACCAAAAAGAGATATGGATTTTTCTATAAATATTATGCCTGGGGAAATGCCTATTTATAAAGTGCCATGTTGTATGGGTACACTTGAGTTGCTAGAGCTTAAAATGCAACTACAAGAGTTCATAGAAAAATATTATATCAAACCTAGACTATCCACGTCGGGAGCACCAATTATTTTTGTCAAAAAGAATATAGAACATTATGATTATGTAGTGATTATCTTCAATTGAACAAAGTATTAATTTAAAAAAATATCACTTACCTAGGATTGATGATTTGTTTGATCAAGTCTATGGGGCTCAGGTATTTTCAAAATTTGATTTGAGATCAAGAGACCACCAAGCTAGGATCAAGGATGAAGACATCAATAAAACAACATTTAGGACAAGATATGGACACTACAATTTCATAGTGATGCCATTTGGCCTTACCAACGCCCTTGCAACATTTATGTTCTTAATGAACAACATATTCAATAAATTTTTTGATAAGTTTGTCTTAATTTTCATTGATGATATACTTATATATTCAAGAAATGAAAAGGAACATAAAGATCATTTGAGAAATGTTATGAAAATTTAAGAGATCATGACCAACTGTATGCTAAATTCAACAAGTGTGACTTATATCAAGATCAAATCCAATTTTTAGGGAATATCATTTCAAAGGAAGGAATATCCATAGACCCTAACAAAATCAGGGCCATTATGGATTGGCTTACTCCCAAAAATGTGTCAGATGTCATGTCATTTATGGGTTAGATGGTTATTACAAGAGATTCATTGAATTTTTTTCCAGAATTGCATAGCCTATAACTTCTCCTTAGAAGAAAGAAGTGAAATTTAATTGGACTTATAAATGTGAAATGAGCTTCCATAAGCTTAAACATATGTTAACTACTAACCTTGTTTTAAAGATTGCATGCCCCTTCATGGAATTTCTGGTGTGTACTGATTCTTGTAAATAAGGTTTAGGCTACCTGGGAGTTGGAAGAAGTTATTCAAAAACATACCCCTCCCTACTTCAATGCTCAAATAAAGGTTCGAACACACTGGGGTGGTATTGATTTAAGGGGGACTAGATGTAATATCCCAATATCTCGATTTCTTATTTAAAAATTCCTTGAAATGTGGACAATTACATTTTATTTTAGTTATCTAAAATATAGACATCATGGATTGATAAATCATGTGTTTTTATTAATTTTATTGTTCAAATTCTAGCTTGCTATGGAATAATCTCAGTGAAAAGAAGAGCCAAGCTCGCTAGAGGGGAATAACTTGAAAATAAAATTGAAAATATAAGGCAAGAAACAACAACAATAAAACAAATAAATACGGAAATGAAATGGAAAACACAAAAGAAAATAATAATAATACTTGTGAGCCTGAGAACTCACAATCATTATTATTATTTTCTTTTGTGGGTAGACTGAACCACTATACCTACTTGTTCCTCTCAGCAAGATTGTTTCTGTGATCTGTAACACTTTTTGAACCATTATTACTTTTACTTGATAAAATAGCTCTTGAACTTACAAAAAAAATGTGGATTTTAAAAGGAAACCCCCAACTGTTTCATTTAATAAAAGAAAATATTTTAAAAAATTTAATTCTTTAAGGATAAAAGGAACTAAAAGAGGAAGAAATGAACTGAAGTTTCTCTAGGAAATGTACGACATCCAAAATCTGAGAAATCCCTTTAAAAAAACAAGTACTAACTTAAAGAAACACGTGTGTGAAAATATTAGAAGGTAGACAAGATGGTATTACTGGAGGAAATTACCTTTGGTCATGAGAATGTTCAACGAGATTCTGTGTAAAATATCTATGATCATAGAGTGTGATTTGGCATGAAGTGCTCGAAAGTATTAACGAGTTATAGAATATAAAAGGATGGTAAAGGAAAGCTCGTGACTAGTCTATAATAACAACTGTTACATAAAGAATATAAAATATATTTCCCTTGAATTATTGTCCTTTAGCTTGATTGGCTCGACTTAGTGGTGATCTATTGGAGTTGAGAGATCTAAGAGACCTTAGCATACCTAAGGTTGAAAGGAATGAGAATTGTTGCATAACATGTTAGAAAGCATGTGAATAGATAAGTATTGTTAGTACTAGTATTTCCTTTTTTTTATAGAAATGGTTGAGGAACTTTATATTAAAAAGGGTAGAACATGGTTACAACACATAGCAGGTGGATTGCTCCCACAGGAGGGTAGCATCTAAAAATCCTTGCTCATCTTTCTTGTATTTGTAGCTATCCCGAAAGAACCCTACTCTATGGAAACTATACCTTCTTACAAATTGACCAAGAATCAATAAACAAAAACAAGACATAATAAGAGTTAATGAGTAACAACTCTCCTCCTCCAAATATTCCTATCATTCATCTCCCTTAAGCTCCAAAACACACCTAGATGATGCCCAAAATCCATACCCAAGTAGCAACTCACCTCCTGCTAATGCTAATTGCTATTTTCAAATATTTTTTTCCGCCTGCTGAGTATTAAAAAAATTGAATCCGTTATCACAGTCATTCCCATTCTCCTTCTTACACTGATTGACCACCGATTGCAAATATTCATCTTCAGAATTGACCACTGAATACATATCCAATCATTGATATCTTGCCCTGTCATTGAATTCAAGGGAGACACGTTACAACTTTCCTGACCAACCAACACATTCTCTTGACACTTGATTTCAATTCTCCCACCTGCCAAATAGTGAGCCCACCAGTTATAGATGCAATTATCCTTCTTGCATGCAAAAGAGGTGTTGCTAATATTTGATTTGGAGGTTCTATTTCTTCGTCTATGTGAGGATGGTTGACGAAGAATAACCAGAAGCTGAGTATGGGTGGAGGCAAAAATGCATGAACAAAATGCCTGCACTCCCGCTATAATTTCAGACTGAGGCGGATTAGGAGATTCTATATCTTCCTCTGTGCGTGGATGGCCGAGGAAATTTGTTGGCAGCTGTGTATTGATGGTGTAAAAAAGGCAAGAAAAAATGCCATTAACTGAGGGAAAATTGCCAATAGTTGTGAATCGATGGTGGCAAAAAAGCAAGAACATATTGCTTGCACATTCATTAGAATTTCAGACTGAGGAGGATTTGGAAATTATATTTCTTCCTCTGCACGTGGATGGATGAGGAGAGTTTCTAGCAGCTGTGAACTAGTGGTGGTAAAAGTACAAGAACATATTTCCTGCACATTCATTAGATTTTTAATCTGAGAGTACCAACCATTAATTGTATAATGCATACCTGTAAGTTGAGTATGAGATTAATCCATAGTGGTGATAAATTCTAGCTCATGGGATCCAACTTATTCCAATCCCGTCTTCATTACAAACAAGCTTGCCATAGTCTAATGAGACCCCTCTGTTAGCCATTAAATTAACCTGCTTATTATTTATTCTTATGATATGGAAGAACTTTATAGATTTAACGTCCAATCCCTAGACAAATAAGGATGTGATTCATTTTGGTTATTGGGCTCTTCATCTTCTTATACAACAATCTTGCTTCCCTTATGACCATGAGCGAATCACCATAAACTGCCAACTCCTCCATCCCACAACTGTATGCAATCTCCATCCCTTTGATAAGAGTAAGCCACTCAACCCCATTATTCGATTTCTTGCCCATGCCTTAGCTATAATCCTTCATCTTGCTCCCTCCAGGATAAAAAAAATGACTCCCCTTGCCACAACCAACCCTGGATTTCCTTTAGAGGCTCCATCAAAGAGAAGGGAGTTACATCCCATGTTTAACCTCCATTTAGTAAAAGCATCTTCGCTCATTCTCAACTGCCAATTTAAGTAATTGGGGCTTTTGACTGCCGAATGAAAGCTATTGGAAACATGCTGAAGGAATTCGAGAGCCCACACTCTTTCCTCAGAATTCAAAGGCTCATTGTTGATATTCTTCATCACCCTCGTGACTAAGGCTTCCACCGACAATGATTTTGCAACTAACATTACTTTCATTGGGCAGGATGCCTCACCTTCAAACATATTTTTGTTTATGGTTGTCCAAATCTTTCAGCAAAGGTATTTAGGAAGGGAAATCGAGGCTCTTGTGAGATCCGGTTTTTGAAGAAGAGAACCATGGTAGTAGTCTTTCCAGCAGGAAAAGAGGTCATTCCAATTTGTTGGAAGAATCAGATTTATCTGTAACTCTTATACACCCAGAGACCAAACTTCTGTGGAAAACTTACATTGAAAAAAGAGGTGATCAATGGTCTCCTCTGCCTCTTTATAGAGTACACAACACAAAGGCCCTTAAATCCCTCTTTTTCTCAAATTATCAAAAGTCAGAATTTTCCGGTGGGCTGATATCCAGAAGAAGACGTTAATTTTTGGAAGACCATCATTGCACTAGATTTTGTTCCACTTGTTGTCTGCTCGGCTGATGCCTTCATTATTGGTAATGATTCGATATCCTTATTTAATGTTGTAAATCCTTGATTTACCCCAACCTCTACTATCCAATAGCTAACTATGAACATGCGCAGAACCTTGGAGAATTGAGAAGAGAGCATTAGATGCTCATGCACATCCAATGCTTTCCATCCACCTCATCTTCCGTTGTTTTTCCAGCAAGATAGATCATAGAGGGTGAAAATGTTCAAAGTATCTAGCCATTGCTTGAGATCTAAGAATGCCACCAAATGGTTTACCGAAGAGACCGACCCCAAACAATCCTGCAAGATTCCGATCTGTTTACCATTACCAAGGCTCCAATGCAGGTGATTTGTGATGATATGGGTCGCCTTCTTACAAAGGATCAATATTGGAGACCCCTTCCTTGCTAGAGGGTAATCATCCACACAACGTTTCCTTACTCCCTTCATATACTTCTTCCTAAGAATATCCTTCCACCAACCCTTTTCACCTGAGACAATCCTCCACAAAATTTTCACTCCTAGAGTGAGGTTCATCCTTTTTGGGTCCCTTATTCTAGTCCCACCACAATTTTTCAGACTACATACTACGTCTCGGCTTACAAGATGAAATTTTTTCTTGCCATTTATCTTGCCCCCTTGGCAAAGGATTTTTCTAGTTTCCTTGGTGATTTCTTGCATAACTTTCATTGGGGTTAAAGGTATTGAGCAGGTATAAATTGGATAGGAAACAAGGATAGACTTTATGAGGACACACTTACCAGCTGGGTTGAGCCACCTCTCTCCCCACGAGGTGATTTTTTTCTTGATCTTCTCGATAATTCCCTGCCAGACATCATAATTTTTTTTACCCTTGAATATAGGGTTCCCGAGATAGGTGAATGAGTTCCAGTTTAACTTTCCTTCAAAGCCAAGAATTCTGGAAATCCTTGCGATTGTCCTAGGCAGACAGTTCCAGGCATAAACCTTGGATTTTATCAAATTAGCCTTGCCGTCTAAAGCTTTTAAGAACTAAGACAGAGCTTCATTAAATATCTATGCAATCACCATGGAAGCCCCACCAAGTAGAATTGTATCATCTGCGAACTGGGCATGCATTGCAGCTTTGATCCCCCTGACAATCTTTAGGACTCTTAACTTTCCATTTTCCTTTAATGCTTGAAGCTTTCTTCTTAGTGATTATGCTACCAAGAGAAAAATAAGTGGTGACAATGAGCAGTCTTTCCCGAGGCCCCATGAGGCTTGGAAGAAATTAGTCGGTCTTCCATTAATTAACAGAGTGATCCACGAACTTTTAATGCAAGCTTTGATCCATCTAATAAACTGATTCGAGAATCCAAACCTGTTGATAATTTCAAAAAGAAAAAAATGGTTGACCCTATCAAAAGCATTAGCCATATCAAGCTTGATAGCCATACCTTTTTGCTTCCTTTCCAGGCTATAATGGATGGCTTCTTGGACAATGATGATGTTTTCTAGAATTTTCCTCCCAGCTACGAATCCCCCTTGAGACTCCGAAATAATATGCTTCATGAGATTTTTCATTCTTGTAGCAAAATTTTTTGTGAGAATCTCGTAGGAAGTGTTGCAAAGGGAGATTGGTCTGAATATGTCCATAGAGTTAGGATTTTTTTCCTTCGGAATCAAAGAGAGAAAAGATGAGTTGGTAGCCCCACCAATTTTGTCTTTCTTCCTCGTGCAATTGAGCATCCTTCTCAGATCTACCTTAATGATGTCCCATGAAGCCTGGTAAAAGTTGATTGTGAACCCATTGGGGCTCACTGCTCTGTCCAACTTCAAAGTCCAAATTGCATCACTTATCTCATGCTTCGAAATTGGCTTCATAAGTTCCTCATTCTCATCATAAGAAATTTTCGAGGTGATAACCGAAAGAAGCTCAGCTTGAGAGATTGGATCCGTCTCATCTTTGTCTGTATAGAGATTTTTGAAATGCTAAAGAATGTGCCTCTTAACAGCCTCATTCCCATCAATTTTATTTCCATTTCTATCATACAACTCTCTAATAGTATTAGAGCTTAACCTGCCTTTTGATTGCTTGTGGAAATAACCTGTATTGCTATCACCCCCCTTGAACCATAGTTGTTTGGATTTCAGCATTAACTCTTCTTCCTCCTACCTAACAGCCCTTAACATTCTCAGATTCAAATCTTTTTGATGGTTTAGAGCGAGCATGGTCACTTCTTCGTCTTCCATTCTTTTCTGAAAAGAAACTAGATCATCTTGAATTTGTTCCTTTTGAAATGAAGGCCGTTTGGAAGAAAGTTTAGCCCAACTTTTTAGAGCGAATCTGGTAGCTCTTAACTTTGACTCCCATATATATCTAGGAGAGCCAAGGATCTTGGAGTTCCAAGCCTCTTGAATGATTTCCATAGCCTTTTGATCCTGCAACTAAAGAGGGTTGAAATGAAAAGGGATAGGGCCCATCTTTTCAGAGAGAGTTAGAGACAAGAATATAGGCTTGTGATCAAAAGTTGCCGACGAAAGGAATAGAGATGAAGGGATCAGATCCCTTTGAAGGAAGGAGGAGCTGTACAAAAACCTATTGAGTCTTGGAGCAATATGACTAGGGATCATTCTTTTGTTACTCTAGGTATATTTCCCATTCTTGAGAGGGGGATCCAAAAGATCCACATATGCCATTAGATCTTCCATTTTTTCTTCGAATGGATCTCTAACGATTGAGCCTCCCCTCTTCTCTGCCTTGGATTTGGTGGCGTTGAAGTCCCCAACAAGAATAATATTTTTTCCTTGTAAGATTTCACTCAAAAAATTGAGAGATTCCCAAAATATCAGCTTATCCCTATAATGGGTTGGCCCGTATATATTACAAACGAAAATAGACTCTAGATTTTCTCTGTACTGTAACTCGGTGAGGAGCTAGTGATTGGATTCCTTTACTAATTTCATGGCATATTTTCTGCATTGTAAAAGGTGGTGATTCCTCCTGAAGCTCCTTTGGAGCTTATGGCTTTCCCTTGGTAATTTAGCCAATGAAGCCAAGATAGGGCCATTACCCCTTCTTCGGCCATTTTTGTCTCTTAGATCATTAGAATGTCAGGTTTCTCATATTGTTGGGGCGCATACTCCATAGGGGGTAACTCCGCGGTTAATTTGTAAGCGGAGCGTTGGGACAAAATAGTCTTAGGGGTGTCAGGGTAAGTCAAAACCCTCTCTTTTTGTAAAAAGCCCATGGTTTAAATCCAGGGTTTAGGGTTTTGTGGGTGCCCATGGTTTAAGACCATGGTTTTTGTAATGCTGCGCAGTATAAATAAGCGCTTATGGAAAATGGATAGGTTAGGCTTTGTGATTTAAGAAAGATAAGGTGAAGTAAGGTCGGTTTTTGGCAAGGAAAGGACAAGTCCCAGCTGTGTGCGTGGACGACCTCTGCAGCTGTGTGCGCAGAGGGTTTT
>LPNX010724927.1:0-13674 GCA_001517045.1 Pseudotsuga menziesii
GTTAAAAATCTCCCCCATAGGTGGATATGAGGGTGGTTCCAACTACCCCTGTAGACTACTATGAGGGCGGTTTAAAACTACCCTTGCCGATTGTGATGAGTGAGGGGGGTTTCAACTGACCTCTTATGGTGCGAGAAGAGGGGTGTCAAACCTCCCTCTTATGGTGCTAGGAGGGGGGTCTGCAATTGCCCTCTTTTATGTCTACAAGGGGGGATCATAACCAAAACTACAACTCTCTATGAGGGGGGTTTCTCAAAACCTCCCTCATAGATTTTTCTAAAGGAGGGGGTCAATAGTGATGGTTTTTTAAAAACATCCCCCATTGATTTTTCTAAGGGAGAGGGTGAACGAAGGGTTTTTTTTTAAACGCCCTATATGTCTATATGCAAGGCGTCTATGGGGGTTCACAACTGCCCCTATAAATCTCTATTATAGGGGCCCCAAATCGCCCCCAAATGTAACTTTTTGGGGTGGTTCAAATCTCTTCAAAGACCGCCCTTAAAGGACAAAACTTTTAACATCGATGTCTTTGGGCGTGGTTTTGGAAAAATCACCCCCGTAGCATGAGGGGGGGTCAATAGGGGGGGTGTTTAAAAAACACTCACTGTAGCTAATTATGAAGGGGTTCACAAGGGGTTTCACAACTACTCGCATATGTCTCTATCACCCTTAAAAGTAGTTATTGGGGGTAGTTAAAATCTCTTCAAAAATCGCCCTTAAAGTCCAAAACTTTGAATATCAATGCCTTTAGGGGATGTTTTGGCACAACCACCCCTAAAGGTAAAACCACCCCCGTAGGTCACTTTTTGAGGCAGAAGACAACCCCCCCTAAAGGTCCAAAATGTTTTAGAATAGAGTAATACCATGTCTTCTATATTTGCAAAAGGTTTAACATTGTTCAATTATAATTAGTGTTGGAAATATAATAGGGTAAAAAGGTCCAAGCAAACAATACAACTAATAACCCTCGGCAGTTCTTATTAAAATACCATAAAAAGTAATAGCAATATCCTGGTTTAAAGTTGATTAAAATAGATAATTTTATAGCTACAATGTTATATAAAAAAATAACATAATACAATATATACAAATATAAATAGTAATCATAGTAATAATAATAACAACAACAAATAATAATATTATAATAGTAATTAGTGAAAAGGTGTAATGCTTTATGAAGATTTATGTTAGAGGCCCTTTAAATGAATATATATATGGGCAATTATTTCTTGTAGAATATCATATCTTATTTCATGTTCATATATTTTACTCATAGCTTATTCAATATTCGAAATATTTTGGTAATCTTTGTGTGAGCGAACTTTTGTTTAGCGCATTTGGAATCAAAGCCTGTTGTTTGATCCGACCTTTGGCCATTATTTAGACTTTGTCTAATCTGGATTTTGGTCATCAATTCGAATTAAATAATTATTTCCTACATATAAGATGTGGAAAAATTTAAAAAAAAAGATTAAAAAAATTTAAAAAAAGAAGAAGAAAGAAAGCATTTGAATGGAAAAAGAAAAAGAAAAAGTACAACCACACATGGTTTTTCCAAAACGTGGGATATAGAGTAACTCTTTAATAAAATCAAAGAGAGAAAGTTTCAAAAGTTTATGGATTATATATAAATATATATTATTGGGTTATTGGTACATAATCTTTATCAAATTTTATTATTTGGTTTACAAATTTCGGTGTATTCCATATTGGTATAATATTATTATTACTTTTTATAATAGTAATAATAATTAATATTGGGAAATAATTAATTATTGAAGAGTATAACATACTATACAAGATAAAGATGTCGTTCATTAATATATCTTTGGATAAGAAGCATAATAAAATGGAGTCTCGTGGCGAAAAAACAAGAAAGATTCCCGCAAAATTTTAAAAAATATGTAGATGCCATATTAAAAATTTACGGGCTTATTCAAGGAAAGGTTGTTTACATCGTTATTTTCCCAACAACCAAGCATAATTGCATAAGAGTTGACCTCGAAAACCAATTAATGCTTTCATAATCAAATATAATTCACAATAACACACTCCTTTTTGATGAAAAATATGAGATTAAGAACCTACAACTATGTGTTGACGATTACAAGGTCATATCTCACTTCAGTGTCGTTTCCATGGCATCATTGGATTGAGACATTGTTGATATAATTCTAGGGCCACCTTAGTTAGATACATTGGGTAACTTCATGTTCAACACAAGGAAAAAGTTGTTGACATTTCCTCATAAAAAGAAGAAAATCACATTCCAATATGTTACACTAAAGTCAATTTCAGGAGTTGTGTCGTCTAAAGGCTTCAAAGACATCTCAAAGGTGCTTTCACAAGAAGATCAGAAATCAATACAGAAGATGTAGAAAAATTCAACAAAGTCACCATGGAGCAAGAATAACAAATATCTTGTCTAAGAGATCATAATCAGAAATTCCCTTCTTCAAATAAAGAAAGTGAAGGATAAAGCACAAAACAACTAGAAGATAAGAATCAATATCTTCAAAAGAAGCTTTAGAAAATATCGAAGAGAATGGTCACCTTGAGAATCATAAATAAGATCAAATGGATCAGATTCAAAAGCGTAAGGATGATGAGAAATCCCAAGAAGAAATAATTAGGAATCTTCAAAATGATAAAGATTCGTTGGGAATGAGTTGAAGCAAATTCATAGGACATCAAAACCATCAGACTCAAAAATCCAAGTTGAGGAAAATGAAGCAAATACAAATCCAGTCCTCTCACAATTCAAAAATAAGCCAATCTAGTAAAAAACAAACAACAAGAACTCCTTATCGACACACAAACTATAAAAAACATTTTGACCAACGATATGGTCAAAATGAAGATAAACAAAGGAGTTATGATATTATAAAAGAAAGAAAACAAAATCAACAAACTAAGCATAAAACAAGAAGCTTCATCCAACAAAGCAATAAAAAAACAACTACAATAAACATAGATCTTGGATGGGCTACTTCACAAACGATGCGACATTTTTCTTGGGAATTCAAAACTAATATCTTCTCGTTTCATCAAAGTGTCACAGTTCTAACACAAAATATCGAGTGATGACATTACAAAAAAGAAATCGGGCGTAAGCCTTGTCTTCAATAAGCTTTGAGGACACAACTTCCCTTAAGGGGAAGGCAGTGTTATATAAAAAATATAACATAATACAATATATACAAATAATAATAATAATAACAACAACAACAACAACAAATAATAATAATATAATAATAATAATTGAAAATGTGTAACTCATGAAGAGTTGCCTTAGAGGCCCTTTAAATGAATATATATAGCAGAAATTATATCTTGTAAAATATCATATATTATCGCATATTCATATATTTTACTCATGGATTATTTGATGTTCCAAATATTTTGGTAATCTTTGTGTAAGCAAACTTTTGTTTGGATCATACTATCAATAATCGAGAAGGTTATGTTGACCGCATGCCACCTCATTGACAAAAATCAATAGAAGTTTGTATACATACATGTTTTTATACTTTTATAAATAGGTCTATATTCTATCCTAGCCAATTAAGCATTAGCTTTGGTTTATCTCATCAATCATGACGTGATGTAATCAACTTAGAATGGAAAAGAGGCATATGTACTAACCCTATCTCTTACCTTTCAAGGAAGGAACCAGAAAGCATTGTGTTAAACTCGGTGCTTGATGTTATATGATAAACAGATGGTGACACATAAGAGACATTAGTTCTAAGATTTTCCATAAATCTGTAAGATGTGATCATATGATGCTAACTATTAGATCAGGGTCTTAATGGGAGGTTTGGATAACTATATTAGATGTCAACTAATATTACCAATAGGGTTTTTGATGGAAGGTTTGATTCACAATATAAGATGTCCCTAAATGTACTAGTAGGGTTTTTTATGGAAGGTTTGATTCACAATATAAGATGTCCCTAAATATAGGACTATCTGCAACAAATAATATTGGACTTTATTATCATCACATAAGTCTATAAGCATAGTAATAATATTAATGTTGAGTTCATGTCCATGAGTGTTTTATATGTTGCAAGATAATTCGTAAAAAATCCTTTATGATTATGTAAACATAATGTTTAATATAGACAATCTCAAGTATCACATGTTTAATTTGGAGATTGTGAAGAAGATATATAACATGTCTCTAAGTTGGTTTCGATCATTCTTTGTAATATGCTACCAACATCACATATTTTTATTGTTTGGTCCCCTCCCTTCTAGTGAAGGTGAATTTGAGAATGTTGGCAATCTTCAAGGCCACTAAATAAAATTCTAAGCAAGTGAATTGTGATGATAGAAAAAATAAGAAATAAAGAAAGAAAGAAAAAGTGGGAAATCATAACGTTCACGTATATCTCCAATCCATGGTGAGAATGTGGGATCTAATAAGAATAAAGTTACCTTTGAACCATATATCTTATTTTTAAAATTTTAAATCTTGTTCTGATATCAAGGGATTGTAATATTTAGCACTTAAAATGTGGTATTATATTATAGGTGTGATTTACTTTTGAGCATTTTTATATGCAAGGTTGTGATTAATTGATAGATGGGTGCATTTATACTAATAATAACATAAACTAAGAGTAATAAATGCTACTTATATTAATGATATTTTGTAACAAGAGCATCAAAGAACCTTAGGTGGGCTACCGACATTACATGTACCACCTTGTCATCAATTTTTCTCTCTTATCATAATTGATAAATATATCTAAAACACCCTTAGTTTGAATAAGCTAGTTATGCCACCTAACCCATAACCTAATTTTATAATATAACATTAAGCAAGTGCCACTTAAGTGACTTACATAACATTATATATTTATATTGTTGCCATATTCTAATACCTTATTAACACATAAATCACATCAACTTACTATCCCCCTTTAACACAAGACTCTAAAACTTTAAGTCTTTTACAGTAGTGAAAATGTAACTCAAAACCCAAACTTTGCATATTGATAAACCTCATTCATTGAGACATTTGGGCAACTAATTTTCCTAGCCATCGATTTACTAGAAGAACCACCTAGGTACATGTGTCTCCAACAACTTATATAAAACCTCAAATTGCCATCACCTTCATCCCAAAGCTAGAATTATTGTTATCACTCATTCATTAGACAAGCATGATATCTTGGTATAATGTCACATCTACTACCACTTGGAAAACACCTTCAAGCAAACAATAATTTATATTTAGCATTATGGTTACCTCCTAGTACTCTCACCATTGGAAATGATTTATGTCAATTTGCAATGTCTCCCTACCAATGAAAATCTCTCAACCTTGTGGTTTCGTTGGAAACTTCTTGCCAACAAAATTTCCAAAAGTTTGGTTGCTACAAGTTCTCCTTTCCATCCAAAATATTAGTTTCTTGTGTAATAAACAATCAAAATATACTTATAGTGCCTCATTATAGGAACTCAACTACTCTCTAAGTTTCTAACACCTACATTTCCCATGTCTCATATTTGGGAATTCTACCCATCATAGACAAGTGTCAATATCCTTCTCTCAAGGTTTGGTTTTATCAAAATGGGTATGTGTTCCTCAATGTGTCTCTCTTTTTTGTAGAATCTAGTTTTTTGTTTCAAGTCACTATATGTTTTTAATTTTAATCAAGAATTCATGTTGTCTTAATGTTGGAATTCCCAGATGTAGAAATATGACTACCTCTATTACAATGGCATATAGCCTAGTGCTTCAATAAATATTTTTTTCACCCAAGTAAATTTGAAAATCATCCACCTTGTGACCAAATTAAACATCGAAGGACAAAAATATTTGCATTTAGCATTACTTCCAATTTTCCTTTATCTATGCAAGACCTTAGTTTATTGGAATTTACACCAAAAGACATCTACACTACTCCACTCTCCACATCTATGGGAAAGTTTTCATGTTGTGCCTACATCTTTTGGCACTTTTACCCATTGTTATCGTGAAATGTGAGTTAATGTTATAGAAATTTATGCCACATTTGCATGTCTAGGAGTAACACACCCAAAAACCACCCACAACAAGATTTGAACCCGAAATCCGACACAATCCAACGAAATTGACCGTGTTATCGAATACCACCTTTTTAATTACAAATTTTTTTGTTTTTTTATAAAATTTCTCCTTTTTCCGTCATATATTCGACGACCGCTATATTTTTGACTTATCTTGTCAAATATCTGATGCCAATATTACAACGATCAATATCCTAATTTTTCCATATATTCGATGATAATTTATTTTTAGAAAGTATATAATAGGAGTATTCCGACATGTTTGCTATACAAAAATGGTTTGCGGCAGTTAAAATCTTCGTGTGAACTATTTTATATACAAAAAGCCACAATTATTTCAATTGTTACTGTGATTAAAAAGAGTGAAGTGTGGACCTTGATTTTTTAAGATCAATAATCATCAATCAATCTTGGTATTAGAAAATGTCGGAATATAATAATATTCTTGATTCACACGATCAAAATCGTGAATTGCATGCTAGATTGTGGGATGGACTGGAAAGAAAGGGTGATGGGAAATACTATTGTCCATGTAGTCAATGCAGGGGCTTTAAAAGGAGATAAATAAAACTCACAACACCCAAAATACATTGTACGGAATATGGACATGCTAAGGGGGGACATCACTATCATTATCATTATTTATCATAGCTAAAATTTTCTTATGTTTATTTTTTATTTTCTAATATTTAAACCTAACTTATATTTTAGTTTATAATAATTTTATTTCTTTTTATTCATGTTAATTATTATTGTTTCCTTATTCCATAAATCTAAAACTTTTTTTAATTTTATTTTTTAATTTAATTCATTTTGACTTAATTCTTTCTTTATTTGAATCCTTTACCTTATACTTTAATATTTTTAATTGAGTTTTATTTTATTTGTTCTTGACAAATACTATTACTTTATTAATTTCACTTAACGACTTAGTTTGACATCTTGACTTTCCTTCCCTACATCCAACAGTCACCTTTCTTTTCTTAACAGTATAAATTTTTCTCTTCTCTCTGCATTGAAGCATAATTTCGAAGTATGTTTTCTTCGTAATCTATTGGTTATGCTTTTTACTTCCCTAGAGATGAGTAGGGTTTCTACTCAAAATGTCGACTTCAAATTCACAACACAGTAAAAATCCAAAAATATCATGGAATATCTCTGGATCCTAAGAATTTGTATGAGGCTTTTAACTTCTTTGATTTTATTTTGATTAACTTAACAACAACAAGTCACCATGCATAAAAAATTCCTTGTTACAGGATTGAACAAAACAAGGTTATGGTCTCCCATAAAAACTTAGCCATTGTATGCTATCAAATTGTTCTCTCGTGTTGCAAGATTGTTGAAACTGAAGATGTGTTACCCTATTTTACCTGAAACCATTGCCATGAAATAATGCAATATTCCATTAGCTATGAGGAGGGTTCTAAATTATCTTATAGGTGGCTATGAGTGGGATTCCTAACCAACCCTATAAACTAGTAAGAGGAGGGTTAAAAATCTCCCCCATAGGTGGATATGAGGGTGGTTCCAACTACCCTTGTAGACTACTATGAGGGTGGTTCCAACTACCCTTGTATACTACTATGAGGGCGGTTTAAAACTACCCTTTTCGATTGTGATGAGTGAGGGGGGTTTCAACCGACCTCTTATGGTGCTAGAAGAGGGGTATCAAACCTCCCTCTTATGGTGCTAGGAGGGGGGTCTGCAATTGCCCTCTTTGATGTCTACAAGGGGGGATCTTAACCAAACCTACAACTCTCTATGAGGGGGGTTTCTCTAAACCTCCCCCATAGATTTTTCGAAAGGAGGGGGTCAATAGTGATGGTTTTTTAAAAACACCCCCCATTGATTTTTCTAAGGGAGAGGGTGAATGGAGGGTTTTTTTTTTAAACGCCCTATATGTCTATATGAAAGGCATCTATGGGGGTTCACAACTGCCCCTATAAATCTGTATTACAGGGGTCCCAAACCACCCCCAAATGTAACTTTTGGGGGTGGTTCAAATCTCTTCAAAGACCACCCTTAAAGGACAAAACTTTTAATATCGATGTCTTTGGGTGTGGTTTTGTAAAAATCACCCCCATAGCATGAAGGGGGGTCAATAGGGGGGGGTGTTTAAAAAACACCCATCGTAGATAATTATGAAAGGGTTCACAAGGGGTTTCACAACTATTCCCATATGTCTCTATTAGGGGGGTCACAAACCACCCCTAAAAGTAGTTATTGGGGGTAGTTAAAATCTCTTCAAAAATCGCCCTTAAAGGCCAAAACTTTGAATATCAATGCCTTTAGGGGATGTTTTGGCACAACCACCCCCGTAGGTCACTTTTTGAGGCAGAAGACAACCCCCCCTAAAGGTCCAAAATGTTTTAGAATAGAGTGATACCATGTCTTATATATTTGCAAAAGGTTTAACATTGTTCAATTATAATTAGTGTTGAAAATAGAATAGGGTAAAAAGGTCTAAGCAAACATTACAACTAATAACCCTCGGTAGTTCTTATTAAAAGACCATAAAAAGTAATAGCGATATCCTCGTTTAAAGTTGATTAAAATAGACAATTTTATAGCTACAACGTTATATAAAAAATAACATAATACAATATATATAAATATAAATAGTAATCATAGTAATAATAATAACAACAACAAATAATAATATTATAATAGTAATTAGTGAAAAAGTGTAACGCTTTATGAAGATTTGTGTTAGAGGCCCTTTAAATGAATATATATATGGGCAATTCTTTCTTGTAGAATATCATATCTTATTTCATATTCATATATTTTACTCATAGCTTATTCAATATTCAAAATATTTTGGTAATCTTTGTGTCAGCAAACTTTTGTTTAGCGCATTTTGAATCAGATCATGTTGTTTGATCCGACCTTTGGCCATTATTTAGACTTTGTCTAATCTGGATTTTGGTCATCAATTCGAATTAAATAATTATTTCCTACATATAAGAAGTGGAAAATTTATAAAAAAAAAGATTAAAAAAATTAAAAAATTAAAAAAAAAAGAAGAAAGAAAGCATTTGAATGAAAAAAAAAGGAAAAGTACAACCACACATGGTTTTTCAAAAACGTGGGATATAGAGTAACTCTTTAATAAAATCAAAGAGAGAAAGTTTCAAAAGTTTATGGATTATTTATAGATATATATTATTGGGTTATTGGTACATAATCTCTATCAAATTTTATTATTTGGTTTACAAATTTCGGTGTATTCCATATTGGTATAATATTATTATTACTTTTTATAATAGTAATAATAATAAATATTGGGAAATAATTAATTATTGAAGAGTATAACATACTATACAAGATAAAGATGTCGTTCATTAATATATCTTTGGATAAGAAGCATAATAAAATGGAGTCTCGTGGCAAAAAAACAAGAAAGATTCCTGCAAACTTTTAAAAAATATGCAGATGCCATATTAAAAATTTACGTGCTTATTCAAGGAAAGGTTGTTTACATCGTTATTTTCCCAACAACCAAGCATAATTGCATAAGAGTTGACCTAGCAAACCAATTAATGCTTTCATAATCAAATATAATTGACAATAACACACTCCTTTCTAATGAAAAATATGAGATTAAGAGGCTACAACTATTTGTTGACGATTACAAGGTCATATCTCACTTAAGTGTCATTTCCATGGTATCATTGGATTGAGACATTGTTGATATAATTCTAGGGCCACCTTGGTTAGATACATTGGGTACCTTCATGTTCAACACAAGGAAAAAGTTGTTGACATTTCCTCATAAAAAGAATAAAATCACATTGCAATATGTTACACTAAAGTCAAGTTCAGGAGTTGTGTCGTCTAAAGGCTTCGAAGACATCTCAAAGATGCTTTCACAAGAAGATCAGAAATCAATACAGAAGATGTATAAAAATTCAATAAAGTCACCATGGACCAAGAATAACAGATATCTCGTCTAAGAGATCATAATCAGAAATTTCCTTCTTCAAATCAAGAAAGTGAAGGATAAAGCACAAAACAGCTAGAAAAGGAGAATCAATATCTTCAAAAGAAGCTTTATAAAATATCGAAGAGAATGGTCACCTTGAGAATCATAAATAAGATCAAATGGATCAGATTCAAAATCATAAGGATGATGAGAAATCCCAAGAAGAAATAATTAGGAATCTTCAGAATGATAAAGATTCGTTGGGAAATAAGTTGAAGCAAATTCATAGGACATCAAAACCCATGGACTCAAAAATCCAAGTTGAGGAAAATGAAGCCAATACAAATCCAGTCCTCTCACAATTCAAAAATAAGCCAATCTAGTAAAAAACAAATAGCAAGAACTCTTATCGACACACAAACTATAAAAAACATTTTGACCAACAATATGGTCAAAATGAACATAAACAAAGGAGTTATGATATTAGAAAATAAAGAAAACAAAATCAACAAACTAAGCATAAAAGGAGAAGCTTCATCCAACAAAGCGATAAAAAAACAACTACAATAAACATAGATCTTGGATGGGCTACTTCACGAACGATACGACATTTTTCTTGGGAATTCAAAACTAATATCTTCTCGTTTCATCAAAGTGTCACAGTTCTAACACAAAATATCGAGAGATGACATTACAAGCAAGAAATCAAGCGTAAGCCTTGTCTTCAATAGATTTGAGGACACAACTTCCCTTAAGGGGAAGGCAATGTTATATAAAAAAATATAACATAATACAATATATACAAATATAAATAATAATAAGAATAAGAATAAGAATAAGAACAACAACAAAAAATAATAATAATATAATAATAATAACAACAACAAAAAATAATAATAATAAGTGAAAAAGTGTAACTCCTTATGAAGAGTTGCCTTAGAGGCCCTTTAAATGAATATATATACAAGCAATTATATCTTGTAAAATATCATATATTATATCATATTCATATATTTTACTCATGTATTATTCGATGTTCCAAATATTTTGGTAATCTTTGTGTAAACAAACTTTTGTTTGGATCATACTATCAATAATCGAGAAGGTTATGTTGACCGCATGCCACCTCATTGACAAAAATCAATAGAATTTTGTATACATACATGTTTTATAATTTTATAAATAGGTCTATATTCTATCCTAGCCAATTAAGCATTAGCTTTGGTTTATCTCATCAATCATGATGTGATGTAATCAACTTAGAATGGAAAAGAGGCATGTGTACTAACCCTATCTCTTACCTTTTCAAGGAAGGAACCATAAAGCATTGTGTTAAACTCGGTGCTCGATGTTATATGATAAACAGATGGTGACACATAAGAGACATTAGTTCTAAGATTTTCCCTAAATTTGTAAGATGTGATCATATGATGCTAACTATTAGAGCAGGGTCTTAATGGGAGGTTTGGATAACTATATTAGATGTCAACTAATATTACCAGTAGGGTTTTTGATGGAAGGTTTGATTCACAATATACGATGTCCCTAAATGTACCAGTAGGGTTTTTCATGGAAGGTTTGATTCACAATATAAGATGTCCCTAAATGTAGGACTATCTGCCACAAATAATATTGGACTTTATTATCATCACATAAGTCTATAATCATGGTAATAATATTAATGTTGAGTTCATGTCCATGAGTGTTTTATATGTGGCAATATAATTCGTAAAAAATTCTTTATGATTATGTAAACATAATGTTTAATATAGACAATCTCAAGTATAACATGTTTAATTTGGAGATTGTGAAGAATATATATAACATGTCTCTAAGTTGGTTTCAAACATTCTTTGTAATATGCTACCAACATCACATATTTTTATTGTTTGGTCCCCTCCCTTCTAGTGAAGGTGAATTTGAGAATGTTGGCAATCTTCAAGGCCACTAAGTAAAATTCTAAGCAAGTGAATTGTGATGATAGAAAAAATAAGAAATAAAGAAAGAAAAAAAAGTGGGAAATCATAACGTTCACGTATATCTCCAATCCATGGTGAGAATGTGGGATCTAATAAGAATAAAGTTACCTTTGAACCATATATCTTACTTTTAAAATTTTAAATCTTGTTCTAATATCAAGGGATTGTAATATTTAGCACTTAAAATGTGGTATTATATTATAGGTGTGATTTACTTTTGAGCATTTTTATATGCAAGGTTGTGATTAATTCATAAATGGGTGCATTTATACTAATAATAACATAAACTAAGAGTAATGAATGCTACTTATATTAATGATATTTTGTAACAAGAGCATCAAAGAACCTTAGGTGGGCTACCGACATTACATGTACCACCTTGTCATCAATTTTTCTCTCTTATCATCATTGATAAATATATCTAAAACACCCTTAGGTTGAATAAGCTAGTTATGCCACCTAACCCATAACCTAATTTTATAATATAACATTAATCAAGTGCCACTTAAGTGACTTACATAACATTATATATTTATATTGTTGTCATATTCTAATATCTTATTAACACATAAATCGCATCAACTTACTATCCCCCTTTAACACAAGACTCTAAAAATTTAAGTCTTTTACAGTAGTGAAAATGTAACTCAAAACCCAAACTTTGCATATTGATAAACCTCATTCATTGAGACATTTGGGCAACTAATTTTCCTAGCCATCGATTTACTAGAAGAACCACCTAGGTACATGTGTCTCCAACAACTTATATAAAACCTCAAATTTCCATCACCTTCATCCCAAAGCTAGAATTATTGTTATCACTCATTTATTAGACAAGCATGATATCTTGGTATAATGTCACATCTACTACCACTTGGAAAACACCTTCAAGCAAACAATAATTTATATTTAGGATTATGGGTACCTCCTAGTACTCTCACCATTGGAAATGATTTATGTCAATTTGAATTGTCTCCCTACCAATGAAAATCCCTCAACCGTATGGTTTCGTTCGAAACTTCTTGCCAACAAAATTTCCAAAATTTTGGTTGCTACAAGTTCTCCTTTCCATCCAAAATATTAGTTTCTTGTGTAATAAACAATCAAAATATACTTATAGTGCCTCATTCTAGGAACTCAATTACTCTCTAAGTTTCTAACACCTATATTTCCCATCTCTCATATTTGGGAATTCTACCCATCATAGACAAGTGTCAATATCCTTCTCTTAAGGTTTGGTTTGATCAAAATGGGTATGTGTTCCTCAATGTGTCTCTCTTTTTTGTAGAATCTAGTTTTTTGTTTCAAGTCACTATATGTTTTTAATTTTAATCAAGAATTCATGTTGTCTTAATGTTGGAATTCCCAGATGTAGAAATATGACTACCTCTATTACAATGGCATATAGCCTAGTGCTTCAATAAATATTTTTTTCACCCAAGTAAATTTGAAAATCATCCACCTTGTGACCAAATTAAACATCGAAGGACAAAAATATTTGCATTTAGCATTACTTCCAATTTTCCTTTATCTATGCAAGACCTTAGTTTATTGGAATTTACACCAAAAGACATCTACACTACTCCACTCTCCACATCTATGGGCAAGTTTTCATGTTGTGCCTACATCTTTTGGCACTTTTACCCATTGTTATCGTGAAATGTGAGTTAATGTTATAGAAATTTATGCCACATTTGCATGTCT
>LPNX010724927.1:13755-116014 GCA_001517045.1 Pseudotsuga menziesii
AGGAGTAACACACCCAAAAACCACCCACAACAAGATTTGAACCCGAAATCCGACACAATCCAACGAAATTGACCGTGTTATCGAATACCACCTTTTTAATTACAATTTTTTTTGCTTTTTTATAAAATTTCTCCTTTTTCCGTCATATATTCGACTACCGCTATATTTTCGACTTATCTTGTCAAATATCTGATGCCAATATTACAACGATCAATATCCTAATTTTTTCATATATTCGATGATAATTTATTTTTAGAAAGTATATAATAGGAGTATTCCGACATGTTTGCTATACAAAAATGGTTTGCGGCAGTTAAAATCTTCGTGTGAACTATTTTATATACAAAAAGCCACAATTATTTCAATTGTTACTGTGATTAAAAAGAGTGAAGTGTGGACCTTGATTTTTTAAGATCAATAATCATCAGTCAATCTTGGTATTATAAAATACCGGAATATAACAATATTCTTGATTCACACGATCAAAATCGTGAATTGCGTGTTAGATTGTGGGATGGACTGGAAAGAAAGGGTGATGGGAAATGCTATTGTCCATGCAGTCAATGCAAGGGCTTTAAAAGGAGAAAAATAAAGATCAAAACAGCCAAAATACATTGTAGGGAATATGGACATGCTAAGGGGGGACATCACTATCATCCATTGGTAAGTTTTTCATTATATTTTTCTTTATATTGATTGGTTTTGTAAACGTTGGTATCATTTTAATATTTATTATATTAACTAATATATTTTGAAACATGTTTCATGTAATTATAAAGGAAATACCTCCTACAACATATTATCCAGAGCCATGATACATTCAGCTATGAGTAATGAAGAACAACTTAATGATCATATTGAAGAAAATGATAATAATGATAACATAGTTGAAGATGGTAGCACAAATACATTGAGCCATGATACATTCAATGTTAGAATGGATGATGATGATGATGATCATGAAAATGATGAATTTGATTATGTTCATGATTTACCTCTTCTTGAGAAGGCATACAAACCCCTTTATGAAGGTTCCAACAAAAATATTCTCTCTGCTATATTGTTGTTAATGAACTTGAAGGTTGTGAATGGCGTTTCAAACACATTAGTCACACAGATGTTAAGGTATGCAATATATTCCATCACATATATATGATCATGATAAAGGTTTTCTTTGTTCCTAGATTTAATAATTCCATTGCTAATTCATAAGTAATACAGATGAAACATGTTTCATTAATATTATTTATATTATATTAACTTGTTTTTTAATTTTAATTTGTTGCAGCTTGATAGATGAATTTTTGTTACCACCATCAAATATTTTACTTGCACATATCTAGATTTATATGTCATCATGAAATAAATTGGAATGCGGTATAAAGGAATTGATGCATGCCCCAATGACCATATTATATATTATAAACAACATGAATTTGAAAAAAAAATTCCAAAATGTCATATCAGTAGATATCATACATATCAACAAACAAAAAAGGTTCCTCGCAAGGTTCTTCGTTATATTCCCATTATTCCATGTTTGCAAATAATTTTCAAGTGCAAAAACATAGCACAATTTATGGATTTCCATGCACATAATAGAAATCAAGATGGCACTCTTTGAATGCCTGCAGATGGTTCTGCATTTAGAGATATGCATAGAAGAGATCTATTTACTTGATGTGGCCTATTTTTGTTATCAACAATAACATTCCTCCATGGTTGTCAATAAACAAGGAGAACATAATGTTGGCAATGATTATTCCAGATATGTGTCTACAACAATTTTTTTAATATGGTGGCATATCATTTGTCGTATAATGTCATATATTTTTTGTCTTTTACTGTTGTGTATTACTTATATGTCTTAATGGTTATAATAATTATATTTTTATATGTTCAAATCAATCAGGTAAGTACCAAGTTAAATATATGAATGTATATATCGAACCTCTTATTGACGAAATACTAAAGCTATGGAATGACATCACTATGTATGATGTATTTAGACCAATACAACAAAGGAAATTTCAATTCCATGCAATGCTTGTATGGATAGTACATGATTCCCCAGGGTTAATACATTTTGGTGGCATGTAATTATAATGTCGACTTTAATAGTATTTAATTTTATGAAGTTGTTATATTATGCATGCATGTTTTTTTAACCAATATGTTCATTTTATATAATTATAATTGACAATGCTAATCCATCAACTCTTTATGTATGTCTTCAAACAAAGGGAAAATTTGCATGTCCAGTTTGTGGTCCTCAGATCAAATCCTATCATTCAAAAACTTTACGAAAGGATGTGTTTGATGAGTATAGGCGCTTACTCTCTAAGAATCATATGTATCGAACTATGATAAACATTTATTCAATGTGAAGCAAGAGACTGCATTAAAACCACAAAGAATGACATCTCACCTATGGAAGTTGCAATATAATGGAAATTGACAAGGTACGTACAGATCAAATTTCCTATTATTCGTCATATATCAAATGTTTTGAATATTATTTAATGTGTATTGTTTACTGTGTTTGACATTGATTTTTGTAAATTATTTATAAACCATGATTCACGATGGTCGTCATGATCATGAAGGAATTAATGGGATTCCACAAGGAATGAAAATTTATCCTAAACAATTAAGTAGGTTTTCATACTATGAACACCTATAAATTGCTCATTTGTTCAATACAATTCATATTGGAAATAATGTGGTTAAAACATTATGGTGAATATTGGATCTAAGGAGCGACAAGGAAAAAATTGTCAAAATTTGCAATGACATTCAGGAAGCCAATTATGCAATGAAAGATGTCATTCAATTACATAACAACGAATACCAAGTTAATATAAACTCAATTCCATGGTTGTTAATGGAGCAGCAAATCAATTTTGTAAAATAAGTCATACAAAAAAATAAATTTCCCACCGAATTTTGTTCGAACATGAACAATATCATAACCAAGAAAGGTTATTTTGCGGGGGTGAAAACACATGATTGGAATGTCTTCATCAAGATAATTATTATGGTATACATACATACATACATACATATATATAGTTGTATTTTTTTATTCTCATACATGTTATTGTTGGTATTTTTTGTCTACTTTTTGAAAAAAATATGTTTTTTTATATTTAATTATTACAGTATGTTCTACCTCTATCTCTCCTGGAAAACTTCAACAACAATGTCAAACAAGTTATATATGAAATTGGAAAATACATGAGGTAAGTAGCGATATTTTCCACGGATAAAGTGTTTGTTTAATTCATTGTAGAACTTATATTTGATATTTATTTTTATAATTCTTCTGTAAAATAATATGTTTTTGTTAACTCTCGTAATTTTTTTTCATCACTTGTATATGGTTGTCATCTAAAGAAATCCATATAGAAGATATAAAGTATTGGAGGAGAGAAATTATGCGTCTAATGTGTGAAATGAAAAATCATCTACCTTCGGAATTTTTCAATGCACAAGAACACTACCTCATATGCCAAGATGAGGAGATTGAACTGTGCAAACCAGTACACTCAAGGTCCATGTGGATGGTTGAGAGGCACTTGAAAGTTTTGAAGGGCTTGGTTAGAAAACGGGAACGTACTCGTGGTTCTATGGTGGATGGATATATGGCATACCAAAACATGATGTATATTAGTGAATACCTTCTTAAAATAGCATCAAAGCTCAATTTAGGTCACATTTGTGATCCATACTCCAATAACAATTTTGAAGGGGAGTACCTCACTAGGAAAGGTAGATCAAGGAAGGTGAAAGGTAATTATTAGCAAGTGTAGATTAATTATAGTACATTTTGACTGTTGATTTTTATGTATATATCATATTTATTTCATTTTTAATATTCAATATGCATCAATTAAAAGTGTATACCTGCATGTTAAGTGAATATACATTTGTACTTAATTGTAATTTTACTTTCATGAAGCAGGTGGTCGTGAGTGGGATGCACTTCATTAATACATAGAAAACAATCTTGATTGGATGAAGTTTGGATTGAACGATGTGAACAAGATGGTCATGGAATATCAGGGGAAGGTGTGGCTTCATTGGTTAAAGCAGGACATCGCAATGGAGATACCAATCTTACAGAAAGGGAAATCAATTTAGCATATGGTTTAAAAGATAAGCAGGAAAGCATATTAATTAGCCATACTATTTAATTTTTTTCAAATATATTGATGTACACATTCATTTATTTTACTACAGAGCATAAATATGCACTTAATCATGATCAATTTAGGATGTAACATTTATGTGTATGGCTTGTTGCAGGTAAAACACCATAAGGCTATGTGGTACAATGATCGTAAATTTTGCATCAAAATTTGGATGAAATGAATAAAACTTCTGATTGTGGGATAACTGTAGTCTCTGACGTGACCAATGTTTCCTCTAGAAGTGACAGACATCCAGAACTCTTAGAAAATCGATACTATGGGTATTTGGAAGATATTATTCAGTGTGATATTAACCCATTCAAATTAGTTATGTTCATTTTCAAATTGTATAGGTTATGATTGAATCAACGTGATATCGATAGTATTATTAGTGAACATGATAATGGATTTACCATGGTTAATACAAGGTTGTTTGAGCCATGAACGAAGCCCTATGTTCTTCCAAGACAATGTGAAGATGTATTTTACTCTGAGGTTCTAGGTAGAGGGGGTTGGTCATTTGCCGTTAGACATGATACAAGGGGAAGGCTGATAAAGTATAATGTGGAGGAAGATATTGAAGAGGATCTTGAAGAAGAAGATTATGTTGAGGATGATCAACATGAGTTAGAGAATCATGTTCCAGAGGAAGATGACGAAGATTTAGTTGAATCAGATGATGTAGCAGACAATGTTCATGAAGACAATATCAACGATGAAATGATGATCGAAACAGACATCGATGATGTTGATATGGCCAATCCTTACAATGTTGAATATGGATCGAATGATATAGATGATGAATTGGATGAAGAAGATGATGAAGTCCATTGAATTTTATGAGGTATTATTTAATATATATTCTATACTCTGTATTTGAGGTATTTTAAGTTATTTGTCATTTTATTGTATGTTGGCATATGTTATAAGAGACATTGCTTCTTAATCAGTATGTCAAAAAAAACATGAACAAATTTTTTTCTTATAAATAGGTTTTGTTGGGTTGTGGGAAATTGAGAGTGACATGAGGGGGGGTAGGGGGGGTCATATGATCTTCCACCTTCACATGGTTGGCCCTATTTATTATAAAATATTAAATTAGTCTCGAAACAAAGAGAATCTCAATAATGCAATGCTCCTGTTGTTATAGTCATCATCATCCTCATTCTCCTTGTCTTCATCATCATCAAAAATGGTGTCATCATCATCATCATCATCATAATCATCCTCATCCTCATCCTCATTGTCAAGATCGTCATCATCATCATCATTACTACCATCGTCATCTTCGTCTGGCATCATCCTCATTGTCATCATCATCATCATCATCATCATCAAAAACATCATCAACCTCATCCTCGTCCTCATCCTTATCATTATCATCATCCTCATCGTCACCAATATCCTCATTGTCATCATGATCCTCGTCACGTCCCTGTCCCTTCGACCGGCGAAGAGGACGCGACCATGGCGTTAACCATCCCGGCTACCAGCCCCAAGAACATGTGAAGACATAAAATACTGAAATGTTGAAATAAAATGCTTTGAACTAGACATGCATACATGATCATTTATCATACATAGATGCAATTGTTTATCATACATAGCGGAAGCAATAGACATTTATTCAAGCATGCTTTCAACATGTTCATCACATCATTGACAGTAAATATGGTTGCAGAAGTAAAATAGGCAATATTACTTATCTTATGAAGAACTTGTTCCGCAACCAGCTACGTCGCTGCAATGTTCCACCCAACCATAGGCCAGCGTGCTCCTTAATCTCTCAGCAACGCTGCCACCCTCGAGTTGGGCATGATTCTCCAAGGAATAAGGGAACAAGCAGGCTTACACATAGACAATGATACGCAAAACACAGCCAAGCTAACACAGTTGGGTTTATCAGGCCATCAAGGAGTTGGGAAAGGCTAAATGCTAAGCTGGTGAGCTCATTACATATCTAGGAACACCTACACTAGAACTAGCCTGACTTCTAAGACACCCACACACACCCAACACAAGGAATCAGTCCCTTCTCTGCTACACAGTCCCTCAGGCCCTGCATTCCCTTCCAGTGCTATTCAGGGGCTGTGGAGAAGAAAGCCAGCCCTCTAGCTCTGTCTATGTGGTTTCTAGCCACCAAGTTTATCAAGCAAACCAATCCCCCATCCCTGCTCCCAACATAGTCCGAAGACCAACCATTGCACGCAGGCAATTAATCAGCAATTACAGCTTAACAGGGGAAAACGACTCCCAAGCGAATTATACAATCCCAAACGTATCAGTGAACGTGGGGAAAACAACAGTCCCAAAACGTAATCAGTGAGCACAGATCACAACATGGGGAAAACGACTCCAAACAGTCTGTGCGTGAGGGAAACTTGCACCAGACCCCAAATGTAGAGAAGACCACAACAATCACAATGTAACGGAGATCACAGCAGTACAACAAAGCTCGAGGAGAATGGTGGCAACCATAACTCACGAGGAGAACAATGGTTCCAATCTCAACTCAAAATGACAGAAAATTACACGGTCATACCAGTTTGTAAGGAGATCATATAGCCGAAAATGTGAATGGCCCTTCACAGCAAATCGTGGATGAAAGAGCACGGCTCCTAGCTCGTTGTGTGAGCCCAAAACCAGGAAAATCTTGTGCGTGAGGATAATGAACAAGAATTTCGCTCCTGTGTGTGGATGAACAGACAATCGTGAGGCCTGTGTAGTGGAGGGTGTGTGAGTGTTTCAGCACCGACGTCGAGAGAGTGCAGTCGTGAGTTCGCTGGAGTGATGGCGGTGGTTTTCCTTGCCATTGTGAAGTCAACCGCAGGTGGAGTGTGCGTGTGGGCAAGGACTGACAGTCCTGCCACACTCCACTCTCAGCCATAACTTCCCCAACTACCAGCAGCAATTCTTAATGGAGGTGGTTGGGTAAGACAAGGTGGTGACACATGGGTTTTTCCCTCATGCCCAAGGTTTGATAATTTCCCCACCCTTATCCTTGTGAAAATCATGCCCCTTCTCAATTTAGTTACCGCGAACGTAGCTGGTTGGGTTCATTTAATTAAATATGCATATTTACATGATGACAAACTCAATATGTATGCCGCATGCCCCGATATACCATCGGTGACAATTTAAATCCGAAACATAGCATAACCAATCAATGGTGGGGCCTTGGCCTTTAGCTTCGCACCATGATCATTACAATATATACATCATGTACATTTAATGCAACGGGGTCAAAACCAGGGTGTTACATTCCCCTCCCCCTTCAATAGCACTATCCTCAGTGCTTTACAAAATTTGAACAAAATGCTACACTAGTATCGCCTCAGTGTTCTGCAAAATTGAACAAAAATGGATGTGCCAATCGCATGGCATCCTCCAGCTCCCACGTAGCATCTTCAGGTCCGTAGTGCTCCCATTGCACCTTTACCTGCCCTATGTCCCGGTTCCGGAGCATTGTGACCTTCCTGTCGAGGATGCGCATTAGCTCAATTCGGAACTCTCCCTCGGGTTCCACCTGAATCACATCCCAATTTATCACATGGTTAGGATCATGTACATATCTCTTAAGCAAAGAAACATGAAAAACATTATGAGCTCTAGTACTAGCAGGCAATGCAATTCTATATGCAACTGGCCCTATTCTTTCAAGCACTTCAAACGGCCCACAGTATCTATGTGACAACTTGGCACAACTTCCAAGATTCAAGGAAATCTTCCTTGCCCTCACTCTAAGGTAAACATGATCCCCAACACTAAACTCCCTGTTCATCCTATGCTTATCTACATAGCTTTTCTGTCTGTCCTGTGCTGCTTTCATATTTTTCCTAATCTTTACAACTTCTTGCTCCATTTCCTTGAGCAATTCTGGTCCAAGCACAACTCTTTTCACTGGATTATCCCAAGTCACAGGTGTTCTACACCTTCTTCCATACAAAGCTTCATACGGACTCATCCCCAAGGATGCCTGCTGTCCATTGTTGTAAGCAAACTCTACCAAGTGTAAGTAATCTTCCCACTTGGTTGGTTTGTGCATCACATACATGCGAAGCATGTCTTCAAGCACCTGATTAACTCTCTCTGTCTGCCCATCTATCTGAGGATGGTATGCAATGCTGAATTTTAGCTTTGTACCCAAATCTGCAAGCAACCCCTTCCAAAAGTTGGAAGTAAACTTGACATCTCTGTCAGAGACTATTGCCTTCGGCAACCCATGCAATCTAAAAATCTCCTTCATGAATATCTTTGCAATGTCATCCATCTTATGAGTAGACTTGACCAGTATAAAATGCGCTGCCTTAGTCAACTTTTCCACTACAACCATGATGGAATCATGTTGTCTCCAAGTCATCAGCAATCCTATAATAAAATCCATGGAAATAACTTCCCATTTCCATTCTAGAACTGGCAAAGGCTGCAACAAACCTGCTTGGTGTTGATGTTCAACCTTTACCTGTTGACATTTCATACACTTTGAAATGTACTCAGCCATGTCCTTTTTCATTCCTGGCCAAAAGTACTGCTTCCTAGCTATAGCAATTGTCTTCTGATATCCTGGGTGACCAGAATACAGAGCTTCATGGATTTCATCCATAACAACTCTCCTCAAATCTGCTACATCTGGAATATAAATTCTACCTTTAAAAGTGAGAATTCCATCTTCTTCAAATTTATATCCCTCATACCTCTTCTCAAGACCTTGCTGCTGCAATTTGCCTTTTACCTGTTCATACAATTCATCTCCAGCAACATGACTAACAATTTGCTGCCTAAAATCTGATTGGCAAATATTAAGAGATGCCACATGCATTTCCTGCACCTTCCTGCTGAGTGCATCAACTACCTTGTTTTCTTTCCCTTTTATGTGCTTGATTTCAAAATCAAATTCACATAAAAATTCCAGCCATCTTGCTTGCCTAGCATTCAAAGTAGGCTGATCAAACAAATACTTCAGACCACAATGGTCTGTTCTGAGCTCAAATCTTCTACCCGTCAAGTAATGTTTCCACATCTTGAGAGCATGTACTATGGCTGCAAGCTCTAGGTCACGAGTGGCATAGTTCTTCTCATGTTCCTTAAGCTTTATCTACTCATAACATATCACGTGGTTGTCTTGCATAAGGAATCCTCCAAGCCCTTATCTGCATGCATTGGTACACACCACAAAGTCTTTTTCTGGATCTGCAACCTTCAATACGGGTGCACTGGTGAGAAGATTCTTCAATCGTTGGAAACTTTCTTCACACCTTGATGTCCATTCGAACTTCATTCCCTTCTTTTGCAAAGAAGTGATGGCATGTGCAACTTTGGATAATCCCTCAATGAATCTCCTGTAGTATCCTGCAAGTCCCATAAAATATATTACATCTGTCACATTTCTTGGAGTATGCCAATTCATAATGGCTTCAATCTTTTCAGGGTCCATAGATATACCCTCCTCTGAGATAATGTGACCCAAATACTGAATTCTATCTCTATAGAAGTCACACTTTCTTAGTTTCGCATACAGCTAGTGCTCCCTAAGCAATTTCAATGTCAATCTCAAATGCTCTTCATGCTCTTCCTCATTCTTAGAATAAACAAGAATTTCATCAAGGAAAACAAGAACAAAATTGTCCAAATACCTGCTGAAGACACTATTCATAAGGCACATAAATGTAGCTGGTACATTTGTGAGACCAAATGGTACCACTACAAACTCATAATGTCCATACCTTGTCCTAGAGGCTATCTTATGAATGTCTTCATCCTTGATTCTCACCTGATGGTAACCAGACCTCAAGTCAATCTTGGAAAATATGTTTGCTCCCCTCATTTGATCAAAGAGGTCATCAATCCTAGGCAAAGGATATTTATTCTTTACAGTAACCTTGTTCAACTGTCTGTAATCAATACACAACCTGAGTGTACCATCTTTCTTCTTTACAAACAGAACCGGTGCTCCCCAAGGAGACACACTCGGTCGGATATACTTCTTTTCCAACAACTCTTGTAGTTGCATCTTCAACTCTAGCATCTTCGGTGTACTCATCCTATAGGGTGCCTTGGACACGGGTGCTGAACCTAGCACAAGTTCAATTGTGAAATCAATGTCCCGCTTTGGAGGAATCCTTGGAATCTCATCAGGAAACACATCCATGAATTCCTGTAACACCTGATAGTCCTCCAACCTCGAAGTTTCATCTCCCGTTTCCTCCAAAATATGAGTTGCATACAACTCGCAACCTTTCCTACAGATATTCTTTAACTACATTGCTGAAACCTGCCGTACTGAAATCACCTTTGGAATACCTTTCACAACTACTAGGCTCCCTTCTTCATTCATGCATTCGAAAGTCTTATTGTAACAATCAAGCTTCACCCTGTGAGCTTCTAACCAATCCATTCCAATGAGAACGTCATAGGAACCAAGCGGTAGAACATTCAGATCTACACACGTGACCAATCCATTCATGACCAATGGACATTTCTCTACCACTTCACTGACCTTTCTCTTAGTTCCAGTGGCTAACTGAACTAACCAAGACTTCCTATGCTTTATTTTCTTAAAAGCACAAACCTCAACTACTCTAGGAGTAATGTAACTGTGCGTAGATCCAGGGTCAATCAGAATAGAAACAGATTGCTCAGCAATCTTACCTGCTACTTCAACTACAGTTGACTGGTGATCTGCCTGGTGGTCCTCCAGTGCTGCATAAATCCTAGGGACTGCCCTTGCTACTTGACCCACTGTTTCTGCTTCTTGGATGTTATAAGCTGGTCTTGCACTCTCATTCTTGAGTGGACAATTTCTGCGCATGTGGGCTCCTCCACATTTCCAACATTGAAGTGGCCCTCTATTCTGTTGTGGATCCTTAGGCTTTTCTACTGTCATTCCAATTGGCTTGCCCGCAGCTTGAGATGGCTGCTTCTGCTGATTCTTGAAGCTAGAAGGTTTGAAACCTTTCTTCCTTTGGTCAAACTTCTCATTCTTCTTGTCCTTCCATTCCTTATGGTAATCTGGCTTACCTTTGCTTTGCTCATAGCAATACTTAGCCTTCCTTATTGCTTCTTCAAGAGTTCTAGGTTCATAAAACTCAATTCTATCTTTGTAAGACTGAGGTAATCCACTCAGAAAACGTTAAACCTTCACCTTTTCATCTCTGATGTACCGGACATACCTCAACAGCTCCAAAAATTTATTTGCATACTCTTCCATGGTTCGCTATCCCAATATCAGCTCATGGAACTCCTTAATCTTGTCATCATAATACCTGTCAGAGAGGTATTTCTGCTTGAAATACTTCTTGAACTGTTTCCACTTAAGTATCCTTTCACTGATCCTCTTTACTTGCTTGAAGTGTTCCCACCAAATGGATTCTCTTCCATTCAGATTGAATATGGAAATTCTTGCCTTCATGTTTCTTGAATAATCATGCACTTGAAAGTACTTCTTTATTCCAAGAAGCCAAGCTTCATCCTCTTGTCCAGTCTTTACCTCACCATCAAATGTAGGAGGTTTAGCTTTCTTAAATTCATCTCGAGAGCGATCCCTATGGTGTCTCTTTCTTTTTCTTTTATGAGAAGAAGAACTTGAATTCCCGCTGGATTCTTCAGAATCAGATGATCCACTAAAATCCCTTCTCCCTCTCCTAGTACTACTCTTACTGCCTTTTGGTCTTGCTGTAACTCATCTAGAGTCTATTTTTCTATGTAAGTCTGTCAAACTCTGCAACATTGCAGCATTCAACTGATGCTGCTCTTCCTAGGCTTTGATCAAGCTTCTCATGGTAGCTGCAACATCTGACCGTGTCTCTTGGAATCTCCTTCCATTAGACTCAATGTCATCATTTCTATTACGGACATTTTCTTCCATGGCATCTTCTGCTCGCTCGTAAGAATCCTGAGCATCATACCCATCATGGGTTCTCATGACTGAACCACCACTTACTTATCAAACTGCACTACCTGGAATAATGCCCTTGAAGGTGACTATGATTCTGCAAACGTGTTAGTAACACAAATGTTAGATGCATAACATTGATATAAATCAGAATCACTTACCTTCTCCTGGAATAATCATAAAATAACAAATTTTCCCAACATAGAATTTTCTTCATCAAAGAACATCTGTCCGAGGGGGACGACGGGGGTCAAGGGAGCTTGCCCCCTTGTGGCTCGCCACTGCAGGGCGAGTCGAGGGCAGGGCCCTCATTTTTTGTTTTTGTTTTTGTAAATCTATGTTTTTCGCGCAATCTGGCGCATAAGATTGCTGCCACTTTCTCCTTTTCAGCCCATGAAAATCCACTGAAAAATAGCTGAAATCCCATGAAAAAACCATCGAAATCTGCTGGAAAACCCCACTTGAAAAACTTAAAATTTCCTTGTGCAGAATCGGGTCTCATCCCAACTTTCAATACGACGTTTCGGCGGTCAAAACAACTAACTTCTCCACAGTTCATCGGCGATCGGATCCATTAAGCACTACTACGTCGGCGATCAGATCTTCTAACCTTCGGAAGGATAGTTCACTAAACAGCCGCAACGGCGGGTAGCGATCCCACTGCAAGTTCCGTGGATCACAAACTCATCGGCTGTCAAAAGCTCTATCCACTAACCATCACCGATGGTCGATGATTCCTGGACTTAGAGAAATTTTTGAAATTTTCCCTCTTAGTCTTCCTTTTCGCCACTTGATCAGCTCAATTCTCTTCTTTTGATCGGTGAAATAGTTCTATCAGCAGCCGCAACGGCGGCCCACCATCTTCATTCTTCTCCCAATTGGCGGCCCAATCTCCTGAGGCATAACCTAGTCGGTATCGACAGTCTCTTTTGATCGGAAGACTAGTGCTCTAGGCTTCCGAAACGGCGGGTGCACGAACCACTATCTTCTTTCAATAGTCGACGATTTTGACCTTAGAAAAAATTTTAAACTTTCTTTACGGTGTCGGCGGTCGGAGGCCTTACCCGTCGGATGCGTAGTTTTCTACCCATCCGCAACGGCGGGCGCTCGATCAACTATTTTCCGCCGACAGACGTTGAACGCTTAGAAAAATTTACCGCAATTTTTCTTCCAACTGCACTCCGTCGGGTGTGCTTCCGTCTAGCTCTCCGCTACATCGGAAGTCCTTCCCACTAAGTGTTACGATGAACCGACTGTTCAAACACTTAAACAATTTTGAATTTTCCAGTCATTCACTGATTTCTGCTGGGCAGAAAGAAATTCTGCTTCTGTCACTGCACCTTTGTGGTCCATTCAGGCCCATGCTGCAACATGAGCTCTGATACCATGCTGTCACGTCCCCGTCCCTTCGACCGGTGAAGAGGACGCGACCATGGCGTTAACCATCCAGGCTACCAGCCCCAAGAACATGTGAAGACATAAAATACTGAAATGTTGAAATAAAATGCTTTGAACTAGACATGCATACATGATCATTTATTATACACAGATGCAATTTTTTATTATACACAATGGAAGCAATAGACATTTATTCAAGCATGCATTCAACATGTTCATCACATCATTGACAGTAAATATGGTTGCAGAAGTAAAATAGGCAAGATTACTTATCTTATGAAGAACTTGTTCTGCAACCAGCTACGTCGCTGCAACGTTCCACCCAACCATAGGCCAGCGTGCTCCTTAATCTCTCAGCAACACTGCCACCCCCGAGCTGGGCATGATTCTCCAAGGAATAAGAGAACAAGCAGGCTTACACATAGCCAAGGATACGCAAAACACAGCCAAGCCAACATAGTTGGGTTTATCAGGCCATCAAGGAGTTGGGAAAGGCTAAATGCTAAGGTGGTGAGCTCATTACATAGCCAGGAACACCTACACCAGAACTAACCTAACTTCTAAGACACCCACACACACCCAACACAAGGAATCAGTCCCTTCTCTGCTACACAGTCCCTCAGGCCCTGCATTCCCTTCCAGTGCTATTCAGGGGTTGTGGAGAAGAAATCCAGCCCTCTAGCTCTGTCTGTGTGGTTTCCAGCCACCAGGTTTATCAAGCAAACCAAGCCCCATCCCTGCTCCCAACACAGTCCGAAGACCAACCATTGCACGCAGGGAATTAATCAGCAATTATAGCTTAACAGGGGAAAACGACTCCCAAGTGAATTATACAGTCCCAAACGTATCAGTGAACGTGGAGAAAACAATCCCAAAACGTAATCAGTGAGCATAGCTCACAACATGGGGAAAACGACTCCAAACAGTCTGTGTGTGAGGGAAACTTGCACCAGACCCCAAATGTAGAGAATACCACAACAATCACAACTTAAGGGAGACCACAGCAGCACAAAAAAGCTCGAGGAGAATGGCGGCAACCATAACTCACGGGAAGAACAACGATTCCAATCTCAACTCGAAATGACGAAAAATTACATGGTCATACCATTATTGTTTGATTACCGACTTTTACCATTTCATTGTTCTCATTCAAAGTTTAGCATTTCAATGTTCACATTTCACGGTGCAGGTAACTAGTTGGAGCTCACGGTTCACATTTCATGGTTGCAATTGCAATTGACTAGTTGGATTTCACAGTTTACATTTCACAATTGGAGATCACGGTTCGCATTGCATAGTTGAAGCTCACATATTGGTGTCTCAGAGTTCACATTTTATGGTTGGATCTCAAGGTTTTGAGCTCACGATTCACATTTCACGATTGTAGCTCACTGGTTGTATCTCACAGTTCACATTTCACAATTGGAGCTCAAGATTTTGAGCTCACTATTCACATTTCACGGTTGCATCTCACTGGTTGGAGCTCACAGTTCACATTTCATGTTTGTAGCTCGCTGGTTGGATCTCACGGTTGGAGCTCAAGGGTTGGAGATCAGTGTTCATGGTTCAAATTTTCATGGATAAATAGGTAAGCATTGGGATCCCTAATTTGTTTGAATTTATAGTGAAATCCCTAGTTTGTTTGAATTTACGATGACTGACATTTACCAGGTTGTGACTGTCATTTGTCTAGTCATGACTATTTTGGAGCCACTGTGGGTTGTCCATGACTGTATTAGCCCTCTCCTGACTAGGTGTGACTATTGGTAACCCTCTCTAGGCTAAACTTAATTGTCTTCGCCTCTTCTTAACAAGTTCTGACTGTCATTTTCCTGCCTATGACTGTTTTGGAGCCATTGTGGGTTGGTCATGACTGTATTAGCCCTCTCCTGAATGGTTGTGACTATTGGTAACCCTCTCTAGGCTGAACGTAACTATGATGGCCTCTTCTTAGCTAGCCATGATTGTCATTTTTCTATTCGTGACTATTTTGGAGCCATTGTGGGTTGGTCGTGACTCTATTATCCCTCTCCTAGCTGGTCGTGACTATTGGTAACCCTATCTAGGATAAATGTAACTGTGTTGGCCTCTTCTTAGCAAGTCGTGACTGTCATTTGTCTGGTTGCGAATGTTTTGTAGCTAATGTGGGCTGGTTGTGATTGTATTATCGCTCTCCTAGTTGTTTGTCACTGTTGGTAACCCTCTCTAGGCCAAAAGTAATTGTGTTGGCCTCTTATTAGTATGTCGTGATTGTCATTTGTCTGGTCGCGACTATTTTGGAGTCACTGTGGGCTAACGATGATTGTATTATCCCTCTCATGGTTGGTCGTATCTGTTTTGGTATGCTGACTTTCTTTTGGGTCTACTAAGAGTAGGTCGATACCTACTAGCAAATTTCTAATTCTGAATTGTGACTGTTGATAACCTCTCTTGTTGGAACATGACTATGGTGTATCTTCCCTGTTGAGTTGTGATATTGTGCACTAGTGTAACCTTTATGGACGGTCTGGAGTTGGAGCTAGGACTTAGAATCATTATTAGAGTAAGGCTCTGACCTCTTACTACTGTAACCCTTATTGTTTTCCAATATTTGAACCTTAATATGTTTTTGTGCCATAGAACTGGGTTGTGACTTGTTGGGTGCTTAAGAATCTGGTTGTGACTTTGGTTTTAAGTGGGACAAGACCTCTAACTGTTACTAGTATTTCTTGTCAGTCATGTATGTGTCTTCATGATCGTTACGTGAACTTAAGATAGCGTACAACATAAAAAGTAGTAAAATTACAATGAAGCTAATTCACAGTAATTAACGAACAATTGCTAAATAGGTTTGGTTTGAATATGCCTTATAATCAAACATATTGTGTCATCTCTTGTCACTGTAAGGACAAGCTATCACAAGTCATAATTTAAGAGAGAGAAGGTTAAAGTGTTATGGGATTAGGTTATAATTGTTAAATAGGTATGGTTTGGATTTGCCTTATACTCATACATATTGTGATAGCTCGTGTAACTGTAAGGACAAGCTGTCACAAGTCATACTTTGAGAGAGAGAAGGTTAAAGTGATATGGGATTAGGTTAGATACATGCATTAACAAATCCCAGACACAAAGTGAGAAGATATCATTAGGATAGCAGTAATTATACTTAGATAAAACCACAAATAAGCACCCTAAAAGTCACATCTTCCTCTAGAAGACTTAACACCACTTACTTATCATCTAGGGTTTTAAATAGTCATAGCTCAGCTAGGATAGGGCACCACAGTCCGAGTACATCAGTCACAGTTCAGCAGATAAAGGGACACGACAGTCACAATCATTCATTCACGGTTGAGTGTTTTCACATTTCAACAATTTTTAGAAGATGTAAAAATTATAGAAAGAAGTTGATTAGGATTCACCTTTGATGATTAATACATAAATTTTAGTGGCATGGAATTCCTATGTTCTAACATTTCATTTGTTTTTATTAAGCATTTGTAGACACACTTATTAGTCGGATTATATGTTTCAGCACCACTTAGTTTCCATATTATTATGTTACTACCATGTTATGTGAAATTTATCTTGACAAACAAAGAAAGGGAGAGGTATTTTGTAGGTCATCTTGTTTTATTGTAACATTCACAAAAATTCACATTATGTTATTTACTTTGATTTTTAAAGAGTTATTTTTGCTTTAATTAATGATATTTTTTGGGGTTATTTCCATTGATTTTGCTTCCACTCCCACCACTTGTTAGGTGTGCATAAAATTGAATGTATTTGAGCTTTGATTTGGCTTATACAAACATAAGAGAGTATTTACATCATTATTGTAGTGGTAAGGCTTGCAATATTAATGAGGAACACAATTTGAGATATGTAATTGTAGTAGAATAACACTTAAAACTTTATCATATGACAAAGATATTGTCACCATTTTAAGGAATTTTGCATACACTCAAGAATTTCTCAATTGATAAATATCTATATTTATAGCATAAGACAACTCTCATAAAATTTAATGATGAGCTTATTCATGTCCTCAATTGTCAACCCATAGTTATCCCAAATAGGCTAACTGTCACACATAACCATTAAATTATTTACTAGTAAATTAGAAATGGACATCATCTTTTTTGACAAATTTTTCATCACATGACTTGCACTCATAGATCATAATTTACACATTACCTAATATTGTCACATGTTTTTCATTAATTTTCTAATAGTCACCAAAATTGGATTTTATTTTATTTGATAAAAGGAAAAGGGTTAGGGAGCTTGTGCTTACTCACCACTCGACATTTTGATACCTTACCTATGAGTCACCTCCATTGCTTTCAATTTTTCACCTACTTCCATCTACCTAGAGGAAATATAAATAGAGTTTAGGAGAGAGGAAAGGATTCTAGTTGTGGATGAGCCAATTTTTTTAATGATATTTTATAAATTTAAATTTTATTTGAAAAAGGGTATTGGTGTATTGGAGGAGTGGGTATGGAATAAGTGATGGTGGAGATATTGTGCACAATTTCAGTGGTGGTTTTTCTTCTCCTCATTGTGAGAAGTTTAAATCTTTAGAGGTCAATTAACTAGGCATTTTATTGGTCAGTTGACCAAGATGATGATCTGTTATGTCCTCTATCATATTTAGAACTAGAGGATCACATCATCCAGTTTGGATATTTTCCTTATACATTGATGATAAAATATATGAAACAATGTACCTTAAGAAAGAGAAAAGATTAAAATACTTGGACTTGTTGGGCCTATGGGTAAAAGGGGTTGTTTATACACCTTTATGGTTTTTATCAACTTAACTTTATGGTTTTCATTTTTGGACCATTGGTACCTTATCCTAAGTCAACTTAACTTTATGGTTTTTATTTTGGACCATTGGTACCCTATCCTAAGTCAACCTAATTTTATTTTATACTTTTATTGATAACGATCCTAAATCTTAGGGGTTACCTAAGAGAAATTTCTAAAAGGCTTTTCAAGATTATAAATTAATTTCTTAACTTCATTCTTGAGGGCATCTTGACATGAGAAAAAATCATATTTGATCCTTGTCTACTTGAGAACTTGATGTTAGTTTGTGTGTGACGTCTAGGGTTATTTTGAAGTTATTAATGCTCCTATCTTCTTGTAAACTGAGTTGTGACTATGTTATCACTTCTTGAGTATATCCATGATTGTATATTGCTTTGTTGGTTGGGCAGTGGATTGTTTGGGTTGGCTATCAACTGTTGTGATTGTAGCTTCCCTCTCCTAGCAGGTCGTGATTTATTTTGTTACCTTTATTTCCAGTGTGATTGCGTCTTCTATGTTGGCTTGATTGTGTGTCTCTTATGCTAGCATGTCTGTGTCTTCTCTATTGGAATGACTTTGTATCTCTTCGGTTACCGTGATTATGTCTTCTCTGCTGCAAGTGTGACTTTTTCTTCTTCACTGCCAGCGTGACTATGTATTCTTTGTTGGCTTGATTGTGTGTCTTCTTTTCCAACATGACTGTGTCTTCTTTGCTGCCAGCATGACTATGTTTTTCGACTAAGTTGTGACCTATGTATTTTCCTTCTTAAGAAGTGTTGTTGAATCCTGGATAAAGGATTGAATTTTTTCTTCATGTTGATTAAGAATCCAAGGTTTGTACCCTTACTACTCTAACCAACTTAAACTCTCTCTCAATGTACGACATTTGTTCATCTACGTGACTTATCCCTTTGGTGAAAAGATCGGAACCTAAAAAGTATCTGAGTATAAAGGTGATCCAAAACAATACTAGACCAACATTGTTATCATTATTTGTTAATGTTTATTTCATGTACATTTCCATTTATCATTCATTAGTTTAATTTCATTATTAATATTTATGTTCTATACATTGCAATTGGTAAAAAATCTCAAGGACCAACTTTAACGCAGTGAACAATGGAGTGTTAAAGTTTAAAAAGATGAAAATTATGTTTGAATTTGATTGCATTCAAGTATATCAAATCCAAACCCTGAACATTCACAATTTTAGGTAGGTAATGAGGGTATGTTACAACTCCTTTTCAACACACTAGATCCCCACACATGACACATGAGCCACAAAGATAAATTATATGGCCAAATACCATGCCTTTTTTTCATATCCCATAGCATAGGCCACATCAACCATCATAAATCTACAAAATCTTGAAATTTTCACCATACTCAATTTACAGGAAACAAATTCCCTACTTAAGGAATGTGTGATGTCCCAAAGGACCACAAGTGTTCCATGAGAACCTTGAGATGAATTTTATGTCTTAAGTCCCTAATAATTAGTGTTAAACCCAAGAACCACCCCTCATTCACAATTCCTTAAAATCGTGACCATATCTCACTTATGCATCCTTCTATGATGAAATTGGGAGAAAGGACACATGAGTGTATTCTTTATGCCTCACATGGGCATCTTTTTTTGTATCCACATATACATAAAAGAAAATGTAGATGTTTATAAAACAAAAATTGGGAAATTTTGATCTAAATTAGAAAAAAAGAAATCCTATCATAAGATGTATAAGGTTGTAGAACAATAGACCATTAGTGGATGAAAGGCTTCAATTATTTCTCATTAATGGGAAACTCCAATTATTATCCCTTAGAGTTTGTAGTAATACAATCCATGATTGAGGGTCCCAACCTAAGATGATCAAAGTATTCATGATTTCCAAGGTATTCATGTCTTTGATATAACATTTATTCTAGATCTATTTCCTTGAAGAGGGGGCTATAATTCCCATTGACTTCAACGTATATAAGTATGGGTCTATGAATATGTAAAAAAGGTTATTAGGGAAATTGTATTCCTCTCAAAAATCTCCATTGAATGGATACATCATTAGATTTGACTTATATGTATGATAGAAATTTGATAAAGATTTCATTATTAATATTTAATATATTTTTATCGAACCAGAATCGACATATGTTGCACCATGATATGATATCACAATTTTTGAGTTGGGGGGGGCTTTCAAAATATCACATATAATATTTTATAAGAATATCCCTAGTGAGATCTCAAATAGATCAATAATTGACTAGAGACTTTCTAGCTTGGATTATAAATACTTTATAAGAAAGAATTTAAATAATTATTTTTCTTTGTGCTTATATGTCATCTAAGAATTAAAATTATTACTATAGTTTAGATCTCACTTACTTGCATACTAAAATTTTCTTGGGAATAAGATATTGGTTACTGAAAATTGAGGTGTGTTGCATCTGGTTACAATAAATGCTCCTTCTAAGGGAAACTATCTCGTTAATGAAAAACTCCAACGATTCTCCTTTAGTGTTTGTAGTGATATAATCCATGATAAAGGGACCCAACCTAGTGTGATCAAAGTTAGTAAATTAAGGAAAAATAACTTGATTATAAATAAATCATAGCTAGTTAACTAAAACCAACCTTGAACCAAAAAGAAAAACTACATAGAACATATATAGATGATGCTTAAACCATTTGTTCTTTCTAATGAATTTTTCATTATAGTCCCTAAGTTGGCTACGTTGTTAGTTGCAGGGACAACAGAATGCAACTAATGACTAGTGGTAAATCCAATGACTTTGGTTATTTATATTTTAATAGTTATATAAATAAAATTATCATATATACTAAGTAAGATTTCAAGCAAGTAGTCATTATGGTACTTATGGTTAATATAAGTTTACATGATTGTTTACATCATTAAACATTCATGACAAAGATTCAATCACCGGGTCTAGGTCTCTCGGTCTAGAGCAAGAATATTTGTGTGAGTGGTGAATTACAGTGTATGACACAATATGTCCACATAATGTACAGTGTTTGTGGTTGTGTGATATTGTATGCATTTTTTACCATAATATGAGGCAAATGAATATTGTTCCCTGAGAACATATCGCAACATACATTGTTAGTAAGTTAACTATTCATAGATGTATCATATTGCGGCTTCTTGCAACTAACGACTAGCAATTTAGCCAATGAAAATAATATTACATGCAATCATATTTCCCTTATAACAATATTTATAATTAAGTACAATGACTATCACTTCTAAAAAAATGAATATCACTTCAATATTTTCATAGTTATTATATGTGTACTTCAATTTTTTTGCATCTTCATACTAACCTGCTTCTATTTGTTGCAATGTTTCCAAGATGCATGCAATGTCTACATCAACAATGAACATTGTCTATGCAAAAGATGCCAAGTGCATGAATACTCCCAAATATGAAACTCTACATGACATTAATGGTGATACATTTATCTAGTAAGGATGTCTTGTATAGCCCTAAGTTGGGAAGGGATCCCTACCCATCAACTATATTTTTTTTAAACTATTCAACCTCATCGCTTTTTCGATGACATAACTTCTATATTCAATGAGGTTTCCGTACAATCGATGGTAACTTTGTCGGATTTTTGTGTATTTTTATGTCATTAGTTCGTCATATTTTCGAAAAATCTGTGTCGGTTAACCGACCATTAGGGTGTATTAAGGTGTTGATTAACTGACACTTAATCTATCACATTTCCAATGACAGCCCAGGACATGAACGTTGTTTAATCGACGGCCTATTTGTCAGAGATTTCACGGATTATGGTTCGATTGACCTATCGGTCATGCGACTAGATGTTGTCGTATTTTCGACGTATTGTTGGGATTGTTAGATATCTGACGCAATTATACCAACATTTTAAAATAGTCCAAATTTTTGTATGTTAGATAGAGTCTTGTTTAAATTTAGACAAGACCGTTGTCAGATTTTGGGTTCAAATTTACTTGTGACCCTTGGCCATCAAGGCACTCCAAACAATATTTTATTCTTAGTTTGTCAATTAGATTTCCCAATTGTGTGATAACTTGATCTCTCACAACAACATAATAGATTTTATGTTCAATTATAAAATTGCATAAATGAATATCATAATTGAGGCCCACTTAGAGTCACAAACAAATTGTTCACAAAATCCCCATAACCAAGTTCCTATCTAAAATTCATACATGGTACAAAATTCACAAATTAAGGAATAAATATACCACATGAAAATAAACAACCCAAAACATAGAAAAATATTTATCCCTTTCAAACATGTATCCACCAAAGTAGTTGTAGAGTGATTCACCTTCTATCTATTGGAATTTTCTATAAATGCTAGTAGCATATGCCACCCCCAATCTAGGTTATGAAACCACAAAGGAGAAAGAAGGATTTTGGACTATATTTCTCCTTCACCTGACACAAAATACATTGGAATAAGCCAATTCTCTCACCACAAGAATCTCAATCAATGACTCACCATAGAAGCACAACATTTCCCATCTCTACTACACAATGCCTTCGGAAACTTGCATCTAGAAGAGATCTAATGAAAGTAAGAAGATCATACAGTGTTGATTTTCCTCTAGCAATAATTGATATAGTTTTATGTGTATCTTATTGCAATAAAGAATCAACAAATTCATCTAGTAAAGGGTTTTTATGCAACACTAATGTCTTTTCTCGTTCTACAACGATGGGTTCTCCATTCAAAAACAACCCATGCATTCTCCTACAAAAAAAACATTATAGCTTCTACAAACTCATGCATATCTCAATCTCATGAGTCTCTTATGTGGATTACAATAAATCATGGCTATAGGAGAGATTATTGATTCTTTGGAATGGAGGGGGAAAAGGAAGAAATATCTCTAAAACAATTTACATATTATATGTGTATTTTTTGCATGAGGCAAATGTGCCTTCTCAAGATAACCTTACATATTTTTCTTTAGACACCCACATGGCGAAGGTTTATAGGTTTTCCTCATTATAGAATGGAAAAAGGGTAAGTAAAAACTCTCCCAAGGACATGCAGTAGGGAATATTCCACCCATGGGTCCCCTTCCCTCTTCCCTTCACATAGGATCATGGCCCCTTAGGCTCCTTTGACAATATTTTTGGTAGAAATTTGTATTTATCTTTTTTCTTAGTATAAAACACATTTTGGTAACCTTACCTCATGGTGACTAGAAAACACAACTTAAACATAAGTGACTACCCCTATGTCTCATACACCCACCATTCTCTAGTCAATCATTGGACTTGGTATCTATACTAGGAATAATCAAAAGGGATTTCACATATTTACATCACAAGTTCATTATTGCTAAACCCACCTATCTTCACAATTGTCAAATTAACCATGTCATTACAACAAGTGCATAATTAAATCTAATATGATATGAAGGTTAAATATAGGTTATTACACAAGGGTATACTTTCATCTACATTTAAAATGCTTTCCAAACCACTAAAAATATCTTCTAGAGTCTCAGAATATTCTAAAATTATGCCCAATCTTCAAACTAACTAAAAAGAAAACTTATGAAAATTAAGTTTTCGTTGGCTTTTCTTCTATATTGTTGTTTTCTTCTCATGGATGTTGCACTTTCTGTGTTTCTTAGTTTTTTTGCACTACATGCATTTGCATATATAGCGTTGAAAATTTTCTACTAGAGTTGGATTGTCATATTTTCCTTTCTCCCTACCACATATTTTCATATGCATTATGCAATTCTTCTATCTACAAGTCTATTTTGCAATTTATCTATGCAAGTTGGGGATTATCTTCACTTTTTTTGCATGTGTGGTTACATGGCATGTTTTTGTTAGAAAAGGAAATGACTCTACTCACATTCCTTCCATAGATGTCTACAGCAAAAAAATATCATGAGTTTTAGCCAAATAAATTGGGTCATTTCAGTCCCTCTTTGTAATTTTCCCTAACTTTTGATTTATTTTTCCTCTAGAAAAAACATCCACGTTTCCAAAAGTTAAATCAGTTTCGATGTGTTATTTTTCTGCTCTACCTTAGTGCGTTTGACATTTGTGGTCTCCAATGACCGCAATGTTTGTCTAGGGCTTGTCTCCAAGGAGGAAAATATTAAATTTCACATATGGGTGTATACACAATTAGAGAGTAGTAAATTCCATGTATATTAATGACATGTTGCAACAAGTACATCATGGAAGCCCATGGTTGGCTACCCACACTACATTTACCACCCTCTCTCAAATGATCATCAATCTCTAGGTACAATATCATGGTACCTACTTCAAGCCATATATGTCCTTAATTACCCTACAAAACCATTGCACATGCCCTACCTCCGCAAAACCTTCTTGATGAGTCTTGTATGCCTCTTCCACTCAAGGGAACGCTCTTCATGTTCATGTGAGGATGCTCCAACCAAACTACACTATCAATTCCAACAGCAATTTGATTGAGATTATTTCCATTATCAAGGAAAATGTCTCTTCAAAATCCACTCCTTGTTGTATGCAACCTTTAGCTATTGGCGTCACCGTATACTTACCAATGGATCCATATGGATTAATTTTTTCCAAAAGGCTTATTTGGAGTGAATGAGATTCTTCCCTTCAAATAATTTAACCAACTTACAGGGCTTGTTCCTATACAATGTTTATTAGAATTGTAATATTCACCTTAGTGAATTAGATAAAAGACAAGTTTTTTAGTTTTTATTAGATTTTAGGGTTTTGGAAAAATATCGTGTCTCAAACTCTTTATAAGAGAGGTGAATCTCATTGTAAACAACTAAGTAGTTTTCATCATATAATATTGTGTTCGTGTGTGTATCTCCCTTTTGTGCTCAATGATGTGGTTCAACCCTATCTAGGTTTTTTTCATTAATTGATATAATATATTTTATGATATTGTATTAGAGAAGAACAATAGTTCCTAGGCCACCATTCAAATAGGGATCCATAATACCATTTGAAGCCTCATTTATAATTTAGTGTGTTGTAAAAGGAGAGACACCAATGTGCCATAAAGAGAGACAATTTTTCCTTGAAATATAAATTCGTTGCCTAGCCATCATTCGAAGAGTTGCCATCCTATCCAATAAAATTAAACGAAGCAACCCTAATTTTTAGAGTCACAAAGGTTTGTTGTCATGAATAATTTCAAAGGAAATAGAGTTGTTGTCATGAAGAATTTCAAAGGAAATAGAGTTGCCCACATTTCCTAGAATTCTAAAGCGCAAGTGCCAAAGTTTGAAGCCACACACCAAGGATAAAAGTGATATTAAAGAGCAAGCATTGCCATGTTCTATAGAAACCACCACATGTCGTACAAAATCTATTCAATAGATAGTTTTTCAAAACTTGTAACACTCCAACCTTTGGATAATTATTCAATGAAATTAGTATAAGTATGGTTAGCATAAAGTATTAGTATTAATATATATAAATAAGAAATTTAAATATGTACATTGTAACTAAATTTAAATTAGTTATTAAATGAGTTAATTAACATTATATTGGTATTAGGTGCATGGTGGACAAGTGTCAACTATGCAAATTAAAAAATTGATTAAATTTAGAAAATTAAGAAATAAAAGGGAGGAGAGACCAACGAGAAAGGGCTTTGGCCTAAATGGTTGACTTTGGGATTGGTTGTTTGTTTTATGTTGTTATTTTGGTTGTTTATGGGTGCATCTATTAGGGGTGTCTATTGTACTAAGGTTGATAGGAAAGAGAATAAGGTATTACTTTGTCTAGCATAGGGTTAATTATTGAAGGATCGAGAGCCTCAACTTATACTAGGGGTTAGGTAGGGTGGAAACTTAACCCTCAACTGGTGTTGTTGATAGTGGAGCTAGTGGCTAATAGAAGCCAAAGTATGCTTGCATAACTGGTTAAGTTGGTCATCAATAAAATAAATTTTCTTATCAAGTTAATAAGATATCGAAAAAAACATGATGAATATTAAAGGACTGTAATTGATTATCAAAACGATATCTAAATACCTATCTAAATACCTAAATATATGATAGAATATGTGATATCTAAATACCTATTCTTACATATATTGTGCACTATTGGATATCCATTTTCTAGATAATATGTTAAATTGAAAATCAAGCTAGGAGTATTTATGAAGTTATGCAATCTTATGCTTTTTAGGAAAACACATTGTTATTAGTACATGAATTGTTAGCCCTAGGGAAGGATAGGCAAAATTCAGCTAGAATTCTGCTCGGGAATATGAATATTCAGGTCGCACGATAGAGGAAGCTGTGATGGAGGAAAATATCAGATGAAAGCAGTTGTGGGAGAAAGAACTACGACAGAAGAAGTAGTTGTATAGGAAGTTGTGACAGAAGTAGTTGCAAGGGAAGATCTCGCGACAGAAGGGAAGCTACGATGAGAGAATTTGTTACAGAAGGAACCACGATGGAAGAAGACATGCAATGATTGAAAAGGACAACTCGATAAATTGTGGGTAAGAAGTCAGTTAGGATAACACATGCTTAGGGGAATAAAGCATCTTTGTATTTTGGGTTGATAGTGCCTACTAACAATTGTAACTGAATGTACAAGAATAGGAATGACATCCTGTCGACTAACAGAATAGATTCGGTTGACTATAAAAAGTAAGAGTCTAAAAAAGGGAGAACCCAAGTTGTGTGCGGTTTGGTTAGATACATCCACCCTCACGAGGTCTTTGTTGGTTTTTGTCTTAGAAGAGTAGTAGAGTCGAGGAGTGGTAGAATTGTAGAGAAGAGAGAGTCAATCCAAGCTGTGTGCAAATCAACAGTAGCATGAAGGAGAGGAAACTTCGAATACCTAATATTAGAGAGCATGAGAGGAGAGATAAGTCTGTATAGATTGTATAGAAGATATAGAACAAATTCTACAAGATGAGTGTGCAAACGGAAGGTGCCATATATTTCTCATGTCAGATGAAGAGCACCTTTGTGGTTTTTCCTGGATGGGTTTCCACGTTAAATGTTGTCTATATGTATACTTCATGAATGTGCTTATGTCGAATGAATGTATGTTGTGAATAAGTGTACGTGTATTTTCTTATGAATGAGTCCTTATATGCATATGCCGCACTATTGTTAGTTGCAATTGCTAATCAAGAATTATATTAATTGTTGTAATCTCTGTCGATGGATAAATAGAGTAATATATTGAATGCACACAATAAGAGTAAGTAACACAACCATTGGCTTCAGTAGAGCAAGTTATTAAGGTTCTAAGGAAGAGTAAATCTCCACACAGCTCCAAAAACTTGGTTCTGGCAATTACCCATAAGAGATATCTCGGGTGAGACTGCATTTGTGTTGCAGGTGTTGCCGACTGACCCTAACTCCATCAGGATAATATCTTGGGATTTGTTAACGGACAACTAAGGGTCTAAACCTAGGTCGAAGGAGGAAACGCCAACAAATGGTTTTGTTGTCGAGACCTTGAATCATTTTGTGAGGGATATGTTTTGGCACCCGACGAAGCTAGAAATCCAAGTGGGTGGAGTCTAAGGCATTAGAGTTTGCATGAGAAGAAAGTGAAGGATTATGGTTGAATCTAGGAAAGTGGTTGGAGTGGTATATTTATACCAGTATTCATGAGATATTCTTCTGTGAGTTATCTATTTTGTTTTATGAGTGGTTGTTGAAGCTAACAACCCAGTGAAAAAAAATCCAAGGAGGAGAAAGGATAGAGTGGAGTCCTTAGCTAATTCAACCGTTGAAAAGAACTAGCAACCCCATATCTAGGGTTGTTGAATTTTGGGTTGATAGTATTTTGGGAAGATATATCACAGAAATCATCGTCAACATAATAACATCATATAGTGAGGCGGAAAGAAAAAATTTCCAATGACCTAGAGGAAGGTATTTGAAATCTTTGAAAATCTTGATCAAAATGCTCATATGCGAGAAAGGGATCCTGAGAATGGAATATGACAAGTAAAGAACTGGGTATAAATACTTGGGTTATGTTGTAGAATAAGTGTGAGAAAAATGGAGCAGAGTAAGTTGAGATGTTCCCTGGTGATAGTGTAACTGGACTAGAAGGTAGACGTCTAAGAAGTGGAAGAATATTTCGATTGGGAAAGTGAAGAAGAATTGTGACAAGAAGAGGAAGTTGCAGTACGACTAGAGGAGAATACTACAATTTGACGTCACACTTTGACGAATTTTATTGTGACAAGGAATAGGAATACCATCCTATCTCTAAGAGGGAAGAAGAATAATAAGCCCGGGATCCAGAATATGAATACGACACACCTACAACCCCGCATATGTCTCCAGAGGTAAGGTCTAGGAACTAATATACTAGTGAGTTTGTTAATACAAGTAATACTAACTGTGGGAATAATGGACAAGGGAGTCCTGCTAGCCAAAAATTTTATCCAATAGTACCAAGCACCAATATAATGGTTGGGAACGATATAAATTTGTCGATATTCAATGGAAATGGGTTAGAATACCCATAGAAACATTGGATTCTATGTGAAACTATGTGGACTATGTGACATGTCCAATATAAAGCAATGAAGAAGGCACAAATGATCACAACCCTGAGGGGTCGTGCAATGGACTGGAGTATGAAGTTCTCTGTGGTTCCGACAGGGTTCGCATAGAAAACACTTGACCAAATTAGAGCAGGATTAATAGATGAATTTAGAAATCCCAAATATGAATCTTAGTGTATTAGAGAGATTAAATATATTAAGGAATTGTCTATGGAGTATGTGTGGGACTTCGACCAAAGATTTAAGACGATGATGGCTAAAGTAAGCTTCCAGATGTCGAATGTATAGTGCAAATAATGGTTCATTGCAACATTGTTACTGCACATACGGATTCCCTTGATGCAAGAAAATATTGTGTCGTAAACTGGAGCACTGGAGCTGTCCATGAAGCTAGAATCCTCACCTGTAAGAGAGACTGGTGTAGGAATGATGCAAATTCAGTTGCAGCTATCCAACCTTATGCTACAACTCCAGGACATTAAAAAAGGGAAAGAGATCCAAGAAGAAATGTGGTGTACCATATGCGGAACAGAGGGACACCATAAAGATAACTGCCTGACACTCATGAACTATGTCACATCAAGAGTTGTGAACCCGATAAATACACAAGGGACGCCTTGGTGTAAAATATACGAAACTAGAGGCCATCGGTCTAAAGAGTGTTTGTACTTACAGGAGGTTGTAAGTGCACTGACTAGTTTATATTGTAAATTTGTAAATCTGTAGGTAACTATGAGAATGACTGCAAAGCATTTTAGCTGTTGCAAGAGAAAACGATGGATACCTATTTGACTAAGAATGAAGAGAATATTCAAGTTGAATGAGCACAAGCTCAATATCCGTAAGATTAGTATCATTTGTCTCAGTTTCAACAGAATCAATACCCACAGAAAAAATACCCTCAAGAAAGGGCGGTGGAAATTTTATAGGTCGACGACGAGGAGGATTTGGTCAAGGAAGAGTCCAAATCATATGTTATAATTGTGGAAAACCAGGACATTTTTCCAAGGACTGTACGGGTCCTACAAAGACATGATCGTATTGCAAAGCCTTTGATCATACTGTCAAATAGTTTCTGCAGTTGATTGCCAAGTGGCAGGCTAAAAATGTGGGAAATCCAATTTCTCTGCAGAATCCCAATCCAAACCCCAACCAGAATATACAGAATATTCTATTGAGCGAAGGAACAAAATATTGTTGTCATAAAAAGGGGAGGTGTTGTGACTGGAGCAGACCAAGATGCACAGCATGGACAACCACAAGTTTGACCGGTGATATAAAAGAAAGTACCATTTGACATCCAAAAATAAAAGGAAGTGTTCTTGGACACGCAACCAAAATTCGTTGACAATAATCAAGCGTCAAATTTTGTTTCCACAATACCTGGAAAACCAATATTGGGAATTCCTAAGAGGTTTGACCATCTATCCGAAAGAAACCAACAGGAAAGGCTAGTAACCTTAAAGAAATTTTTAAAAGTTTCTTATCGCTAATATAAGATAAATATGTTGTCGCAGCATTGACAACTCTAATATAAGAACCTCAAGAAGAGATGTGACCAGACATAAGAGTTAACCATGTGGGAAAAATACTAAAGACCAGTTGTGAGTTAAGAATGACTGCCCAGACAGGAGATTATGATATGGACTATATCATTTTGGACTTGGGATCTGATGTTAACTTTCTGACAATACAAACATGGAAAAGCATGGGAAAATCACAACTCGATTGGTATCCTATCCAGCTCATATTAGTAAATCAGTCGAAAGTCATACCTATCGGTCGACTGATTCAAGTTCCTATTAAGGTAGAAGGCCTGAGAACGTATGTTGAATTTCAAGTAATCGACATTGTTGATGACACAAACCTGTATCCTGCACATTTGGGTATCGAATGGGTGATTTATAATTAGACCATCAGCAATTTTAAGAAAATAATTTTAATATTTGAATATTCAGAGCTAAGGGTTGTCGCACCAATTGATCCCCTATAAGGTCATAGATACATTGAGCCAATAAATAGTGAAGGACAAGGAAATTATCTAGACCATATTTATAGCATCATGTCAGCAAGGGATGATTATGTAAACCCAACATCTGACGGAAATCTTAGTTGGCGGAGTATTTATCTCATGTACATCATATTCTGGTAAAGCAGTGGAAAACTGGAAAAATTGGAACCATGAAGTATCCATGAGAATATGCGCAAGAATTACATGGTATGTGCAATGGGTAGGAATCGAGGTAAGTGATCTTCCCATATATGAAGGTTTACCTAACTTTGCATCGTTTCTAACATAATTTGAAGCAAAAGTCATAGAACCTCAGTGTTTGTTCACCCTGGAATTTGTGCTGAAAGCTACACCCTCCAGATGGTGGGTCACACATAAATAATTTATCTCTGAATGGCCGCAATGTCAAAGGTTGATGGAGATAATATTCAAAGAATATATCAGCTATAATGGATGAAAATATACAAGATTGAGTAATCTTGCAGAACATATTGAGTATTGCTACATACCAGATTTTGGAGGTATGCACGTGGTAGAAGGATTTTGTATTTCTAGTGATAAATTTTTGAATCCACTAAAAGTCAAGAAAATCAACATTGGTCCCCCATAGAATCCAAAATTTTCCAGTATTGGAGATTATTGGGATGATGATACTTTCGAGAAGATCACGGACCTATTGCATGAGTTTTGGGATCTATTCCCTACGAGACTCTCATAAATGAAAGTTATTTTCAGAGACCTTTGATAAATGAAGATCCCTTTTAATCCCGATGCAAAACCTGTCAAGCAGGGACCATACAGACTGAATCTGCAGTATAAAGAAAAATTCAAGGCAGAGTTGGACTAAATGTTGGATGCAAGTGAAGTGCGGACCTGCAGAAGAATCATAGTGTATCATTATGATAGTAGTACAAGATTAAAAGGCTACTAGTGAACTGTGGATTTGAGTCGACCTAAGAAACTTGAACGATGCTTGTTTCTATGACCCATATCAAACTCCATTTATAGATGAGGTACTGGAGATTGTCAGGGGTCAAGAGATTTACTCTTTCACTGATGGGTTCTTTGGCTACCATAATATTAGAATCACAAAGGAATGCCTACACAAGACAAATTTTGCAAGAGATTGGGGTTATTTCCAATACACAGTAATTCCCTTTAGACTCAAGAATGCTCCTGCTATTTTTTGCAAGATAGTAGTGGCTACCTTCAAATATTTTATTCATAAATTTCTTGAGGTGTACTTTGACAATTGGACTGTATTTGGGCTCATTAAGGATCTTATTGAGAGCCTCATGATGATGTTGGAATGTTGTTGCCAGTATCAAATTTCACTAAACTAAAAGAAATGTACCTGTTGTGCCTTGTTTAGAATTCTATTGGGCCATGTGGTTTGTCTCAATGGAATCTTGGTCAACCCTGCCAAAATTGTGATCATCGTTGACCTACGAAAACCTACCATAGTTAATTATTTTAAAACAACATTTGGGCATACGGGATTCTATCGAAAATTTATCAAAGGATATGCAGAGGTGACTGCTTCGATGGGGAAGTTATTGAAGAAATATGTTAAGTTCCAGTGGACGGAAATTTTCCAAGAGAGTCTGGACATTTTAAAGAACAAGATGGTTACAGTGCCCATACTTGTATTTCCATACTTGAAAAAGGAATTTCATGTCGATGCATCGTCTGTCGTGCTCGACATGGTACTAGCACATCTTGGCAAAGAATCGATTGATCATCCTATTTCCTTCGCTAGCAGAAAATCATCAAAAATGGATAATAACTATACCATGATGGAAAGATAAGGACTAGATATGGTATACACTCTAGAGAAATTCTGACACTACTTGTTGGGTGGACATTTCAAAATGTACACAGATCATTCAGCGTTGAAATACTTGGTTAATAAGCCAATGTTGGGGGGGAGATCTGTCGATGGCTTCTCCTTTTTTAGGAATTTGATTTTGAACTTATTGTTAAATTGGGTCGAATGAATTCACGTTTAGACCATCTGATGAGGATCAAAAGTGGCGAATAAATTAGTAACCTCAACGATAGTCTTCCCGATGCACAATTTTTTGTGATAACAATGTTTAATGATAATTATAGAGACATCATACAATTTTTGAGTACGGGATGTGCACCAGCTGAATTTACTACTGCAAAGAAGAAATAGGTAATTGTGTGAGGTGAAAACTTACAGTTGATCATTGGACAATTATATAAAATGGGCCTTGATGAGATTCTCCATCACTGCATATTGAAACACGAGTGACCAATGATACTAAATGAAGCGCATGAAGGTGTCGTAGGAGGCCATTATGCTGGAAAAGATACATTGTGAAAGATATTGCAAGCAGGATTGTGGTGGCCCAACATGCATGTGGAAGCTCAACAATACTGTCATGGTTGTGATTTCTCTCAAAGAACTAGAAAAACGTCACAACGAGATGAAATGGAATTAGTACCCCAAATAACTGTGTAGGCATTTGACAAATGGGTTGTTGATTTTGTGGCACCTATTAGTCCAACAGGGAAATGCACAAGTGAAATATATAGTACTACCGGTACAAACAACTAAACCATATGAGCCAAACAGCACCAGTAAAAGATTGTACTGCTGCAGGTGCTACTAATTTTTTGTTTGAAAATGTTGTGACTAGATTTGGATGCCCAAAAACTTTGATAAGCAACAAGGGAACATGCTTTGTCAAGAAATTGATTGAGGAACTAACTAAAGAATTCCATGTCCTACATAAAAATACAATGCCATATCACCCTCAAGTGAATGTTGTTGTTGAAGCATTCAACAAGATCCTAGAGAAAGTATTGACAAATATTTGCAACACCCAAAGAGATGACTGGGATCAGAATTTTTTCATAGTAATATGGGAATATCACATGATCTATAAGAAGTTGACAGCCTAAAATCCATTTCGCTTGGGGTATTAACAAGAATTTGTGATGCCGATGGAAAACATTGTACCCAACCTAAGGATTCTTGCAATCACATAGATGATAGATGTTGGTGCTCTCGAGGAAATATTGTCACAGCTTATGCAGTTGGAAGAAGATCATTTTTTGTAGGATATCATCAAAATGTTGAGAAAAAATGACAGAAAGTATGGCATGATCTCCATATCAAGAACAATAAATTTCAAGTTGGAGGACTTGTTCTTCTGTATGATAGAAAATTCTTCAAGCATCTGAGTAAGCTAAAAACACACTGGCTATGACCATATATTATAACGCATATCATTGATGGAGGATCAGTGCAATTGCAAAAATTGGATGGAACACCTTTCAAGGTATTGGTAAATGGAAGTTAACTATATCCTTATCAAGATATCAGCGACTTGGTCGACTGAAAAAGAGAAAAATAACAAGGAAAAACCGTATGAGTATTTTTTGCAGAATAAGGAACAAAAAGCGTCACGGACATCTAGTCTGTCACAGAAAGAGAAAAATGTGTCGTGGACTCTTTATTTGTCGCAAGAGGAGAAATGATAGTGAAGACAATCCGTCTTTCACGCCGAAATAAATCTGTTGAAGGTTGAATACAGGTCCCAGGAAGAGCAATGTTGTCGCAAGTCAACTGAAGTCGCAGAAATAACAGTTGGTCGTAATTAATTCAGAGACCCGAGATATTTTGGAAACATGTTTTTTGGTCACTTCTGTCATTATTGCACAATAACTACCACTGATGTGACAAGTGGATGGAATCATGCGTAGAAGCTTCTTGATAATCATTCAAATGATCAACCCATGTGACGAAAAGGACAGATACCTTTCCATTAACTGCATGCTCGTGTGGAGGACTAACTGAATGAATAGCTAGACGTTAACCTTCGCACCCAAGTTTCAGTTCAATCTGTTGCATTAGAGAGAGAGAGATTGTTGTTTGCAACTGCAATATCTTAAGTGATTTTTTCTGCAGAGCATGTTTATTTCTATTTCCAATACAAGAATAGTTGTAGAATCCGGTGTTGCGACTGCATCACCCGCCCTCATTATGGAAGAAACTGTCGGATATGTTCTAGTGCAGACCGGGGTTGTACAAGAAGTTGAATAGATTCCATTCATCCCTGAAGTGAGGTTGAGACCAGGCCCACTAGGATCGTCAACATGGAAGCGCTCTAGTAATCGTAAGAAGAACTCACCAACAACACCACCACCGGAAGAGGAAGAAATAGGGTATGTGACTCTGTTTTCACTGTATATTCCACCAAGACAAGATGATACACCTAAGGTTAGAGTTCCAAGGAATGCATGGTACCCACTGGTAGCACCAACTATACCAAAAGGAGTTTAGGTATCCCAGAAAATACTTCCAAATCTCAATAAGATGGCCTTTGTCGATCATGACATACAAAAATTTCCATATTTGGACATGAAGAACTACATGATCGTTTTCCAAGATACACCGAATGGCCCAAAGCACCTAGTTCCAATGGAATGGGAAAAAGGACTAGACAAATAAGGTTTAGTGTCGCTGATGTATAGGTTGCATTTCGGCCGAAGCATAGAGGTGAATTCATGTGTTAAAAAGTTGTTGGTATCATTCCATGGTGGCTTCCTATGGCTCGACCAAAATATTTTTGTGGATGTCGGGCTGATACAGAGATTACAGGGCTTCCACTTGCAGGCGTAGATCTAACGCTATTTTTCCAAAAATACCAAGACACTCTAATGACGAACAACTTAAAAGACAAGTATGATTTGACCAGAGATACCAGAGGCTATTTAATCACCTCCATAAATGACCACACTGTCTGGTTCACAGATAAGGTTTTAGCTACCAAGTTGGTGTAAAATATGCGACTGAATCAATGTATTGTTGTTAACACCAAAAATTGTTCACCTAGATCTCTATGGTCCAAACCATAGTTATAAATTATAATCCCACCATTATTCCCTTTATTTTGACCTTCACGATTAAATTCCATCAAAATTGGTCCAAAACATTATTATTCCTTCCCCCATAAATGCAGGGAAGTTGAGCATTTATTGTGACATAACCCCACTCTCTCCAAAAAGGATAAAAAACCCTAAAATGAGAATGGGCCAAAAACCATGGGTAAATACCATCCACAATAAAATACCATGGGTCAAAAAACCCTGGATCATCCTATAAATATATCGTGAAGGTCTCCCCACAAACACTTTTCAACTTTTCTTCAACTTTTCACCTTTCGCCATTGTTCCCATATTTTTGTCATATCATTCCCACACTGTATGTTGAGCTTTATCCATACCCTCTTGGATCCATTCCCCATTTTTGACAATCACTAGTGGAGACGACTGGAGAAGAAAAACGTGGAATTGGTGGACCATTTCCTCAAATGACTATAGTGACCCATATTATTGAAAGGTATGATTGTTCTTATTTCATAAGAAATTACCAGCCACGAAATTTATCCTAAACCAGCGTAGATCCAAATCCTAGGCTCTATTAAGAGCCGAGATGGATCAAATATCTCAAGGTGCAAACCTCTTCTTAGATATCCATTGATTTGATTCAAACAAAAGACAAATATTTTTATTTAAGGTCTACATATAATATTTTTATTATTATTATTTAATATTATTTATGGCTAACATATAATATTTATTATTATTTTTTATTTTGTTAGGAACGAACATTACAACATTTCCCATACATGGTTTTAAAACCATATGCAAGGCCCTCCTACAACCATGCGTTGTTTAGGAGGCCTTGCACATGGTCTTAAAACCATTTGCAAGGTCCTCATAAACCATGTACAATAAAACCATGGGTTATTTAGGAAGCCTTGCACATGGTTTAATGAAAACCATGTGCAAGGCCCTCCTAAACCATGTAAAATAAAACCATGGGTTGTTTAGAAGGCCTTGCAAATGGTTTTAAAACCATGTGCAAGGCCAACAATTTTTTGGGGATAATTCTTGTTATTTATTATTATTTTGTTAGTTAGGAACATTACAACATCTCCTCCATATTGTGTTTTTTTCCTCACCGGCATATTTTTTTTACGGATAATTAAATTTTTACTTTTTTATTGTTTTGTTAGGTAGAAAGATTAAAACATCTCCCCCATATTAGATTGTTTTTGTGGCCAACATTTATTTAAGCCTATAATTAGAAAATTAATTTTTTATTAATAAAAATAACATTACGTAACGTTACATAACGTTACAACGTTACGTAACGTTACAAGATCTCTCCTATACTGGGCTGTAGAGAGCCTCTCGGCTCAATAATAAATGGATGAAAAAATGTATTAAGATTTAATTAGCATCGATTATCACGTAATTAGTTAGAGGCCTATCTCACTGATTTTTTTTCGGTTGCACATGAACCAATACAGAGTTTGTCACACAATTCGATGTTGGGTTAACTGAAAATTTTCAAATCTTTGAAAGCGGGTAAGAATGGAAAACTCCCTCCAATTTTTTCATATTTTCCAATTTAGCACAAAATATTCGAGGAGAGGCTTCCCGCGGAGTACCTCTGGTTGAGAGGGAAGTTCATGATCTGCATTTTTACTGAATCTATCCTAGATGAGCAAATTCAACGAGCCTAACAACAACCAGGTGTATGATCAAATCAAATCAACAGGTAAGAATAATATTTACTTTTTTGTGCTCTAGGTTATATACTTTCATAAACGTATTTTGTTTTAGACCTGATTCTAAGAGAGCAAATTTTGTTTTCCTATGTGAATAATAGAGAGTGAATCCTTGTATCAACTAATAGCGCATAAAATTACATCGAGCATAGCTAACACTTTTGATGTGCAAAGGTGAATTCAAATTCCAGGCCTCTTTGTTTTTGTAAGTAAGATAGATGGTCCTTCTATTCCATATAAAAAAGAGAGTTACATATTCGTTCTTACTACAGAAACAGGGAGTCAAGCCATGTCTATGGAACCACCTAAGAAAGTATGCAAAATGGTCCATACCGATCATCTAAACATAACAACTGCTACCCAACCATTTAAGGTTGACACCATGATACATCTTAAGAATTTAACACAATAGAAAAAGATGCATAGGAGGAGCATATAGATAGAGCAGAACATAACAGTTAGAACCTCCTGGAGGATTCAGCCTCATCCTCCAGGGCTTTACCGGTGCTGGAATCATTGTCTTCCTTGTTTTCCCTGCTAAAGGGGGGCTCGGAGAGTTGCATGAGGATTTTCATGTGAGTTAGCCCTTTTTTAGCATCCTCCTTAAATATTTTGACCATGAGGTTCACGCAATATCTGGATCTTTCCCTTTTACCCATGGACTTAGACGGGATAAACTTCAGCCTCCATTAATTGGACATGGTAATGTCATGCCCTAGTCTCAACCTGAATTCGCCATAGATTTCATCCTCCATGGAAGAAATTGATTTGTGGATGTGAGTTAGAGCCTCTTTTTGGAAAATGGCATCCTTGTCCTAGACACCAGCTCCTCCTGAAGTCATGGTCCAATCGTGTTGGTGCTGAAATCTACACGTAGGGTCTTCAAAGACATGTTGTTGTTGAGGAATCCTGATGTTGTGGCGCATGGTAGTTGAAGCGTGTTGAAGCACCCTTATGCTTCACTCCGCACTCAATATCCTCACCTTTGAGTTTGAAACCCCAAGAACATATAGACCAAGCCCGAAACCATAGTAACCGAAAGCAGTGTTTTGCTGGTCAGAACCTTCAAGGTGCAGCTTAGCCTATAGCTCAGCCTTTGTGACATGCTTAAGCTTCATCGTGGTCCTTTTATAACTCTCGCTTGGGAGGCATCAAGGAGTTCGAGGACCTCCATGCTTGGTGCCATAAATCTTCAATGATCCCTAGGTTGGATGCCTCAGATTTTCTTTATGTCCTGTTTGGAGTGGGGTAAGACCTTCCTTGGGTATGGCACACTTGTTGTTTGCATGGCTCAAAGGCAGAAGAGCATGCCGCACCTTGCAATATCTTCAATATATAATTCTTCCGCAGTAAATCCTCCATGATCTTCAATATCTTCAACCATGCAACGTGTACTTGGACCTTCCATATTTTTCCATTGTTTTCAATTGGTCCGTGGATGGAAAATCCAAAGTGAACATTTCCTTTGAAAACACACACAATTCCACATGATCCCTGTATGAATAATTTTGCAGGCGTGCACATTCTTGTTTGAAATCAAAAATCATTTCAAACTCATCTGTCAGTTTTCCACAAATGTTTTGTCAAATAATGATTCGTGCATGTCAACAAATTTTGTATGATCCAATCTGCATTCAATTAATTTGTCCTGATATTCATTTTGTGTCAGCATAGTACATTTTTCTTCTGAAAAGAATGGGAGTCCCTTCTTAAAAAGAGGATCAAACATGTCTCTAAAAATCTTCAACTGGTGTACCATGGTATCTATATTAGCATGAACTATGTCCAAATGTTGATGCTTGTTTACCACTTTTCTAGCTCAAACTATGATATATATTATGTCCTTAATATTTGTAGTTTTCAATTCATCCTCTGTTAACCCATTTAAAAAGTCTATGGAATTCTTAGCATAATCAATAGGTTTTTTATTCAATATTTATGTCATTGTTGTCACGCTTTGTTTAGATTATTGAATCACGGCTCTTTGTCTAAAACATAATCCAGGTAAGGTCTCGACTTGTTTGCTTTTGCTATGAAGGAATCCCAAATTATATGCTTTGCTCACTATACTGATGACTTCCCTATGAACTGTTTCATCAATTTGTCATTTTTACACTATAATTCCTAGCACTTTGCTTCCCAGGCATTTCTGTCGTGTTCTCTTTTCAGAGCCATAATTTCCATATTTTTGTTTAGGTTTTTCAATCTAACTAGTTCCAATTCTTTCAGACTAACTTGTGGCATAGCCAGAACAATGGTTTGTTCACCAAACTCGGTAGAAGGAGGAATAATTCTACTTTCAAGTTCTTTTTCTTTCTCTTGCAACTCCTTCTCTTTCTCTTGCAGTTTTTTTTCTAATTCATCATATTTAGCTTTGAGATTCTTCTCGCTCTCAACTACAAGAGACATATCTCTTTTCCATTGCTTTTCTTTTCCTCTAAATTTCAGTAGTTTGGATTTACAACCTGTTAGATCACCATTCAAGTCTTCTTTTTTCTTCTTAAGCTCTGTCATCTCATAATCTTGTATCAGCTGAGTAGATGGGGTCTTCAGCTTCTTCTTCAATAGTTGAATGGAATTCTCTTTTTCATTCAATAATTTTTCTATGCCAGACCCGTTATCTTCTTGGCTCTCAACAGCCAACAAATCTATCTGCAACTTTTTGTTCTGTGATTGGTAGGCTTTGTTATCCACCTTCTCCTGTCTAAGCTTATTCTTAATTTTTCTCTAATTGGATTGCATCCTTGATAGTTTCAATGTAGCCTTTAACAGATCAGTAAAAATAATGTCCCCGGTTTTCTTATGCAAGTGAATCATATCTGGAATAGGGATATTTTCTAGACTCATTTTCATCTCAGCAACCTTGTTCTTGGTTGCTATGGCTAAATTCAAAGTCTTTTGAGAATGATCTCTAATAGTGACTAGAGATAAAACCTTACTAGATATTTTCCTTACCTCTGCATATAATTTTAGATATTCCTCCAAAGCTACATCCTTGTCATCCTTGTACTTGTTAAATAATTCTGACATGGTTTTAAACTGTGAGGTAGAATCAAGCCTTTTTACTTTCATCTGCTTATTTTTATTTCCCTTAATGTCTAACACTTGGAAAAGTTGTCCTTCTTCTTCAATTTTTTGTTTGTTTGGTGTTCTAGTTGTGTCTTCCTCCTCTGTGTCCATAGCATCATAGAAGTATCTTTTCTTGGTTCCCTCAGAGAAACTAGATATGGGTGTAACTTTCTCAATTGCTGGAACCAAGATGGAAGTGCCAGGTTGTGACAGGGTGACTTCCCTTATAGAGGAGGTGGAGTCTTCTTTCATATCAACAACCCCCTGAGTTTCACGGGGGTAATCCAACCAGTTTACAGTCTTAGGTAGACCTGCAACTTCAAAGTGTTCAAAAGGCTTGTTCTTATTAAACTGTCTTCTGATAGAGATAATATGATGGGGATCATAATTTATAGAAGCTTCAGTTGGAAACCCCATTTCTCTTAGCAAACTTTCAATCATTGGAGTGGAATATTTATTCTTAATGATAAATGGGGCTACAACCCATGGGAATCTGATCTTTGAAGACTTCTTAAAATTCAGAAAATGCTCATTCTCCACTATTAATTTCTTTCTGGTCAGTTCCAAAGCAAATACTCAAGGAGACAAAAATGCAGGTAGTATATAAGGTTGATGAACAAACCCATATAACCTTATTACTGTACCTTGTTAAAAAATAAACCAGTCTCCAATTCTCTTTTCAAGAGAGAACTGCAAAATTTATTTCATTTATGGAAAAACTCTGGGTAATTTTTTTCTAAAAGAAAGCACTGTAAACCTATGATGTAAGGAAATTCATGAACTTGTTGCAATCCCTATTCATTTCTTCTGTGAGTACCATTTCAGGGAGCTGTAGTTTTTCTTCATTGAATGACAAAAACATCTTCAGCAAATAATATCAAAATCTGAAACTTCTTGTTTTGTGGAAATCCACTATCTGAGAATGAATATTCTCATCTAGGAATTCATCAAATTTAAAGAAAGAAGATTGTACTGGCTGAGTAGACTCTTCATACTGAACTTGATAGGTGTTAAGGGTAAACAATAAGCTCATTAAGGGTTCAGTAACATATTTGTCTGTATCCAACCCTAAAAATTGACTTATAAGGGTTATGACACACTGAGTTTCTTCAATAAAAAGGTTAGCATCAACTGGGAATGGTTGGTTCTATAATTGGCCATCGGGTTTAAATCAAATCTTGAAGAAATCCTGCTTATTTTCAACTCTAGACTCTCTAAAGTATTGGACTATGGATTCTTTGTTATACTCTTTGGACTTTGGCTGAACTCAATAGGAACTAAGAGGGCATTTCTAATAATGAGAGGACTAACTAGACATAGGATTTTTTACTTGGTCGTATCCATAATTACCCTCTTAGAGGAGGAGTAATTAGTGGCACACCAGTCGACAAATTCAGGAGAACTTAGGGTTTGGTTTATAGAAAAATAATGAAAGTAGGACCTGTAAACACTGTGAATCTCTGCGCCTGGTCCTTAAGAAGTTTTAATTTTTTTTTAATAGCTTCTATAGGCCCATTTAGTAGTATGTGTTATAGTTGATTTTACCATAATTGGTAGATCACACCTTTATGGCCTTCTGTGTCCCTCTGCAAACTCCTTGGATCCCCCTTGCTCAAGTTATACTTTGATGAACCAAGAAAGTCCCTAAAAACACATGTTTATGTGTATACATGACTTTTAATCCAATACCCACGTGTACACGTAGTTTTTTAGCCAATGCCGGAGTACATCAGGAAATGTGCATAAAACAAAAACTTTGGAGTTTTCCTCATTGAATCCCGAATAACTTGAATCTTGGCCTTTCATATGCCTCAAAAACACTCGGACTCGACCCTCCATTGTCTATTGGAGGGATATATATTGAGCCTCTTGGATGCATTGAAGGAGGAGAATATTGGAGAGCAAGGAAACTATAGTTCATTGTTGCCTCACTTGTTTATGCTTGAGTTTGCATCCCTTTGTCCCTTTGGAGCACACATTGCTGCTCTTCCCAAGCTTAGCATTGCCTTGTAAGATTTCCATTGATATGGAGGACTGAAGTGGTGGAGGCCCAGGTGGAGGACTTGGTTTCTCTCTTTCGATGAGGTGCCAATAGAGTTTTTCATTGTTCTATCTCTATTTATTATTAATAGATATCCATTTCATGTATTTAACTATGAACTTTTTTCCATGGATGTAGTCATATTTTCTTACACATTATGGTTTATATATGCTATAGTAGGCCTAACACTTTGATATATAGCATGCTTGTCTTGTTTGTTGTTGTTGTGAATTGTGAATACAAGCATGTTGGAAAAGCTCAATGGGGATCGACATCAACCACCCGAAATAAGGTATGCTTCATATCCCTTAGTGTTAGATGCATTTATTTCTCTTGCATATTGGAATGAATTTATTCCTAGTGTCATTTAGTCTGTTGTGCTCTACCCCAATCCATAGGAAGTTTCTCTCCGTAACAGTATGGTATCAAAGATTTATGAATCTTTGTCTTCAAATAACTCCTCAATCTTCGGATACTCTAGGTTCAGTGCTTCTACCTCCTCTACCTCAGCCATTTAAATACGTGTTCAATGAAGACAAGAAGCCTACTTGGTATGTTGATAAGTGGCCAAAGGATTTTTTCTAAGTTGGTCGCTTCCACACAGTCCTTGGCTTTCTCTTTCCAATTCACAGAATAAACAAATGACATAATTCCACATGCATGTACTTTTATATTATTTTCTTCTTCATATCATTATTGCATCTTCTCCAATGGAAATAGTTCTTGGCAGTCCATCCTGTATGCTCCATCTTGTGTCGTCGATCTTTCTCCCTATTTAGACCCCCTATCTTTATTCTTTGCTATACTGACTCCCTTATTCTTTATACAAATCTCAACTACGAATCGAATTGCAGCCACATATTTATCTTCTGGTTGATCTTGACCGTTAATTACTTTTACCTGTTACTCACCTCTTTCGCCCATCTTTGATCTCCTTAAGAATATTGCAATTTCCCTTTCCAGAATGATTATCCACCTTTGATCTAAAAGCACATCAATTTAAGTCGTTGAATCATTCCTTGTCTACCCAATTCCGCTAATTTTCCCTTAAACTCTAAGTGTGCATGTTTAACTAGCGGAATGAATCCACACCGTAGATCTATATCAGATCAAATCTTTGCCTTTTATTTCTTATATATTTTAACTTCATTCCACAATCTCAACAAATTCATTCTTCCTCGCACCTTTAACCAGAGGAATAAGTCTTAGTTGTTGATATGGATTATGCTTTCATCGAGACCATTAAATGGCGGGGCCTCAACCACATTCCACTGAGCCCGAAGATTTTACTTTTCCATGCGCTTTACATCAGCGGAATTTATGATAACAATTGATCTAGATCGGAGTTTGATCTGAGCCATTGGAATTTGAGGCTCCTAACCAATTCCACATATTTCCAACATAAATTTCTCTGCGCTAGTTGACACAGCGAAATTTATTAGGACCATAGAACGAAAACCCGCTCAAATCTCCACCGTTCAACATTGTCGGGCCTACCAAATTTCGTAAATTTGAAATTTTTGTTTTTCCTTGCATGTTGTATCAGTAGAATTGATACCCTCTGCAGATCCATTTCTCCTCCAGATATTTACCATCGAAATGTGCGGGATCTAAGGAATCTCGTTGATTTTGAAACTTAGTTACCTCGTGCAAGTTCTAGTAGTAGAATCCACCTCCACCATGGATCATTTCATCCATAAATCCTCACTGCTGAAAAATGTGGTGCCTATAGAATTATGTTGATTCAAAAAATTTGCTTCTCCTCGCATGTTCTATCAGTGAAACTTTTGATGACCATAGATCTTTCTCTTCCCATTGATCTGATGGTTGATTATGTCTATAGGTTAACACCATTCTTCGAACCATAAAAATTATTTCAAATGAGCATCTTACCTCTACAGAATTATTTACAATCGTCTATCTTCATTGATGTAGATCTACACGCTTCATTGTTTCCAAAATATAACACCGGAGCCGATTATTCACATGCAATTTATTTCCAAGGTCATACCTTAGTATTTTTCAAATGTTTTTCATTTCAGACCAAGGAATAGACCCTTCAAAACCTTCAAAACCTACTCTGCACTCCTCTAGGTCATATGATATAAAAAAAAATCAACCTTACCCATCATTTTCACTGGCCTAACCCCTTCCAACATCTTAGCCCAAAAATGGTGCTAACACCTGTTAAATTGATTTTCTAATTTTTGTTGTGCAATTTTTGTTTATAAGCAGGCTATAAAGTTATATATTAGATATTGTATATGTATATGCAAAGTAATCAATTTTTTCCTTAATTTTTTTATGCAGAAATATATTTAGACCATCTGGACGCAAATCTAAAACCTTGGTTGGAAGGAGAAAATAAATCAAAGGTTCTTACCAAAGGTTAGTATTTTATGTTGTATTTGTTATGCTTACATAAATACTCTGTTTTTTCACTCTTTCTTTCCATTTAAGAGATCTCGTGTGTAATATTTGTAGGCCATTTGGTTTTCCTTACATGTTTGTAGATTTATACTTTTTTATAAATTTTAACATGTTCAACACAGGCCCTGATCCATTGCCATGTAAAGAGCAGAAGTCATTGCCACCAGAGGTTGTGGAAGAAGCTTTTAGAATACTTGCTGAAGAGGATGTTGAATGAGAAAAGAGACAAAAAATGAAGCAACAATTGTCTACACAACAACGAAAGTCATGGCAATTATATAGAATTGCAAAAAATAATTATTGGATTGAGGATGATGATGATCAGATCTACCAAATCATAGGTAAATACCTTATCAACTCCAAGGTTGTTCAACTCTACAGTCTGTTAAGGGGAAGGAACCAAATTTTGATACAATTTCTCTTCTTAAAGGACATTATGATTCAAAAGAAATAATTATCTACAAAGTTATAGATGAGTCAGATTCGGGAAACCTAGAGTTGACACGCTTGGATCCTTGTGGAGATGATCCAATTCTTTACAATGTGGGTACCAATGACAAATGGACACATCCAATGGATGATGTTATGCATGTTGAAATGGTGTATGCAGATGAAAGTGGCAAGCTTATGCTACACCATTTTTCACTTTGTGAAATAAAATCACAATTATATTCAAGTGGGTTAGATGAAAATCATAAAAAACATTCGAATGCAGTCATCAAGCGAGGGTTTTATATGGGATCTTCTTCAGATGTGACTCGCTTATTGACTCAAAATGGTCATTTTGTGAAGATTGGTAGAAAGAAATTCACTCAAATGGATGGGTTATTGGTGCGCAACGCAAATATATTTTTAACATAAAAGTGGGCATGTATGTCTATATTTATTATGACAAATTTCCTGGATTTTCTGAAGATGAGTCCCTGAAAATTCCATATCCTATAGAAGTGTTGGATTGTTTAGTAGATGTTTCCACTGGTGGAAAATTTTGTTGGGAAAGAATATTTGAAAATCATGTATATGTTTTTAGTAGAGGCCACTAAGTTCCCGAAGGTGTGAATTTGCATCCACGTGAGGTGTTCTATACAAAACAAGCTATGTTGATATCAACTGAAATCAAAGATGGTGAGTATACATATGTATCTTTTAATATTTATTTTCCAACTCATAAATGGAAGATTTCTTTATAGTATCTAATGTTATATTTTGTTGTGTTGTAGGCATTGTTGATGTTTTCTTTATTGTGAACTCTATTAAAAGGTGGGGCATGAGCACTCGAAAAGGGGAATTTTTTTTTGTCGCTTTGTTGTTACGAATGATGATAAGCATGCCACTTTTCATCTTCTCACAACAAAAGGTGACAGTGAAGTTGTGACTGCTAGATTAGTTGCCTCTATAGAATATGGAACACAAAATGTGTTGCCATAATATCTTGGAGTATTGCGGCCCAATCGATTGCATCATCACAATATTAATCTTCTTGTGTACAAAGTCTTCAAACACATAAGGTCTCGGAACATTATACACGGTGAATCTTGATTCTTATGTGGAAATTCCTTGTTCAGATGAAAGTTTCAAGGTTACTTTTGAACTAATTGCAATGCATTATGTACCTCCTAGGATTGTAAAGAAGAATAATTCACCAGAGTTCATCATAAAAGGCTATGAGAATCTTAAGGAGGCAGTTTTCTATACATGGCCAACGTTTCCTGATAGATATTAGCCAAGTTCAGGCTCAAGTGATCAAACTCAACCTGTTGGTAAATGGAGAGTGGGACCAAAATTTAGATTTCGATATTTGTATAATAGCCTGCATCCTCGTGTACAAGTACACTTTCATGGGATTCACACCAATGGGACCCTATTCATCGTTGTTATGGATTAGGGATGAGGACTAATGTGCCCCATTTGGGTTGTAAATATTTTGTATTTCATTAATAAGTTTTTATATTGTTTGGTGTAATCTATATGGTGAATTCTAGTATTTAATACATATGAATTATGCATTTGTTGCATTTGTTGCATTCAATTATTTCTAGTAAAATATTGTTCTGATATAATTGGTTTTTCTTTTCGATTTAAATTTTCATTATATATGAAATTTGAAAGTTTGAAACTATAATATACATTTCCTAGCATGTGGGTTATTGTGAAGATGCTTCTATACTGTATTCAAACTGTCTGAAAACCTCTTATTATAGCCTTCTAGAATCATCAAAATATGCCCCATGAGGATCTGCACTTCCAGGAAACAGAGTATAACTTTCCAGAAACAAAAACCTTACAATAGTAAGATTTTCTAAAAAGGAGGAGATGTAACAGGAATTTGCTAAAGCAGAGTAGTTGTAGCAAGATTTTTTTTTAAAGATCTGTAATAGCTTCAACAGTATGAGGAATATCTTTAAGTTACATATTTCATTAAAAACACCAATGATATTCAAGCTTTCTCTAGAAGGTGTATTTCTTCATTCTTCACCTCCTCTTATTGTGAATACTCAGTAACACCTTGAGATTCGTGTTGTTCAACAACAACTATTTACTTGTGTTCATTGACATAGTTTGTGGCCAGCTAAATGGAGTCTTAAAAATGTATCTTTATATGTTTATCATGAAATTATGTCACTTTGATCATTTAACAAATACTCCCACCAAACATAATCAACAACATCAAAGTACTCAACTATATAATTAACATAATTTCTTTACTTGTCTCTTTGGACAAACTGAGACCATGGTTGAGTAGACAAAACAGCAGCCTACATGATCCCCATGTAGTGCAAGCATTTTCTTCAACACACAATTTGTGGCGGGAATCCTCTTAAGGCTACTTAGACCAATTTTCCTATACTTTGCCAATTTTATTTTCACTAATTTGCCATATTTGTCCATAATGATGTCATAATGCAACAATGATTTCAAATTCATGCCACATCATCATCTATGTCATGCCATGCAAGAATCGTCCTTAGTGTGGGAATCAAACTTAATGTGGGCATCACTTAGCCCCTTTACATAACTTGGCCATTTTTCCTTTGTCTTTAGTAGGCAAAATAACATTTTTCTTTTATTTTGGCAAGTTGATATTTTCCTTATCTGATCACCATAAGAAAAACCAAGAGCATGGCTAGATATCCATTTCAACAATGAACAGGACCATATCATCTGATGAATTTTATCATCAAAGGAACACCCCCTTGTGGGAATTTCCAAATGGTCTCTCAAACTCTTTTTCTAACACTTAACCAGTTTCCTTCAAACCCTAGGTCACCAAGGTGATTTCATTTTTCCTTCAAATTTGGCAACTGAGATACCCAATGGGTAGAGTCCAACAAGGTGAATCCATCAAGACCACTTTCATCTTCTAGAGCTTCTTTCTCTCTCTTCGGCAGGCATTTTTCTGGAGTAGTGCAAATATGGCTGAGAGGCACTTTTGGCAAATTGCTATCTTCTTCCTCATAGAATTTTTGGTCAGGCTAATGATATGGTTGGATGCACCATACAACACTCTAGAGATCCACACTCTCATAATATTTTTCTCATCATCCTATGAGATGTTGAGGGCATTTCCCTAAGGCCACTTACGCAGATTTTCCCAATAATTCCATACTGACATCTTTTTATCTTCTCCTAGGCTTGGTCTAATTTCCCTAAACCACAGTTTTGGAAGGTCCATAAATTCTTCTTTAGGGTCTCTTTGGACAAACCGATACCATGGTTGAGTATAAAAAACAATAGCCTATAATATCCCCATGTGGTGCGGGCATTTTCTTCAACACACAATTTGTGGCGGGCATCCTCTTAAGGCTACTTGGACCAATTTTCCCATACTTGGCTAATTTCCTGATTTTCACTAATTTGTCGTGTTTCTCCAGAATGATGTCAGAATGCAACAATGATTTCAAATTCATGCCACATCAACATTTATTCCATTCCATGCCATGCAGGCATCATCCTTAGTGCGGGTATCAACCTTAATGCGAGTATCACTTATCCCCTTTACAACACTTAGCCATTTTTCCTTTGTCTTTAGTATGCAAAATAACATTTTTCTTCTATTTTGGCAGGCTGATATTTTCCTTATCTGATCACCATAAGAAAAACTAAGAGCATGGATAGATATCCATTTCAACAATGAACAGGACCATATCATCTAATGAATTTTATCATCAAAAGAAACACCCCCCTTGCGGGCATTTCCAAATGGTCTCTCAAACTCTTTTTCTAACACAACCAATTCTCTTCAAACCCTAGGTCACCAAGGTGATTTCATTGTTCCTTCAAATTTGGAAAGTGAGATACCCAATGGGTAGATGCTAATAAGCTGAATCCATCAAGACCACTTTCATCTTCTAAATCTTCTTTCTCTCTCCTCAATAGGCATTTTTTTAGAGCAGTGCAAATATGGTTGAGAGGCACTTTTGGCAGATTGATATCTTCTTCCTCAAATATTTTTTGGTCACGATAATGATATGGTTGGATGAACCATACAACACTCTACAAGATCCACACTGTCAGAATATTCTTCTCATGATCCAATGAGCTCTGGCGGGCATTTCCCTAAGGCCACTTAGGCAGATTTTACCAATAATTCCATACTTAGACAATTTTTATCTTCTCCTAGACTTGGTCTAATCTCCCTAAACCACAATTTTGGCGGGTCCATAAATTATTCTTTATGGTCTCTTTAGACAAACTGAGACCATGGTTGAGTAGACAAAACAGCAGCCTACAAGATCCCCATGTGGTGCAGTCATTTTATTCAACACACAATTTGTGGTGGGCATCCTCTTAAGGCTACTTGGACCAATTTTCCTATACTTGGCCAATTTCCTTATTTTCACTAATTTGCCATATTTCTCTACAATGAGGTCATAATGAAACAAAAATTTAAACTTCATGCCACATCATCATCTATGCCATGACATGCCATGTGGGCATCATCCTTAGTGCAGGCATCAACCTTAATGCAAGCATCACTTATCCCCTTTACAAAACTTAGCCATTTTTCCTTTTTGTCTCAAGTATGCAAAATAACATTTTTCTTTTATTTTGGCAGGTTGATATTTTCCTTATCTGATCACCATAAGAAAAACCAAGAGCATGGATAGACATCCATTTCAACAATGAATAGGACCATGTCATTTGATGAATTTTATCATCAAAGGAGCACCCCCTTGCGAGCATTTCCAAATGGTCTCTCAAACTCTTTTTCTAACACTTAACTAGTTTTCTTCAAACCCTAGGTCACCAAGGTGATTTCATTTTTCCTTCAAATTTGGCAAGTTAGATACCCAATGGGTATAGGCCAACAAGGCAAATCCATCAAGAACACTTTCATCTTATGGAGCTTCTTTCTCTCTCCTCGGTAGGCATTTTTTCTGGAGCAGTGCAAATATGGTTGAAATACACTTTTGGAATATTGATATCTTCTTCCTCGAAGACTTTTCGCTCAAGATAATGATATGGTTGGATGCACCATACAACACTCTAGATATCCACACTCTCATAATATTTTCTCATCATCCTATGAGTCGTGGCGGGCATTTCCCTAAAGCCACTTACGCATATTTTACCAATAATTCCATACTTGGACAATTTTTTATATTCTCCTAGACTTGGTCTAATTTCCCTAAACCACAGTTTTGGCAGGTCCATAAATTCTTCTTCAGGGTTTCTTCTTGATGTTATTAATTTGTCTAATGCACTTTTCTTCACCAATTTGAAAGAGTTGATTCATGGATGAGTAGGATCATAAATGTGTAATTATGCCATTCCATATTTCATACATGGGATGTCAATTTTGGTCATTATGATTAATTAATGAAGAACACATGAAGTTGGTTAAAGAGTCTAATCATACTTGAAGACACCCCATTGACAGTCCAAAAAAATCATATGACAGTTTAAGCAAACCAATTGAGGGCATAATAAGGATCAGCAGACCAAAAACCCATTATTGAACTCATATTGGATTAATTTTGAATGTGACTGTAATCAACCTATAATTTTCTACTGGATTTTTAGCACTACAAGTCACCGCAATTTATGGAATGAAAGACAGGGAAGATAACTAAACGAGTGCATGAAAGGACACATTCCATTGCAACTAATGAATTAGCTTGAGTTCATAAGTAGGGGATTATCGTTCTTACTCAGTTTGATATTACTTGCTATTATTGTTTAGTTATACCCATTTTTTTGGTTGACAAGTCTACATCATGCTCATTTTTTTAAGCTGAAAAAAGTGTGTCCATATCTTATTTGTTTAAGTCTTGCTAGACTTTTTTGTTGTCTAGTTTCCATAATTTGCTGAAAACTGAAACATTGACGTATTAACAGAGTTCTCTTTGATTCATTATTGAATATCAAGGAACTGATTGTTCATTGTAAAAAAATTAGAAATGAGTGCGTTATACACAATGAGAATGTTGGACGAGCTAAAAATCAACAAAAATTGCCTCAATCATCAATATTTTCATAATACAAGCAAGGTAGCAAACAAGAGATGAAATGACAAAATGTGAAATCGCTCAATCCTTCATATTCCAAACTCGGAAGCACCAGTTACAAGTCAAAACGTTGGATAAGCCCCAACCAGGATTTCTCCCACCAGCTTCGTCATCCTCACTTGTGTCTATTGGATAGTTTTGTAAGCCTACCCCCTGTATCCTTGACTGTATTCTTTTGTCCAGCCCCAACAGTTCCACCCAACAATAGCAGTGCTCCAACTCCTTGTTCCAATCCATTTCTTGGCACCTCGATTATGTTCTTTTGAGGAAAATACTATCCACACGGTAGATAATGGATAGTTGTTACTCAGCCATTACCCATCGTTGGCACTAATTATGCCCCCATCCAAGCCGGGATCAGAAAACACAAAGTAGCAATATTAAATTATTTGTTTATGCACAGATAGATTTTGTATCTCTTCATATATCTCAAGTTGGTGTCGGTACTGGATACAGTCCACTTAGTTGTATCTATGGATCAGAATTAGTGTGTGCTCATCCACCAATCCCACGTCACTCCAGAAACTATAGGACCAAATATATGAGCTAAAGGTTCTGTTAGAAAGATGAGGGAGCTATGAAGCCCCTGCATCGGAAATAGGACTCTGAACTTATCTTCCCAACTCCTCCCATTCCTGCATTTGATATCACCATTTTTGGAATTCTTTCTTCCACAACCATGAGAGGGGAAATAATGATGCTCATGGGTCGATTTTTTATGCACATAAAAAACCAGAAATGAGGTCCAAATGAGATTTTCCTTAGCAGGTGGCCCTATTTATTGACTAAGTCTTAAGAAATGTTATTATGGGTTTGGGATTCTCATGATGCAGTGTATCTATATCTTGGAATTAATGTGATCTGTGTATGATTCCCTCATCTCTTGGAGGACACGAAAGGTCACTTTAACATACTGAAAAATCATGTGTTTCCCCTGAGACTCCAGAGGCCAGAGTATATACAGACTCTTCTGCACATGGAGCAGTTTCCCTGTACTTTTGATGATCATAATTTGTAAAATTTGATTAGCTGGGAAATATTTTGATAGGAGGAAAACTGAACAAACATATTTTCAGTACAGATAAAGTACAAAATGTTGGCCAGACTAAGGGTGAGCTCAAGGTGCACCCAATTCTGTGGCAAGGGTATGTGTTAATGTCATGAAGACCAAGTGTTAATTTTTCATAACCTCTAGTGATGAAATTTGAAGGGCTAGTTTTAATCCCATTTTGAAGGGAATTTTTTTTTGTTTTCATAGGAAAAATAAATGTTCCTTGATATTCAATTGTGAATCAAAGAGAACATTACAAATGCATCCAGTTGGTTCCACATTATAGTCATAAAGAGTGATAAACTTTTATGAGACTAGTAAAGCATAACTAATTATGGGCCAATACTTACTGTGTGCCCATATATAAAGTTCTCCTACTCAGACAAGTAGATACAAAGATCAATATATAACAAAGCAGCCAAATCTGCCAAATAGGGGGTGCACCTCCTCCGTCTACAAGTAATATCATACAAAAATCTAAGAATAAATGATTAAGGGTATATATTCACCAAACCCTTCAATGTTGAATATCTAAAAAAATTTACTTTAATTGAAAAGATTAAATTAATTACATACTTCATTAAAAAAGTTAAATAAAATGTTGCACTTTCAAATTTTAACAAAGCTAAAAATAACCAGCCACTTAGTTATGTATTGTAATGGAGATGATGATCTATCAATTCAATGTAAGTTTGTTGCAATCGGTTTCCAAATAATGAAATGTTTAACTTGGCAGCTTCTACATGCCCGGTGCAAATTGTTTATTTTGCAATCACACTACAATGCAATTTATGTTCACTTGTGACTATGTGCATAAAACCAACTAACAAACACTGAAACCCACCACCAAGAAGTTACGAAGAATATATTTCATCATTTGTAGTTTCATACACACTTTTCAGTATGGGTTTCACATTAAATTACTCTCGTAGATATAGGGAAAATGCACATATGGATTACACATTACACTTGTATTACACATTAGAATCATATTAGCTATATCAAAATATATGCATTGTCGACAAATACTTACAATTTATATTACAACAATATCAGTATGTACATAGACATCGTATGTACAACATATTATTCTAGAACTCTAGGCTGCTTGGGAGGTTTTTGCAATTCCTCCCTTTTAGAATAAGAAAAATCTCTATAGTTTCTCTTGCCTTTTCTAGAACCCTCCTTTTCTACAAAAGATTCATCATCCATATGTTGTAATTGGTTTTCTTGCTCTTTCACTTTGTTTGCAAGATTTATCACCTTTGTATGCAATCTATCTTTTTCTTCTAGGCATTTCTTCAACATATCTAAATTATTATTATGCTTCTTTGAGTGCTCATCTTCCTTTCTTTTAATATCATCATTCGTCCACCTCGGCTCAGATTCAACTGCAGTTAATTTTCTACTAACCTGTTGTACCTCCTTCTCAAGCTCTTATGCCCTCAAATATGTATCAAGTTGAGTATACAAAATTTCTTCTGCTGCAGGTTTCTCCTGCAAAGCTTTAATTTGGGATTTCAAATTTTGTATCTCACTATCACATCCCAAATGTAGTGCTTTTCCCTTCTCCAATAGTTTTTGGTGAAGGTCTCTAATTTCTCCCTCCTTCTCCTCTATCTTCTTATTCAATGTTGGATCTCATGAGCCAAATGTAAACTCTGCAGCGTGGATTGTTGCAGCAGCTTCATCGAAGGTCTTCTCTCGTTGTTACAAGGACTTATTAAACTTGAGTAAGCTCTCCATAGTTACATCACCAAGTTTTGTATTGACAAAATGTTTTGGTGTGCTAGCCTTTTTACCCTTAACTTTGGATTATTTTGGTGTGCTGACCTTTTTACCCTTGAATGTTGATTATTTTGGCGTGTAGACCTATTTACCCTTGATTATTGATTATTTTCCTCTTCCATCTCTTTTAGTCTCGACAGTCACTGAAATCCTTTCAATTCTCTTAGTTTTCAACAACTCATTTTTATTTTTAATTGTTTTATTCAATTTTTCCAATGTTCTTTCATATTATGTAGTCTCATTTTGATATTTAATGATCATTTCTCTAATTTTCTTTTCAAACTCAACCTTCAAAACAGTAATAATTGTTTCTTTCTACTTCAATTCTTGTTGAAATTCTGCTTCCTTACCAAATATAGTCTTCAGTGGTGGCATGTTCAAAACATCAAGCCTGTTTTTCAGCTCATTTTCAAGTCTCCCTATAGTTGCTTCATATTTTTTCTTTTCATCCTGAAACATTTCTTTGAGTTTGTAAAGGTCAAAAATCGATCCATCTAGAATTACGCTAAATTTAGAACATTTATCCTTAATAATTGTATCCTTCTGGCCAATTATTTTTTCAATTTCCACAATTTTTTTCTATAAACTTGTAACACGATGTATGAAATCAAGAATTTGGACATCCTTAGTTCTGCACAATTCATAGCTAGCTGTGAAGGAATCCTCCCAAAAGGTAGATTGTTCTTTGAAATGCACTATTTTATCAAATAGAGAAAAAACAAATCTACCATCAAAATAATATTTGGAATAAATTAGGTCTTCATCACTAGTCGATGAATGGTCCATATCATTGTTCACAAATTCCTCCCATTGATCTGCATTTACATTTCCATGCATTCCATCCAAATTTGTGACAGCAACATCTTCTTCAGGGAAAAGTGAAGGCATGTCATTTCCCACAGATTCCATATTGTCCTCAAAAGGTTGTCCATGTACTGTTGAGGTAATTCCTCATTTGTTTGTTGTTCTTTAGGCTTCCTAATGTATGTTCTAATATATTTTGACCCTACAACACTGGGTCGACATAAATCAATAATTTTTTGCAGTGTGTCGGGGTAACTGAACTTGACACTCTTCATTTTAATATCTTGCAATGCAAAGTGCAATTTCCTAGCCAATAGATGAGGGACCTCTATGGACATGTATTCAACCCAGTAAATGGCCAGTTTCATGCAATCACCCGAAATTCCATGTCACTTGTGGTGATTCATAATGGTCCTAAGGATAATCTTAATCAAAGTTTTCTATATTCCTTGAGGAACATATTCCATTTTTAGACCATTCCTGGGAACAACTACCCGTTTCTCACAAATTTTATTAGCCATTTGAATATTTTCTAGCTTGGGGGTTTTCCAGGAGTTTAACATCCCCCCCCCCCTCTGTGTGGAATTTTGGTTTCTCTAAAAACCAAATCGCGGTCTAGATGAACCCTCTTCCAAAACATTTGCAATTCCATAGCCCCATGATCATAACTATAGATGGCATCATCTATCTACTCATTTTGGAAATTAAATTGTCCAAAAATAAGCCTATCCACTCCTGCTCTTAAAAGGATATTTAACATACCACTTGGCCATATGGTCGTATCGCTCCATCCATCAGCATTCTCTTGGAATTTATTCACCGTGAACCGTTCAACCTGGGAACCCCGTGCTTCTCCTGATGTCGTGGTAGAGAAGGCCCCTATGTTTGTTGCCATGGTGCAAGATGCCCCTGTTCCATTTGTTTCCATGGTACGCGAAGACCCAATTTCAATTGCAGTCATGGTTGTTTTGGTTTAGAATTGGAATCGTGGACAGCAAGCTCGATTCGCTGCAATCTTGAATTATGTCCACTTACCAAACCCCTAGTTTGGCTATGCACTTTGAGGAATGCACACCTAGGAATGCATGTTGAGGAATGCACGCTTAGGAATGGACACTAAGGAATGCACATAAATGAGGTTTTTTTTTAATTGATTTCACGTACATTGTTTTTTTCACAAATTCAGGTATATTAGGCTATGACATCATTGTCCCTATATCATATGAAATAAGGATTTTTATAAAATACATAAACTTATCCAAAGAATGATACATTTTATGAAGCAGATATTATTTTTATAATACCAATACATACACTCAATATATTTATAAAATGGATAAGAAAAATATATTTATAAAATGGATAAGAAAAATGTCTATATAAAATGGATAAATAATTCCTTATATCTTTTTTTCTTCAACTTAAACCACTCAATTGGACTTCATCATGATGCCTATGTGTGTCTTATAGAAAACTTTGAAATTCTTGTAGACCAAGATATTTTCAGACTTATAAGATAAACTATAATAGTTGGCAATTCAGTAGTCTTAATGTACATTAGTGACTGATAGAAAAATCCATATTAATCTCATTCCAGATTAAACAATCCATATTTTTGAACCTGCTTCTCTTCATTCATCCATCCGATGACTACAATTCTTAGCAAATGCTTAAATCATCACATGTTGTTTTCACCATTTTGCATACAATGTTGTTTTATGGCCATCTTGGACTTCTGTCTTTTTTGCTTGTCTCTTTGTTATTTGAACAACACTCGGTTTTAGATGATTCTCAGCTACCAGCATTTCGATGCCAACAATTGTCCCTTGAATATCTTATTTTTCAACACTTTGCTCTACACCATTTATTGAGGATGAACCACGCATTCTATTGTGATTCATGGCTTTCGTCATTGGCATATCAACACTAGTTGCTCCATTCAATTCTAGTGTTTTAACAATACTCCATGACTCATTTCTTGAGCATGAAACATATGCTTTACTGTAATTTTCAGCTGCCATCATAGGTGTGTCAACAAATTGGGATCCATTTTCTTATGCTAGACTGGTTTCAATGCCTCATTTCTAGAGGATGAAACACCCAAATTGTGATTGTTACTGTCATCAATCATTATTGGGGTATCGTAAACTACTTCCCCTTGCATTTGTTTTTCTTGATCATTCTGACGTGGCTCATTTCCTGAGATCATCGAGATAGACAAAGTCAGGGATCAAGAAAAATATGTACCTTCAAGCACAAATCAACTAGATTGACAAAGACATAATGATATGTAATAAATTGAATGAACATAACACTCACTAGTGGAGGGAAAGACATGATGTTGTTTTTTTTTAGCACCATTTTTTTCTTGTGCTTTCCAAAGCGATGCAATTCACGATAAGCTTCTTCACCATATTTGTTGATTGCCCTTGATCTTGGAAGATAGTTATTGAACTGTGAGGACATATTAATAATTAATCAACACCCACATTATGGCTCCTCACACTATAAAATGAAAATTGAACTAGATACCATTTAAAATCAGGACAAACTTACTGTTGGTGGTGCAATCAATAATTTCTTAGATTGTTTTACCCATGAATCAAACAATTGTTTCACTTGTTGACCAGTGACATTAGGGAAACAGGATGTCAATTGTGTCGCAGTTTCCTCATTCAATGGATTTCTTGACTTCTCATATTCAACACGAAGTTGAATTCTAATATTTGAAGGCAAGAATCTTCTTTGTCTAAACTTTTAAAAAGTACTTTCTGATCTCATAACAAGCTTGAAAAATTGTCCTCTCGTCTCATTTACAAGACACATTCTGCCATGTTCAAATGTACCTCTATTCTCCTTAGCAACTCCTCTTCCTCCTCCTTGGTTGTTATTCAAAATTTTCATTTCTCTATTCTTATGCTCCATTAATTCACTCCTTAACCATCCCAAAGTATAAGGATGAATAGACCAAGTCATATCAAGAGCATGTTCCCCTTAGACATGCATATAAGGAACCGTCTCATCTCCTAAACAACAAGAACACAACCAAATCCACTCACTAGGAAGGATGCCAATTCTGCAATGACAGTGGCTCAAAATATTTATCATGAATGAAATGAAATCACCATTCAAAATAGATAGTAATATGCTAGTAATAGAATGAATTTACATACCTTTTCTCATATGCATATGCATCGTCCCCTCTACACCCTTGCAGTTTCAACATGTGGAATTCTTTATAACACTTCCACATCCTCACAACTTGTTATACTTCTCTTCATCCGATAGGCCTTCAATAACACCATCATTTATTATAATTTTATGATTATATACCGAGACATAAGTTTCAATGCATATGATTATATACCGAGTTTTATGTTCAAAATGAATAACGTTGAGAGCCATTCTATATTAGTCAAAAAAATAATAACACCATCATTTATTATTAGTCAAGGCCCACATAAAGAATAATTGATATGTTAACATAATTATTAAACCTTTAAAATTCCTTCATGTCAACTAAGGATCTTAAATGATGTTGATCCATCTAATTGCCCATAGTTAAGATCATTGTACTCTTGGATTTTATGATGGTATGGTTCTCATGTCTTACATGGAACACCGATTTTCTCCATCTCCTCCCAAATTTTCACAAATTTTGTTGTCTCAATGCCTCTATCTGGATGAACCTTGTCATAATCTTGTCCAATTCTTTTAATTTCATGAAACATCTTCAAAACAGTTATAATCCCAGCATGGCAAGCACAATATACAAGCTTGGACATTGCTCCAGGAATCAACTGTAAATGGTAGCACATGTTTCAGTGGATATGAGTTAGTGCAATACTAAGAAGCTTAATTTATAGTTAAGAATTAATTATGAAATTGTGTACATTTTCATTGTTTGTTCTATCCATGGGATAGTTCTTCACAATATTCATCTTTGTACAAGATAAGTTTGGTTGAATGTTTAAAATACGGTCATCTAACTTTTCATCAATCCTTTGCTTGGTTCAAAAGTTGGATTCAACTCCTAACATTTTAGAACATAGTAATATTAAGAAAGCAATGGCATTATATAAACATAAAATTCAAAACTTGTAATAAATGTGCATATCTTACCAAGAGAAAGTTTGTTGACATTGCATAAAATTCAGAAACACTACTATAGTATCTCCTTCTTCAATTTTGATTTCATCTATAACCATGTGTACACTTTTTATGGCATGTGCACCAAAGACAAAAATTATTTCCCATTGGAGAAACACTATTGTTGCATACTAAACTGCATATTGCCACTAGATCATGACACTCAAACAAATTAATTTTCACTTCCCTTCCATCTGTCATCTTGATTCCATCTTGTGAAATCTTGTTTAACTGTTCCATTAAGTTCTCCTCATTTTCAAGATCGGCAACATGTACTTAAACTTGTTTATATTCTTCGTTTCCATCCCATTTTCCAAGGCTTACACAACACATCAAGCCATTTTCTTCTAGTAGCTCAAATAATATATCACATACCTACCCCCTGAATCATTATGTACATGAGAATCAATACCAAGTTTGAAAGAAACTTCATTGACTATACTTATAGACCTATTTTCATATGATTCAAGCATGAAGGAAGCATATGACTTTACTTCCTTGACTCAAACTCCATATGTGAAACCATCAGTTCTCTCCCAACCCATATCAATATCCTCGGCTTCTTTGCTCCACTTTTTCATTTCTCTACAAACTGGCATTGCACTAACCCCCTTTAGTACACTAGGAGATTCAATCTGCTTCAGACATTACAAACTCTTATGAGTCATACTTGATTCAATAAATACTAAATTTATGTTGCTAGGCATAAAATCCTTACGAATATCCACCACAACAATTGATCGAATTTTATAAAGAATTTCATCTAGTTGTTCAATAACATCTTCAATTTTAGACTCTTCATTATAGGTTTTGTTGATGAAGTACCCAATTCCAACAATAATGTCATTTTCATCCAGATCTTGGAGTAATTTTCCAAACAAACATCTCCCAATTTCTTTAAATATTGACTTCCCCTCTTTCTGTCTGCGGTTAAACCATCTTGGCCGCTTCTTAAGACTCAATAAGGATGTCCTCAAGCGGTTTCCTTCTGACCTTCTCTGAATATGTTTAGTTCCATTTGTTGAACACCCTTTAGGCATTTCTATTGCAACTCCTTCAACTGTACAATTTTGGTTTCCTATAGCTGCATCTCTATCCGCATGTTCATGAAATGCAGTTATTTCAGTTGTTTCATGTCTTTCAGTTTCATCCAAGTTCTCAAGGAATCCATGCTCCAATTGTTTCCCATTGGGTTCTACACTTACATTCCTTTCAACAATAATTGAAGACATTCCCTAGCTTGTTGAGGAACACAACCTTCAACGCTTTGATTAAACTGATTTGTAACAACAACGTCATCAACCACATATCTTTAACGGATAAGTGTGGCCTCATTCTGCAAAATGGAGTTCATTCCATTGTGGTACATATTTGCTTTATCCAAAACAAAATTCATTGTAGTGGTAGCAGGAATGGGATCTGTTCTTTGAGGGAGGTTTTGGATAGTCACATTCTGTGAAATAGGATTAATTCTATGGTAAACAATTCTATCTTGAACATTCTCATTCCCTGCAACTATATTTGGAGTCAAAGGTTTCCTTTGTTCTTGAGGAACACAAACTTCAACGCTTTGATTAGACGGATTTGTAATAGCAGCAGCATCAATCACAGATCTCTGAGGGAAAAGTGTGGCCTTATTCTTCCAAATAGAGTTCATTACTTTGTGGTGCATATTTTCTTTATCCAAAACAAATTTCATTGTAGTGGCAGCAGCAATACGATATGTTCTTTGAGGGAGGTTTGGGTTAGCAACATTGTGTGAAATAGGATTAATTCTATGGTAGACAATTCTTTCTTGAACATTGTCATTCCCAGCAACTATATTTGGAGTCAAAGGTTGCCTTTGTTGTTGAGGAACCCAACCTTCAACGTTTTGATTAGACTGATTTGTAACAGCATCATCATAAATCACAGATATTTGAGGGAAAAGTGTGGCCTTATTCTTCCAAATCGAGTTCATTCTGCTATGGTACATATTTGCATTATCCAAAACAAAGTTCATTGTAGTGGCAGCAGGAATAAGATTTGTTCTTTGAGGGAGGTTTGGGATAGTCACATTCTGTGAAATAGGATTAATTCTATGGTAAACAATTATATCTTGAACATTGTAATTCCCTGCAACTATATTTGGAGTCAAACGATGCCTTTGTTGTTGAGCAACACAACCTTTACCACTTTGATTGGACATATTTGTAACAAAAGCATCATTAATCACAGATCTTTGAGGTAAAAGTGTGGCCTTATTATGGAAAACGGAGTTCATTCCATTGTGGTACACATTTTCATAATCCAAACCAAAGTTTATTGTAATGGCAGAAGGAATAACATATGTTCTTTGACGAAATTATGGTACATTCACATGCAGTGAAAGAGGATTAATTATATGCTAAATATTTCTATCGTGTACATTGTCATTCCTTGCAATTGTAATTGGATTCAAAGCATCCCTTTGTTGTTGGGCAACACAACCTTCATCACTTTGATCATATATATTTATAACATAAGAAGCATTAATGGTCGATATTTGAGTGAAATGAGGTTGTAAATTGGCTGCATGATTGCTTGATGATTGAGGGAAATTTCTGGTCTCATTTTGTGGTATGTAATTATCATCTCCAAATCCTTGACATTGTCCATGACCAGCATAGTTAACACTATTTTTCCCTCTAACATGAATGAATTGAGGGACAATGTCACATGGTTCCAAAGTTGGAATATTAGAGTAACAGAAACCCTTACGTCAACCTCTTTTTCGAGGAATATTTTGTTGAGATGTCTCATTTGAATGATCCATTGATGGGTTACCCTGCAAAACAAAAAAACATTCAATATTAGGGCTAGAAGTTAAAAACAAATATAAAGGAGAAAGTATCAGGTAAAAAATTGGAAATATTAAAATGCTAAAAGGGGAGGAATAATAATAAAAAAGACTCTCCTATTTTATTCATTGAATTTGACAAAGAAATCGGGCATGTGCGTGCATTTTACTGAAGCAAGGCAATTTTGGTTAGCTTTAGTCAATGCACGCTCAACCTACATTACTAATCCAAATTCATTTATTCAAACCACAGAGTGTCTATTCAGGCATAAAAAACCTAAATAAGCTTTCAAAGTTTAAATTTTGGACATAAAAACTTATGCTCTGCAAAGAAACTCCAAATTTATGTGTTTTCCACATGGTAAAAATCAAGGTTGAGCCCCTCGAGGAAATTCACACATTGGCCTGCATTTCATGTTATATTGAATAAATTGCACTATAACATAGACATACCAACATTTTCTACAAACTCTTGTACTCATTTATGTAAATTGTATTGTAAAATCCAAGTCATCCAAAACAACAATTGATAGTATTTGCCAATTTTTCATGGCCAGAACTAAAAATGCACACCAATGCAATCGAAGTACACTCTAGGTATGAAATTTGGAAGTTGGAATATATACACATTTCTAAGCCTAATTATCCATGAATAAGTTCTTCTAGTATTGTTGCAAAGCTATTATTCACACTTGTAAACTTTTTTACTAAATGCACACCAAAGGAAAACTATGCATGCTTGGAGAAACATTCTAAAGGGGAAATTTTCAGATAAAAAATTGGAAATATTAAACTTCCGAAAGGTGAGGAATAATAAAAAATACTCTCTCGTATTTCATTCAATGAAATTGACAAAGAAATCACGCATGTGCATGCATTTTACTAAAGCGGGTCAATTTTGGATAGCTTCACTCAAATGCACGCCCAGCATGCATTACAAAGCCAAATTCACTGATTCAAACCATAGTGTGTCTTTTCAGGCATAAAAGACCTAAATAAGCTTTCAAAGTTTAAATTTTAGACATAAAACTTATGCTCTGCAAGGAAACTCCAAATTTATGTGTTTTCCACATGGTAAAAATTAGGGTTGAATCCCTCGAGGAAATGCACACATTGCCCTGCATTTCATGTTATATTGAATAAATTTCACTATAACATAGACATACCAACCTTTTCTACAAACTCTTGTACTCATTTATGTAAATTGTATGATCTACAGTAAAATCCAAGTCATCCAAAACAACAATTGACAGTATTTTCCAATTTTTCATGGCCATAACTAAAAATGCACACCAATGCCAATTGAAGTACACTCTAGGTATGAAATTTGGAAGTTGGCATATATACATATTTTTTAGCCTAATTATCCATGAATAAGTTCTTCTAGTATTGTTGCAAATCTATTATTCACACTTGTAAACTTTTTGACTAAATGCACACCAAAGGAAAACTATGCATGCTTGGAGAAACATTCCAAAGGGGAAAGTTTCAGGTAAAAAATTGAAAATATTAAACTTCTGAAAGGAGAGGAATAATTAAAACACTCTCCTATTTTATTCATTGAATTTGACAAATAAATCAGGCATATGCGTGCATTTTACTGAATCAAGTCAATTTTGGATTGCTTCACTCAAATGCACGCCCAACATGCATTACAAAGCCAAATTCACCGATTCCAAACACAATGTCTGTTCAAGAATAAAAAAACTAAATAAGCTTTCAAAGTTTAAATTTTAGACATAAAAACTTATGCCCTGCAAGGAAACTCCAAATTTATGTGTTTTCCACATGGTAAAAACCAGGGTTGAGTCCCTCGAGGAAATGCACACAATGGCCTGCATTTCATTTTATATTGAATAAATTGTACTATAACATAGACATACCAACATTTTCTACAAACTCCTGTAGTCATTTCTGTAAATTGGATGATCTACAGTAAAATCCAAGTCATTCAAAACAACAATTGATATATTTGCCAATTTATCATGGTCAGAACTAGAAATGCACACCAATGCCAATCGAAGTACACTCTAGGTATGAAATTTGGAAGTTGGAATATATACACATTTCTGACCCTAATTATCCATTAATAAGTTCTTTTAGTATTGTTGCAAAGCTATTATTCACACTTGTAAATTTTTTTACTAAATCCACGCCAAAGGAAAACTATGCCTGCTTGGGAAAACATTCTAAAGGGGAAAGTTTCAGGTAAAAATTTGGAAATATTAAACTTCTGAAAGGTGAGGAATAATTAAAAAAACACTCTCATATTTTATTCATTGAATTTGACAAATAAATCAGGCATGTGCGTGCATTTTACTAAAGCAAGTCAATTTTGGATAGCTTCACTCAAATGCACGCCCAGCCTGCATTACAAAGCCAAATTCACTTATTCAAACAATAGTGTGTCTGTTCAAGCATAAAAAAACTAAATAATCTTTCAAAGTTTAAATTTTAGACATAAAAATTTATGCTCTACAAAGAAACTCCAAATTTATGTGTTTTCCACATGGTAAAAATCAGGGTTGAGTCGCTCGCAGGGGTGTAGACTGACTGGCAAGTGTCGTGTAAATGAAGGAATGTTGTAAAGGAGGTCTTAAGTTCAAATATCACCTTGAATTTTCCGTGCCCCATGCTTGCGGGCTGTGTGGAAACACCTGGGGTTATAGTGGCAGCCGATGGAAATGGACCTCGTGTCACGCGAGTACCAGAACCACCCAGTTACCGATTCCCACAGTACAAAAAAAAATGGATTGGCCTACATTTCATGTTATATTCAATAAATTGCACTATAACATAGGCATACCAACATTTTCTACAAAATCTTGTACTCATTTCTATAAATTGTATGATCTACAGTAAAATCCAAGTCATCCAAAACAACAATTGATAGTATTTGCCAATTTTTCATGGCCAGAACTAAAAATGTACACCAATGACAATCGAAGTACACTCTAGGTATGAAATTTGGAAGTTAGCATATATACACATTTCTGATCCTAATTATCCATGAATAAGTTCTTCTAGTATTGTTTCAAATTTATTATTCACACTTGTAAACTTTTTGACTAAATGCAGACCAAAGGAAAAATATGCTTGCTTGGAGAAACATTCCAAAGGGGAAAGTTTGAGGTAAAAAATTGGAAATAATAAAATTCTGGAAGGTGAGGAATAATAAAAGAAACACTCTCGTATTTTATTCATTGAATTTGACAAAGAAACCATGCATGTGCATGCATTTTACTGAAGCAAGTCAATTTTGGATTACTTCACTCAAATGCACACCCAACATGCATTACAAAGCCAGATTCACTTATTCAAACCATTGAGCGTCTGTTCAGGAATAAAAAAGTTAAATAAGATTTCAAATTTTAAATTTTAGACATAAAAACTTATTCTCTGCAAGGAAACTCCAAATTTATGTGTTTTCCACATGGTAAAAAGCAGGGATGAATCCCTCGAGGAAATGCACACATTGGCCTGCATTTCATGTTATATTGAATAAATTTCCCTATAAAATAGACATACCAACCTTTTTTACAAATTCGTGTACTCATTTCTATAAATTGTATGATCTACAGTAAAATCCAAGTCATTCAAAACAACAATTGATAGTATTTTCCAATGTTTCATGGCCAGAACCATAAATGCACACCAATGCCAATCGAAGTACACTCTATGTATGAAATTTGGAATTTGGAAAATATACACATTTCTGAGCCTATATATCCATGAATAAGTTCTTCTAGTATTATTGCAAAGCTATTATTCACACTTGTAAACTTTTTGACTAAATGCACACTAAAGGAAAACTATGTCTGCTTGGAGAAACATTCTTAAGGGGAGAGTTTCAGGTAAAAAGATGGAAATATTAAACTTCTAAAATGTGAGGAATAATAAAAAAACACTCTCATATTTTATTCATTTAATTTGACGAAAAAATCAGGCATATGCGTGCATTTTACTGATGCAAGTCAATTTTGGATTGCTTCACTCAAATGCACGCCCAGCATGCATTACAAAGACAAATTCACTTATTCAAACCACAAAGTGTTTTTTCAGCATAAAAAACCTAAATAAGCTTTCAAAGTTTAAATTTTAGAAATAAAAACTTATACTCTGCAAGGAAACTCCAAATTTATGTGTTTTCCACATGGTAAAAATCAGGGTTGAGTCCCTTGATAAAATGCACACATTGGCATGCATTTCATGTTATTTTGAATAAATTGCACTATCACATAGACATACCAACATTTTCTACAAACTGTTGTACTCATTTCTTTAAATTGCATAATCTACAGTAAAATCCAAGTCATCTAAAATAACAATTCATAGTATTTGTCAATTTTTCATGGCCAGAACTAAAAATGCACACCAATGCCAATCGAAGTACACTCTAGGTATGAAATTTGGAATTTGGCATATACACACATTTTTGAGCCTAAATATCCATGAATAAGTTCTTCTAATGTTGTTGCAACGCTATTATTCACACTTGTAAACATTTTGACAAAATGCACACCAAAGGAAAACTATGTCTGCTTGGAGAAACATTCTAAAGGAGAAACTTTAGGTAAAAACTTGGAAATATTAAACTTCTAAAAGGTGAGGAATAATAAAAAAAACACTCTCCTATTTTATTCTTTGAATTTGGCAAATAAATCAGGCATGTGCATGCATTTTACTGAAGCAAGTCAATTTTGGATTGCTTCACCCAAATTCACTGATTCAAACTACAGAGTGTTTATTCAGGCATACAAAAACCTAATTAGACTAGTATAGTTTTAATTTCAAACCTAAAAACTTCTATGGTGAAAAAAGAATGCATACAGCATTTGAAATGAGAACAGAACAACTGTAAATGTTGGTTTCTTATTCACGGGCATCATAGTTTCACTAGTAAATCTTGTATTTATATAATTTTGGCATGACAAGGACAACTTAGAAAAGAGGTTGAATTGGATAGTTGTTTGGAAACCAGTCTCATGGCTCTGCAATTTAGTATCATCTGTATGTTTTTTATTATAGTATAAATTATCATCCTTCCTTATAGAAATAAATAAATGAGAACATAACAGATATAATACATTCTCAAGAAAAAAATAGAGATAATAAAAAAATATAACCAAATTGATACTTAAGAAAGTTTTAAAAGTGTCCCAAGAGCATTTTTATTATATTATGCTTTCATTACGGAGCAGAGGGCTAGTTTATAGTTGAATCAGTAACATCAAACAACTCCTTCAATAATAATTGTCCCTACTACCTATTAGATTCTATTTATAGACCTCAAGGGTCGGATTGACCATGTTACAAGTGGAATCCATTAGAGTGAAACTAAAATGATGATTCACCCTCAAGCCATCCCATCCTCTGTTGTACTTTCATGGCTTCAAATGAGGATACCAACCACTGTGGAATAAGGCTAACACGGCAGTGCAACACAGGGGAAAAAACAGGGTTGAAGTGGACACCTTTCAACACCAGGGGTAGAAAGGGAGTGGAAAAGGAAGTTGCATTCTAGTTATATGGCTAGGAGATGCAAGCATCAAATAATTATAAAAGTGATACACATTGCATGAGAGGTCTCAAAGGAAGAAAAGGGAAATTCCAATGAAAGAAGAAAATGATAAGGAAGAGAGAAATGTTGAGACAAAAATGGCTCAGTAGAAACAACATGCAATACCCATCTGGTGTGGACAAATTAAAAGATGGAATTGAATAAATCAATCCTGCTATGCCACCAAGAGGGAATTCTTGGGTTATTGAAGAGGGACAGGGTGCTGACTCATTGCAGGAAATACTTCACTGAGTGATGGAAAAGCACTACTGAACGAACATAAAATTGATAAGATGGAAAGGAACTACCAGTGAAAGCCATCGAACCCGAATGAGACTGACTTCAATTCTTTCCAATTCTACCCATTTTACTCATACTATCAGTGAGCTCAAATTTGCGCACATTTGCAGCCATACTAGACAAAAATTAACGAACATAGAGAATGGATTCAATACATAGCCTACTAATAACAATGACCCCTATTTATCAATCTTTCATAAGAAGCAGCATGAATGGTAATTGATTGCAGCTCCTAGGAAGGAATCCATGGGGTTAGGATAAATCTGGATATGTGTACTATGTTGGCCCTTCGAATAATTGAAAGGTGAGAAAAAATGGTTAATCACGAAGATATGTTGAGTTCACTTCTTGGTGATGCAATCGTTCTCAATGCTGTCAAAATTCGACTCGATTCAGGGTCATCAAATCATAGAATTTTGATGGTCTGTAGAACATATTTTCCTTTTTAAGTGACGTATTTTACACTCAGATGAAAATTCAGAACGTATATGATGGGTATGGAAAAGTGAAAACCATCATTTACATGTTTATAAGATTAAATGACGTATTTGACACTCAATTAGTTCAGGATGTGTAGGACAGGTTGAGGTATGGGAAAACAAAAAATCGCCATTTAGAATTTTATAAAATTAGATGACTATCAAAACTGTAAATTATTTTCATAGTTATACTAGCCCCTTATAGACTGTCAGAAAATGATATTCATAAATTACTTCAATCCATAATGGGACTTCCTTCCATGTCTTGCATTCCCTACCTTAAGCACATTGTCAATTTGTCATCATCAGAATATTGAGAAGTACTTTCCCAACCGGAACAAAATTCAGAAGACTTGATTCTTTAGAATGAGATAACTTCAATAAAAACGAATATAGAGAAAGTACATGGTGTATATTCAATGACAAACTGCAATATATTTTTCTTAACAATGGCAGACTGCAGTATATTTTTTTTAACAAACCTAGGCTAATGAGTTGTTTAAGTAACTCTATAAATTCCATCCATGGAATTTTTTGAAGTTACCCGCCAAATTAGAGATCAAATTGAATAGCTTGATTCACAAATTCAAAATCCTTTCCTACTAAATGCACCACATGCATCTTAACTACGTAGAAATAAAAAATAATTATAATTGCAGGTTTAATAATGTTCCAGGTGTCGCTTATTTAATGCGATGTAGAATCTCGAAATTTGTAACTTGCTCTTAACCCACCTTTGGTTAGAAATTTTGGTTCCTAACTCATGTTCAACATGCGTGTGACCCATCTTCTTTCTTGGAAATTGACCAGATATCTAATTTTCTGGCTAAACATTTTTCTGATTTCTACTTTTCTAGCCATGTTATTTTTATTTAGTTAACTCATCCGTCGTATTTCCAATAAAAATAATATTTGATGGGCCATGCATAGAATTCTAACCAAACAAAAAAATCATCTTTGATAAGTAAAAGCATCTTTGGCCATTATTCTTAATCAAATAGGATTACACTAGAGTTAAATAGAATGTTATGTTTTATTAGTTAGAAAAATATATTAAAAAAAATCGTAAAAATATTGTCATTGTTGTTATTTATTATTGCAAGTCGAGGTTGAGAAATCCCTTGCACCATGATCTCTACCCTATGATCTGGTTGATCTAGGGTAGGTGCTTTTGCAGGTAGTAAGGGAGAAATCACCACTATAGTTTTGGTGACTCCACTGTCTCGATCCCTTCAAATCTCTATTTTTGTAGGTGTCTCTATCGGTTTGTTATACTTAGGAACCTTCATTCGTCACATAGCTAACCCCCATGTGACCGATCTAAAACATTCTTCTCCTAGTGATTTCTCCCCTGGCCTACGCCAGCAATTTTTTCTTAAAAAACCCTAAGTCGCGGTTGGGTCTCACCTATCCGATAAGTGCGACCTGGACAAAAACTCCATATCGCACTTTTCCAAGCTTCTGGAGCGATCCCATTCGCTACAATGACCCATTTTTGTGCAACATGTCTCGCAAAAACCCTTGTTTTGTGTGATCTATCGTGCAAAATCCCATGTTTTGTGTGACCCAAGTCTTTCGGATGATTTTTTGTCCCAATCGTGACTATTTTATAATTATGTGTGACCTTGATCGCACCTGTTCTGCCAACAGGTGCAACCTGCAGTTTTTTCAGTCCTTTTTGGTGTTTGAGACCCTTTTCTAGACCCCCTGTCAGTGTTCTACGCCTTCCCGACTAGTTTATTTCCAGATATGATCCCTTACAGACCCCTAGTTTGTTTTGTGGTCCTATTCGCCTTGTATGTGAACCCCCTTAGTCGAGCTTGGTAGTTGAGACCTCGTGTGTGTTTCCTACAACCTGTTAAGTTCCTTATGCGCTCATTTACTTGTGTACATTTTATTTTCTTGAAGAATTAGTTGTTTTGCAAGATATTTACTGTCATTTACTGTTATTTATCTACATTTTCACATCGGTTGTGAAATCACTTGGGTTTAGACATTACACATCACTTTTGCACACATCTCACGCCCTAAAGTTAAATGCTTTGTTGATGACCCCAAGATAGCCTAAAATTTGATTGAACTCAACCAACATTGTAACCCCATTTGAGAACCAACCAAAACAATATTGTAGTTAAGTTAGTACATTGGGCATAGGAATCCAAATAACACCCCTTTGTCACTTACATCTAAGACATAGTTGTTGTCCATTAGGGTACCAAATTCCTCTAGTACTTGTTGACACAATGACGACCGGTCTTTCGAAGGGCCCCCCACTCTACGGGAGTAAGCGACAATGAATAGGTTCTGGAATTCAAAGTGGAATACCGCACTCCATTTTGGACCAAAGGATAACCCTTCATAGTCCTCCTCGTACATGTCAGAACCATACCGGGTGTCGAGAGCCGAAGGGCTGAAGTGCCAGGAAACCACTTCAGATGTGTCATAAACAAGGTATCCTAGTTGTCAGTCTATTTAGGTATCTTGTACCCAAGGTCCCTCTCGGTAGTGGGATTATCTTAGCCTATTGTTCTTCCATTTCGTATTGTTTGACTGGGATTTCATCACCTAGCAGAGGATACGATTTATGAGGGGCTTCCATCTTGTAGCTAGGAGTTTTTTTGCACTTATACCCAATAGGTTAGTGTGTCATTTTCTTTCTAGGTAGTGTTGCTTGTTGGATTTTTTACCACTTTGTTGTAGACTGATCTATTGTGACATGTTGTTGCAGTTCAGTTTTAGAGCTTGCTTTTTTGCCCGTATGCCAACATTTACCAGCTCTCCTTCTTCACACTCAACTGTAGTTGGATTTTTGAGCTTGCTTTTGAAACCCTTGAGCCTTAATTCATCACATAGCACACCATCACACCACCATTTCTCCACCACGCTACTCGTAGAAAATTAGGGGGAATACCTCTCAGTATGGTTCCTTGAACCGTCACCATCAGATCCATATTCGATGTCATTCACCACCTTCAGAGCCATACACTGCATCTAGCCTCATCCAGATTCCTAGCAATCTGAACCTACCCTATTCATCGCCCCATCGAGCCCCATGGTTGGAGCTCCTCCTAAGCCCTTTCAGGGGGACAGTTGAAAGTGGGCTTAGATCTGTTCAACCCATCATTATGGGTATCTGTCTTGCCAGACCTATAGGTACTGGTCCTAGCAGGCCCCTTTCCACTGCACACACTATTGTTGGTCCGCTACCCACTAGTGGTGGCCCCACTCCAGCCACCATGGTTCCTACCATACCACCATTCATACATGGGGGAGTTGGCCCCTCTACAACCATTCTGTCTATTCCTACCATTCTAGTGACTAATCCTATTGTCGAAATTCATCCTTTCTTACCTCTATTTACTCACGTAAACTACATTCCCACTAGCGTCGGCACCATTGTTGTATCTTCCCGGTCCAGTATCGGTTGTAGTCTACCATTCATGGCTAGTCTTAACCTGCCTAGTTTTGAATGGTTGACGATTGACCCCATCCGTCTTAACCCATTATGGCCTCCCATCCCTACCAAATTCACTTCAGAAATCCTTAAGTTTGAGGGAAATGCGGGAGAAGGCCGCCAAAACCATATTATGTCATTCCACTTATGGTGTTCATCTAACAACATAGTGTATGATTCTATCTGATTGTGGTTGTTCCAGCGCACATTCACAAGTGTTGCAGTTAAATGGTATATTGAACTACCTCATGCCACTTACCTAGACTTTTCCTTGTTATCCTAGATGTTTCTTCAGTACTTCCAGTTACCCTTCTGTTACGATGAGGACGTGGAAATCCTATTATCATGTAGACAAAAAATTTCTACAGATATCACGGATCATATCGATCAATGGTGTCGTTATCATAGCTTGTATAAAATACAATTAGATGATAGGATTTTTCTAGATTGGTTTCTTAAAACCTTACTCTCCCCCATCACCAACGACGTTGCATCCGATCTCCCAAAAATTGAGGAAGAGGTCATCCTCAAGGCACAACAATTCAATCTCATTTATGCCCAATCGGGTTATCTGTATAAAATCATAATTGATGTTCCCCATGTTGGCTCCTCATGTAGAGATGCACCTGGGGCATCCCATGTTGTTTATGGAGTCATTGGCTCTATTACTCAACATCCCCACCTTTACACGGTCTCTCCTTCGATGATGACTCACTCTAGTAATATCCCTAGTGTTTCCCAACCTAGTTATGCCCCTGATTTTTCATGCGTAACGGCTCAGTTCGAAGCAAATCCTTTCTATGTGTCTCTTGCACCAGTTAATCACATTCATGAACTAAATTGTTTGGAACCTTCATGTAATGGCCAGACCGTAGGCTTTTCAACCCCTCTAGCTGCTCCTGCATATTACCCACCACCTATGCAACCCACACCTGCTCCGACCCCAACTCCTCCTGCTCCTCAAGGGAAGGTCTATGCTCAACAGAACCTCCCTAATCAACCCACCCCCAATAACCAACAAATGAAGGAAAGACAACAGAGAGGTAGGAATTGGGGAAGCAACCAACCTCAAGGAGGTGGCCAACAACCCAACCCTCCAAACAACAATGGAGCTAATCCCCCTACACAGAATCTCATGCATCCACCTATACCTAGGAAGAACTCTCAATTGAGGACTAATAATCTACTTGTTATTTATAACACTTACAACCATTATACACATCAGTGTCCAGATATAAATCAGTTTTTCCATTTATTACAAACTGATAATCAACGTGACCCCAAAACTGTTGCTCCGGCATAGCCAAACCCAACACCACCAGGTCCTCCACCTATGGTGTTGCAGAACCCCTTATGAACTCACAGGATGTTTGAAACCCAACCCTTGGTACCACAAAATACCGCAACCACTTATGTGGTTCAACCCATTGATCCTGGTGTCCATCACCTCATGACATTGTCATCTAATGTCAACCTACAGACTCGATGAGATCAGTATGGATCCACCACGGAAACTATTAAACCCTCCATGGAATCTACCTCCATCGCTCTCTATATGTCCTTACATTTACCGAGAACCCCCACAGACGATACTTCCAAAGTCTCACAGTTTCCTTTTTGTCGCGTCGCAAACAACCCCACTGCCAAAGCTGCTTTTAATTACAGTATTGTCAATGACTTGGCCCAGTGTCCCTTGGCCATGTCCGCTCTAGAAGTCCTAAAAAATTTTCTTTCACAACAGAAATATTTGTTATCTTCGTTAGGTGTTGTTTAGCCCTCTGATTCTTGGTTTATCACTTTCGATTTGGATCAAGGAGAACCCCATATCCCATCATTCGTTGCCTTCCAGGTTTCTGTCACTATTTGAAATTTGGTCATTCATGAATGCATCATTGATGAGGGAGCATCCAGCTACGTTATGTCAACCTTTGTTTGGCAGAAACTTGGATTCCCATCCCTTCAACCTTCCACCAATGCCATTCCTGCTTATGATGGTTGTGCTACTCAACTACAATGCATTCTCACGAATTTCCTTGTTGAGTTGGCTGGAAAAATGGTGTTAATTGATATGGAGGTTTTCAACGGCCAAATCAATTACATCCTCCTCCTTGGGTGTATTTATATGTATGCAATGTGAGTCATTTCCTCTACCATATCTCGACTCCTAATGTTCCCCCATGATGGGAAGATCGTGGCCATCGACATTGACGTATTATGATCCTAAGGGACCAGCAACACCGGAACATGTCCTCCCTACTATCGACACTACCATCAACAGTGTTTCCATACCTTCCATGTATGTCATTGGCCCGGGCTTATTTTCCAATGCTCCTTTGCATGAACACATTTTCATCCTTACCACCCCCTCCTTCTCCAAACGATATATCATATTTGTGCACTATCTCATCTGGTAATGTTTCGAACTCCTTGCAATCTAATTTGCAACCTCAACCACAGACCTCGAGCAATTATTGGTGCTCATTCCCCATACACATGATCCCCATCCTTTTTCCACCTTCTGGCATTGTGAGTAATCCATTCATGGCTACTCTCAACCTTTTGAGTTTCAATTTGGGTATTCCCATGTGGTACCTTGATCCCCCCACCATTAACCCGACTCCACAAATCGTGTTGACTCTAGTTTAGCCGATTGAGACGGTATCACACCCACCTCCTGGTACACAAATTATTGCTTTTGTCTCTGTCGTTTCCCCCGTCCTCCCATGAAGACTGGGGGAAAGACACCCAAATTGAATGCAGAACCACATCCTCCTCCTACATGCGCTTTATGCGATGTACAAGGCCATACGACACATAATTGTCTCTATTTACCAATCCTTTGCACCCATATGCACACAGTAGTTGAGACCGACGACACTCCAATTTTCACTGTACCGACCATACCTGCAGTTAAAAAAAATCGCTATGAACCAACCACTCGTGTGCAGTCTATGGCCTATATGCTCATTATTCTCGCGATTTCCCAAACTTGCCCAAGTATCGGTCATTCCTCAATGCCCTTCACAAGCACTCCAGTGAGTCTGAATCACCGTCCTTGATAAGATCCACCCTCCGACCTCTTCTTGAGACACCAATAATACCATTTGTACTATCTCTACTTCCAGTATTACTTCCCCCTCATCGACCACGGAAGATCCCCCTGATCTATCCTGGCACCACTTTTGTGATGACGAAGAGATCCCTAAAACCACCATCAATTTTACCCCATTTCATTTAGTCCATGGTGTGGAGTCATTCTTCCCATTGAACGCTAGATTCCATCACTCTGTCTTGTCGTCGAGCGTCTACCTGATACCTCATTATTATAGAAATTCCTACTTATGCTTGAAAAACCTGATGAGGACCGTTGTGTTTCTCTCCAAATGATCGAAGCATCTAAGACTCGGTAGAAGTCCCATTATGACTCCCCATGTCCACCCATGCACCTTCAGCGAGAGGGACTTGGTGCTCATTTATGACTAAGCCCATAATAATATTGGAAAAAGGAATTTTGAGTCCATTTGGTATGGCCCTTATGTCATCCATCGATGTCTCAGAAAGGGGGCATATCTCTTTGTTGACTCTAACAGTCGCCTCTTGAAGAAACCTCACAATGATCTCTACCTCAAGAAATTATATGCCTGAAGTCACCCACCCTGCATACCCATGTATCGTTGTTTTTATTTCTTGTTTTACGTCGTTTTTACCATGATTCAGTGACCCCCTCCAATATTCGCGCCACGTCCAGTCGAATGATTCCATTGTATTACTTCGTTGCCTCCTCTTCGTGTGAACGAGTGGATCTAACCCCTCCACCTTGCCCCTGCATTGTTGGTACCCTGCTAAAGGGTGTGGGGCCCACGTCTTCACATACACACAGTATGTCATCAGTATCTATCACATGTATGATCTGGCTACAAGTATGCTAGTAAACTATATATGATTTAAACCACAAAGAGTCATGTAGATGTACCATCAGGTCCCCAGACCTGTCCCATAGGTAGAGGCATCTCCGGACCTCCCCAATAGTCCATGATCATGTATGGATAGTCCTCTATAAGGATAGGAAGTTTCCTCCACTATGCAAAAATCTCCTAGGTGAAAAAATGACCTTTTAAACCGCCTCCCTCCCTACTTTTTTTAGGACATTTCTTGGAGTCACCTCGATTTTTGTGCCACCATGCAAACCACACCTTGTATGTATTGGCATGTTCACAATCCACTCGCTCCATCCATATTGCAAACTTGGCCTTATTTTACCACCATCCATCGTCCCGCAAGAAGGCCCCACCAGCGTTCCATTGTTATTCATATTAGCCATGTTCACAACATCATACATTTTGGTACATCGAACACTTCGTCCTTTCTTGACTGACCATTATCGAGTTTATGTTAAGCTCTTTTCTGACTCCTAAAAAAATGAAAATATTTTCGAGCACACTTGCATCCTTTCACGCTCGTTAAAGTATTTGAAAGGGTGTCTATGTGGTCTTGTTCATCTCCTTTTTCATACTATGTAGACTATTTAAAGAAAAGGACCGCCCTATAACCTTCCGGCTAGGATCGTTTCCGTTTGTATCATTTATGCTTTGTCAGACATCAGGAACGTAACTTACGAAAAAAGATCATTTAAGGGTTTTATTTAATCTCTTTTCCAACCCTCTCATAAAGAAAATATCGTTGATCAAACTTGGTTTCGTTCATGCTCGTAAAAGTATTTTAATGATCGTTTAATCAATATAGGTTTAACCTTTTTCGGCTTGGTTGGACTACCTATGGAAAAGAATTCTCTCTGCCCATTTCGGTTAGGAGAGCTCTCCTTTGTACACTTTTATCATTTTTTAGACTTAGGATACTACTATATGAAAAAGAGACCCACTAGAGTCTTCTTCCTATTTGTAGACTCCCTAAACATGAAAACACCATCAAGCATTTACTGTCTTGGGCTCGCCAAAAATCCACGAGATAGTATCATACTAAGCATACTTCTATCCCTTCTTCGAGCTCCTAAAACTATGAAGAAGTCTAAAATGGTGTCTTTCGGTGCCCACATATAGTCTCACATTATGGAAGCATTCACCCAATGGGTTGCCTCTGTTCATAGTACTCTGTGATGAGTCCCCCTTGGATCCCCTATATATTACTTGTCTAGTTACTTCCCCAAGTATCTCCCATTGCAGTCATCTCCCCAGTTTCACGGCTATGATCCCCTCCCCATGAGTCAATATCATCTGCTGCCAGGTTATCCCTGTCACCATACTCTGAACAAAGGAAGTTTGAGTCCCCCATAATCCCTTACCCATATCCCCCATTCAGTGCCTCAATCCTAGTATTGTTCCATATCTCTGATTGTCCCCCTCAAGCTTTTATCAAGGAAACCTCATTGCCTTGGTAGTTGCAGGTATCTGTCTGTCAACATCAACACATCTATTCCAGAGGATAGACCCAAAGGTCCTTGTATCCTGGTTTCATCCACCTCATTAATGAGTTCCTTTGACCAATTGAAAGGAATCCTTAGTGCCTTTTGGGTTGGTTGTGTCCCACGTGCTCGACTTCAACTCCATCATCGCATCGTTGCGATTCGTACAGGATATTGGTTCTTTCATTATTTAGCCGAAGACCCCAGTTGTCACTTGACTCTAGCACATTGGTGAGTCTATTATGGGACCCATACAATCTCATGTCCCTTGTTATTTTCGGGTTGCATTGGTGACAGTGTTTGGAAGCCCCTTAGTGTCCTGGTTCCATTTATCTATAGTACTTGATGTTGTTTATTATACCTCATAGATTCTGACTCTCGGTCATTGAGTCCATTTAGTTGTGTACACCTCCATATTCAATAGAGCATCAGTTGTTATGATTTTGCATTCCATGAGAATGACATTGTTCCTATGTACCAGTTCTTCGTATCAGTATTTGTATTCAGCCTCCCATTGAGACCACTATTATGTACTACCAGTTGTATATATATATTGATTGGCTCCCATTTTTTAAGCCTTAAACCCAATTGATACATTGTTACAAGCATGGGTATGCCCGCCTCGTCCATATACACGCCTGATGTTATATGTACCTCATCCATTTTCAAGAAGAAATACAAACCAAAAGCTATTGTAGTTTGAATGAGGAGACTCCACTCCTCCGTAGTCCTCTCCAGTCTCTCCACCGTCGTCACCATTTCTCCCTTGATCCTATGATGTCTATAGGCCATATGATGAGCTCCTACCCTCACATATCAGGGAGCAATATGTTAACACCAAAAAGTGTTCACCCAGATCTCTATGGTCCAACCCATAATTATGCATCATAATCCCACCATTATTCCCTTCATTTTGACCTTCACAATTAAATTCCACCAAAGTTGGTCCAAAACATTATTATTCATTCCCCCATAAATGCAAGAAGTTGATCATTTATTGTGACATAACCCCACTCTCTCCAAAAATGACCAAAAAACTCTAAAATGAGAATGGGTCAAAAACCATGGGTAAAAATCCCCTAGATCATCCTATAAATACATCATGAAGGTCTTCCCACAAACACTTTTCAAACTTTTTGTCAACTTTTCACCTTTTGCCATTGCTCCCATATTTTTTCCATATCATTCCCACTGTGTATGTTTAGCCTGTTCCATACCCTCTTGGATCCATTCCCCCTTTTTGACAACCATTAGTGGAGACAACTAGAGAACCAGACCATGGAGTTGGTGGACCATTTCCTCAAACGGCTACAATGGCCCATATTATTGAAAGGTATGCTTGTTCTTGTTTTTATTAGTTAGAAAAATATATAAAAAAAATCTTTAAAATATTGTCATTGTTGTTATTTATTATTGCAAGTCAAGGTTGAGAAATCCATCATGCCATGAACTCTACCCTATGATCTGGTTGATCTAGGGTATGTGTTTTTTCACGTAGTTGGGGAGAAATCCCCACTACAACTATAGGGACAATTGCAATGGCTGAACTCTATACGACGAGGGTTCAAATGAACTGGTCACACTATCTACTAAATGAATTATGAGCAGAAGAAAAGGAATCGTAGGAGAAAGGTAACGCATTCCATTATTCATGGTTACTTATTTTGATTTCGTTTGTCGCATGGACAGAACCAGTGAACTACCAAGGGGTAGATATACCAGTTCGATGTCGAGAGGCTCTATACCAAAATCCTTTGTTTGAAAAAAATCTTAAGCAAAGGAAAATACAACAATATACAATTATTTTTGCATGGAGAGCCCCTGCAACATCATGTGAAAAAACATGCAAGACTTACCAAGGAAACCGTTCAGCAGTTTAAAAATATTGTCAAGTTTATAATTGGACCCCGTCATATCTTGATGCAATCGCGATAGGACCCACAACAACAATTGTCAGCAACACAATACCTGTTATCTGAAGAATTTGAGGACATTACCCAAGATTGGTCAGAAGAATGTTGAGTCCCTATCGTCGATGACCTACTATCTGCAGAAGAAGACCTATGACAGGACGATCCCTCGACGCATAAGGATGGAGAATAGGGAGGGGACCCACCACCAAAAGCACAAGATCTGCTAAATTCTCTCACCCCTCCCCACAATGAATCTAGTACAACCCCAACATATCCAGTAGTGGGAGAAAAGAGGAATCAAACATAGCAGCCTAAGACAAAGCATAACAAAAGGAAGGCTGACAAAGTAGAACTGTCGACCTTACCAGCAACAATTTTACCCTTCTGACGAAAGAAATGACAAAAATTGCTACACAAATCCTTCTAGAAAATAGATGAGCGACAGATAGAGCTCACAAGAAGTATTACAGACTTACTCCAAATTCTCTACAAAGCAATGAAAGAAGTACAGGTAGCGGTCAACTATAGACCACAATTGACAACGTTGCAGGACTTAACTGGCTCATCAGAAGAGCGAACGAGTGATGCGTCGATACCTATCCCACCAATCAAGAACCAAGTGGTGGGAGAAGACAATTGGCGTGGGAACAACAGATCTAAATACCATGGCCAAGAACTTGGGCCATTTCACCATAAACGTTTCTCATATTCCAATGTATGAATTTTATGCAATATAGAATGTCTTGGTCGTGGAAACGAAGGTCCGAGAATACGCATTGGTTAATAAAGTTAGAGCATCGAATAATATTGTTCACAATATGAAGAAGACAATCAAAGAAACCAAGCAGAAAGCCAAAACCTTGGAGGAGGACAGGCTCCGGCTTGACACGGTTGTAACACTTGCTTGCAACAATTTTACAGATGAAGGCATAACAAATGAAATGTTTGCAGAAGCCAAGTTCATTCAACTTGGAAAAATAGCAGAGGACCTCCGCAAAAAGGTCATTGAGTTGGAAGCACAAGTGAGACCCGGCACACCCTAGAGGTGCTAAAAGAAAGAAGGAAGACAACAACAGAGGCTGCGAAGAAGATAGAAGAGGCGGTGGCACTTTGTGCCAAGGCATTTGACCAAGTTTCTCAAGCGTGGGAAGCTTTTTTCGATGATGAGGAGTTAGAGAAAGTCGTAGAGTAGCTACGCACTGCTGAGACAGAGGTGACCCATATGAAGAATGAGATGAAGAAGTTTTCCTTAGTAGAGAAATCGGCTAAGGCTGTTGAGATGAAGAAATTATAGCAACAATTCGAAGCGCTGCGAACTCAACAATAGCAAAGGATGGATAGGGTCGCAGAATTACAGATAGAGGTAGAAAGAGTTACAGACGTTATTAGCATGTACATCAAAAAGTGTGACAAGCGTTAGAATCAGTAGGACTTACAACATCGAAGCACATCAGTTCCAACCTTGTGGACAAAATTGCAGAAGGCAGAAGAAGAGGTGCGACGAAAAACAGAGCACATAGTGAAAATCTTTCAAGATTTTAAAAGTAAGGTCGTCACAACAGAAGCTTCGGATTAGCGTGGATCTAGACAAGCCACAGGCGAGTGTTGGGGGTCTCATTAGGGGAATTTTGAGGAAAAAATGGCCCTCCAAACAAAAAAATACTATTAAAATCAACTTTTTAAGAGTCAATCACAATCTAGAGAATGACATCATCTATAATAGTTGAATTGACATTACTTGAGTTAAGGTTGTTTATTTGTCATATTCTAAAAGGTTGATCAAAATCTATGGTTAACCATGGTAGTCTACAAGTAATTTTACACCTAGAGTAAAGTACTAATGTCTTTTCACACTTTTTCAATAAAATATATTATTGCCCCTTCATATATTTTGAAAAAGACAATATATGTCTTTTCACTTAATATCTGTGTCTTTACACAATTTTCAATATATGTTATATTTATCTGATTTTTCTTAATGTTAAAAATATATTTTATTTACACATTTTTACTTATAAATATATGATATATTCATCCATTTTTCTTAATCTCAAAAATATCATATGATTATATATTTTTAATTGAACTTTATTTTATTTTGTTAAATTTAAAAATATTATTAACTTTTCTAATATTTTTTAAATATTTTATTATTAGATTTATATAAAAAATTTACAACATTACAAAATAATATATTTATAAAAACTAAATTTAAAAACTAACTTTCAAAAAACTAAAATATAAATAAAACATCATATTAAAATGTAATATTTTATCAAATTATAATACTATTATTAAAAACTACAAAATATTAAAATCAAAGTTTAAAATATTAAATATTAACTTATATAATTACATTAAAAACAATATTTTACAAAATTATCTTATAATTAATTAATTAAAAGCTAAGAAAAATTCAGATTCTAAATTATTAAAATTAAATTTTAAATATTAGATTTAAATATAGAATATATGTGCTAACCTATATTAAAATCAAAATTTAAATTTTTAAAATTTAGAATGTATAATAAATATATTAATAAGGGGCGGGATGTAGGTTGATTGGCAACTGCATGTTATGTTAAGGCATACAATATGTTATGCAAGTCATTGGTTCAAGTTTCGATGAAATGTGCGCAAAAGTTGAGCCCATAGTTGATTGTTCTTAGGAGTTATACTGGAGACGTCAAAATCGACCCCGTATCACGCGAGCACAAAATTGACATCGTTGTTGATTCCTTTAGTTCATCTATATGTAGAGAGAGAGAGAGTATATAATGAATATATTAAAATATTTCTATATATTTTAATATGTAGAAAAAAATTTAAAAAATAATAATATGTGATTAATTTATTAATATAGAAGAAAAAAAACCATAAATTGGTTTAATGACTTTTTATACAAATCATAAACATGATATTTTATGAGAATTTAACTAAATTAATTCCATTATAAAAACACATAAATTGATTTAATAAGAAAATAAGTAATTTAAATTAAAAAATGCATATATATTTATTATTTTAAATTTAATTTTCGAATAATGAGATAAGCATATTAGATATAAATTTTATTAAGAACCTAAAAAAGATAAGTTATTATGAAAAATTAAAAAAATACATGTTATTTTAAATTTCAAACACTAAATTAATTATATCATAAAAATACATAAAATATATAAAGAAACAAAAGAACATAAGTTATATATATATATATATATATATATATATATATATATATANATTTCATTGTCTTTTCATTGTGTCTATATTTTATTATTAAAACATATTTGATTGTCTTTTCATTGTGCTTATATTTTATTATTAAAAGTGATCTCCAAGTTCAATAACATGAATGCATCCAAGTATTACACAGTTTTTGGAAATTAAAATTAGTTTTTAGTCACTTCAACATAACATTTTTTATTATTTTTGTTTCTAGTATGTAACTCAACCATAGTTATCTAAATTATACACTTAATGTAGTGGAAAGGTGAGTTGTCAAGTATATCTTCCCTATAAAATGTTTAGTTCATAATATTTTAATATATCTCTTATGAGACCCATTTTTTACCTCAAAATTCCCCTAACTGTTGGCCCTAGGGAATGATGGGCAGAATTTAGCCAGAATTCTACTTGGGAATATGAAGATTTAGGTCGCATGACAGAGGAAGTTGCAACGAAGGAAAAGCTGAGACGAAAGCAGTTGTGGGAGAAAGAGCTACAACAGAATAAATAGTTGTAGAGGAAGTTGCGACAGAAAAATATGCAAGGGAAGAGTTCGCGGCAAAAGGAAAGTTGCAACAAGAGCATTCGTGACGAAAGGAACCATGATAAAAGAAGACGTGTAGTTGTTGAAAATGGAAACTCGAGAAATCGTGAGTAAAAAGTCAGTTAGGATAACCCATGCTTTGGAGAATAAAGCAAATTTGTATTTTGGTCGATAATTCCTACTGACAATTGTAACTAAATGTACGAGAATAGGAATGACATCCTGTCGGCTAACAAAATAGAGTCAGTTGACTATGACAGGTAAGAATACAAAAAAAGGATAACCCAAGTTGTGTGCGGGTTGGTTAGATACATGCACTCTCGCCAGGTCTTTGTTGGTTTTTGTCTTAGAAGAGTAATAGAGTCAAAGAGTGGTAGAATTGTAGAGAAGAGAGAGTCGATCTAGGTTGTGTGTGAATCAAAAGTAGGGTGAACAAGAGGAAACTTCAAGGACCTCGAACTAGAGAGCATGAGAGGAGAGAGAAATATGTATAGATTGTAGAAAAGATCTAAAACAGAATCTACAAGCTGAGTGCGAAGACGAAAGGTGTCATGTATTTCTCATGCCAGATGAAGAGCAGCTTTGTGGTTTTCCCTGGATGGGTTTCCACTTAAAATGTTGTCTGTGTATATTTGATTAATGTGCTTATGTTGAATGAATGTATGTTGTGAATAAGTGTATGTGTATTTGCTTATGAATGGGTCCTTATATGTGTATGTCGCACTGTTGTTAGTTGGAATCACTAATAAGGAATTATACTAACTGTTGTAATCTATGTCGACGGATAAATAGATTAATATCTTGAATGCACACAATAAGAGTAAGTAACACAACCATCGGCTTCAGTCGAGCAAGTTAGTAAGGTGCTAAGGAAGAAGAAATCCCCACACAGTTGTAGAAACTTGGTTCTAGCGGATACCCATAAGAGATATCTCGGTTGAGACTGCATCTACGTCGCAGGTGCCACTGACCGAGCCTATCTCTGTCGGGCCGATAGCTTGGGCTTTGTTGACAGACAACCAAGGGTTTGATCCTGGGTAAAAAGAGGAAACACCAACATGAACCCATCCTACATATGATGATATAATATTTTTCGATGGCATGTAGTATTGCATATGGGTTCTCATTCCATAACAGTGACAATATAAATGATGGTATGTAGTTATTACATAAGGATTTCATGATATGATTTGATAGTATGTGACACTCGTGATATATCATGATGGTACTTCATGGCCAATGATATTTAGTAGTATTATTCCATGATAGCACTTCATGAGAGACACGTGATACTTAGCATATGATTCTCAATTACTTCATGATGGTATGACCTATGATACAAGCTTATGATGCTTATTTATTTCATGAGGGTGTTTAATAAGGATGACATGGTATACTCAATCTAATACGTATTTCATATTGATGCACAGTATGGTACTTCATTGCTCATCATGGCATTTGGTGGCAGATGACATTGAGTTTGTGATATGTTGTTGTTTCAAGTTGATATTTAATAAGGTACTTTAGTGCATATTAGGTTGTTAATTTATCATGGTATTTCATAACATATTAGTAGAGGTTCATCTTCTTCTTAGTTTACAGTTTTTAAATTATGTTAGATGTCTAAGTTGTATTTCAATTGTTAACTCATTACTTTAAAGTTTATGAATTTGTCAATAAACACATGATAAATTGACTATTTTATGTAAATCACTAAAAGAATCTGTTATTTAATTAGACTTAAAAACATATTTAACAAAAGGAGGCTCTTACAACACTTCAAGAATCTTTTGGATTGAATAAACTATACCTCATTGCATTTATAAGACATGCATGTGGGGATTGTTCTATAGTTCAAAGGAGATCCAAGATTTGAAAGTCCAGTATCATACATTTACGAAGGTTGCAAGACATTACATGTACAAATAATGTCCAATGACACCGAGAAATTGGATTACAAGGAAACTATATTTTGGTGAAATAAGAGGCAACTTGAAGGAGTCTTACTAGTTCAAGCATTGTTTTCAAAGAAATGTTAAAGAACATTTGATTATATTGCTTTTTAGTTTTCAGCAAGTGCATTTAGAGTTTTTTTGCTTTCAACAAATTTTATTTATAGTATTACAAGCTTTAAAAGAGTGTTATGATATAAAGTTTACCTTTACAATAAGGTTATGGATTTGTATTACTTTAAAAAATAGTATTATAATACAAGGCTTACCTTTACAATAAAGTTATTGGCTTACCTTTACCTCAAAATATAGGTTGTTCAGTTATTATTAACTTTTTAAGTTTTGAATGATACACCTCTCAAACTAAACTTTATGTATAAGAGAAATGAATCTTATTGAAGTATTTTGCATAATATAATAATGTTATTGTGTATTCCTTTTGTGCTCAATGATGTCAAGAACTCCATCTAGGGTTTAGTCTTTAAAATTTATAGTCCATTTATAAAAATAAAGAGAAATGAATCTTATTGAAGTATTTTGCATAATACAATAATGTTATTGTGTATTCCTTTTGTGCTCAATGATATCAAGAACTCCATCTATCTAGGATTTAGTCTTTAAAAGTTATAGTCCATTTATAAAAATAAAGAGAAATGAATCTTATTGAAGTATTTTGCATAATATAATAATGTTATTGTGTATTCCTTTTGTGCTCAATGATGTCAAGAACTCCATCTAGGGTTTAGTTTTTAAATGAATCTTATTGAAGTATTTTGCATAATATAATAATGTTATTATGTATTCCTTTTGTGCTCAATGATGTCAAGAACTCCATCTAGGGCTTAGTCTTTTGTACTCAATGATGTCAAGAGCTCCATATAAGGCTTAGTCTTTAAATGAATCTTATTGAAGTATTTTGCATAATATAATAATGTTATTGTGTATTCCTTTTGTGCTCAATGATGTCAAGAACTCCATCTAGTGTTTAGTTTTTAAATGAATCTTATTGAAGTATTTTGCATAATATAATAATGTTATTATGTATTCCTTTTGTGCTCAATGATGTCAAGAACTCCATCTAGGGTTTAGTCTTTTGTACTCAATGATGTCAAGAACTCCATATAAGGCTTAGTCTTTAAATGAATCTTATTGAAGTATTTTGCATAATATAATAATGTTATTGTGTATTCCTTTTGTGCTCAATGATGTCAAGAACTCCATCTAGTGTTTAGTCTTTAAAAGTTTTATAAAGAGATGAATCTTATTGAAGTATTTTGCATAATATAATAATGTTATTGTGTATTCCTTTTGTGCTCAATGATGTCAAAAACTCCATCTGTCTTTATAATTTATGTCAAAAACTCCATCTGTCATTTATAAAAAAGTTGCAATTCTTACATTTATTATATCTCTCTATTTCTTAATATTGTGAGTCCATTTATTATAAAAAAAGTTGCAAATTTTGCATTTATTGAATCACTCTATTCCTTAATATTGTGAATATTGTGAGCTTCTCCCTTGATATTGTGAGCTTCTCTGAGAACTTCAGATAAAGAAAAATTGGCCATCTCACTCAACAGAAAAATACACAGTTTGCCACTTCCTCCCACTTCTTTGATGTACTTCTACCAGATTTCCTTCCTAGGCATTGAGGTCTCACTGCATACCCTCTGGCTTTTTCACTGGTCCTTTCCCCTCGTCTGGGGGACTCAGTGGCTTTACCACAACTTCCAAAGATCCCAATGGAAGCTCGCGTCAGTGTGTGGGGTTTGAGTTAGTTGGAATTGGAGTTACGTTGTTACGTTAGCCTTCGCATTAAGTTTTTTTAATGAAAACATTTAAAAATTTAGAAGAGAATGATGACGAAAAGAGAGGAGGCCAGCCGCAGAAGTTGGATAAGAAACAAACTTTTCTGCAATGCATGCTCCTTTAGCACACCCGACCCAGCACATCTGAATAATACAGTGGCCAGCATCAGAAAACTTTCTGCGCTACTAATTACACAATGTTTTTCTTGATAAATCTCTTTAAAAATAAAAATCGAAGAAGCCAATTCTCTATATGATAATTACCTGTTCTTACTATGTTAGGAGTAACTATTTCCCTTTAAAACCTCGTATCCTTCTGTCGTTTGTTTCATGTGTAGATAAGAATCCACAGATATATCATTTAATTGAATAACATAACGGACCTTAAAGTTTTCCTTGGACGTTCCGACTGGTATGCATATGATAGTTGATGAATACATGCCTATTTTGAGCCAGCGTTAAACCGTATCCTGAGATGCAATTGATTTTTTCTTATACTGCCAATTTGCTTAATGCCAGATGTGTTTTCAGTTGGCAATGCTGCCATTTGTCAATATTAGGGCCATTTCCAGCAGCTCATTAAAAAAAGACCAATTTTATCTTGCTAATAGGCCATTTCAGACAGGGTTCTGTTCCAAGTCTTCTAAGATTTAAGATAGGTCAAAAATAAATTTGGCTAAAATCTATTTCCCTTATGATCTACTTGAAGGACTTCACAAGTCATTAAAGTTATTTCATCTATTTGAAAGTATTAGTTAATTCATTCGGAGTTAGATGGTCTGTAGCAATGGACCTCCTGTATAATTCTTTTATTTTAGTTCAAAAATCATTAAGACGATGAATTGTTACACAGTATGAAGATCTCCTCCCAGAGGAATCCCGTTGGATTCTCCAGCCTTTTGGGCATGGATCCACCCAATAAAATTCTAAATTTTTTAGTAAATTTTGTCAATATTCCATGATTATGAGCATCAAGCTACTTGTCTGCAGGTTCCCACTTCATTTGATGCTTGGTATATGTTGTGTTAGTGTCCCATCAAAAATTCTACTCAAAAACTCGTTGTCTTAAAAATATAGCTGACCAGATATCTTGTTAGAGAAAGCCCTTAAAAGAGGGGCCTGATGCTTCTGAATGCTTGTGTGCACTTCAACTCCGTATCTACAAATTACAATCAATACAAGCACCGCACCATATTGGACCAAAAGCAGTCACGTGTCATTGGATATTTACTCACTGCCAATAGCGGCTTTTATGCTCTACTACTGATCTGTGTATGTGGTTCTGCAGCGACAACCTTATCTTTCAAAACAGTACTACAATTCCAGATTGTCACCACCAAAGCTGACAAAGATTTATTATTGCAAGTGATAATGTTTAACAACAAGCATTTCAACTTCAAAGGATCCAAATTCTAATAGCCACAACTGAAGAATCATTATTGGAGTAAGATTTTATCAGGATACTAAACATTGAGCAATGTATCCCCTCTAGGGACATAAAGATTGAAAGACTTACACTCTACAGTCAATTGACATAAATAATAATGTTTGACACTTCCACGTGAAGTCATCCAGTCACCTTATTTCAATCTACTTACTGATCTTTGCCATATTCAAGCATCTGGCCTTAACTAAATTATAGTGGCTAAAAGTGATTTAGCTACTGTTTGTAACTCCTTGTGAACGTGAAAGTATCTCTGATCGCCCGCCAGCCATTCTCTCTGCTTCAAGTCCACGCTCACCTAACCAGAGTCAAAAGCAGGGTTATTAAGCTTCAAAGAACGTCAGGATTATTTAAATGAGCATGGAATCTTCAGAAGTCCACTGAAAAGTGCCCTGCTGAAGTTGGCTGTAAACTTCTAGATATATCTTACAAATATGTCCAAAATAAGTCGCATTAGTTGCAAACCTGTTCGGACGCGAATGATATCTGCAACTGGAACCACTGCAAAAACCATTGAGCATTAATCATCAAGTACCACAACAAGACCCAAACGAATGAATACAAAAATTGGGGAACCAGTTCCCCAAGAACTTAGGTCATGCCCATGCACATAAAAAATAAAGAAAGCTCTAACTACCAAGAATTGGAAGCTTCAAGCTTAATCCTACAACATTCCCCTTGCACATGTGCACAACCTTGCATCAGAAAGGGCCTCAACTAGTCAAACGTAACATCAGTGTATGATAAGGTTTGTGCACTGAACTTAAGATTGTACCTGCAACCATAGTTACATATATCGTGTTGGCGAATATATCGCCGAGGGTCCGAAATGTAGTTTATCGGCAATATCAGAAAATATCGGGAAACCTCAAAATATTACAAAAATAACCATTTCTTTTCAATTTTATTAACATCTAAAGTAACTGCAACATCAAATAAACTCATTGCTACATAAATATGAAAATACAACTAATATATAAGATGCACAAGATGTCAAATGGTGTATCATGATCACATATTGACACTAAACTGAAAATTCTGAAATATGTTCCTAATAGAATGATAGAAATCACTTAAATTGATCAAAATAAATGTATCAAAGTATCTCATGAGATGAATCATCATGACTGATAAAGCATCTAGATACTACATAGTACAATGACAAATAATAGGAATCATCGATCCTCTACCACTTTTAAGAGTTGTTATCACACACATTGTAGCTAGAGCTACCATGATGCAGCAGACTATTTTTCTTCCAGTCAGCTAGTCCCAGATCTATTGAGCATTTTCTTCCAGAGATCATCGGTGGTACAGTCAGAGGGAGTCATTTCTTCTGAGCAACAGCAGTATCCCATGACTTAGCCTTGGATGGTCCAGTGAAATAGACTTGTTGTAGCCATGGTTCACTTCATAGAGTAGATAGCTGGCACTTTCCTTTGCCCATACAATTGGAGTTGGAGACAGGTATATGGCCTGACAGGTATATGTGTATTTGAGTATTATTAGACTGTCTTGCTCATCTTATTAGCTGTAACTTGACATGGTGATTGGTATTTGTGATTTAGTATTGCATTGTTGTCATGGACTTGTTATAGTGAGTAGGTATGTGATATTAAATGTTAAAGACCTTTTTATATGCTCACTAGTGTCGCCTAACTTATGCATGCTTAGTCTTACTTTTCTATGATGGCTTCACCTTTTCACCTTCGTCCACCCCTCCGTATCTTTCATGTTGTGATTGACCCTTGATTGTTGATTTTTCCTAAGCAGCATCGAGAGCCATTCTCTTGGAGAATGGAGGCACCTAGTCAGTTACCAAGAATTTAACCCAACCTAGAACTGGGGGACTCAGCCTATAGCTGAGAGCCATTCTTTGAATGGAGGCACCTGGTCAATTACCACGAATTTGAACCAGTCTAGGACTGGGGGACTTAGCCTAGAGCTGAGAGCCATTCACTGAATGGAGGCACCTGGTCAGTTAACAAGAACTTGAACCAGACTAGGACTAGGGGACTCAGCCTAGAGCTAAGGGCCATTCACTGAACGGAGGCACCTGGTCAGTTACCAGGAATTTGAACCAATCTGGGACTGGGGGACTCAGCCTAGGGCTAAGGGCCATTCTCCGAGAGAATGGAAGTGCTTGGTCAGTTACCAAGTATTTGACATTAATTCAATTGATGCAGCCTAGGGATGAGGCACCTGATCAGTTACCAGTTTATCACCATAAGCCATAGACCGGGTCTGGGCACGTGATGCACTCCTCTCCTTGATCTATGGGCTATGTGACCTTCTCCAGGGATTAGCTACCCTTGGTTGAGATACATAGCAACTGATCTTAGTGGCACAAGGAGTTCAAGTTAAAAGCATTAGTAATTCTCCCTACTTATGAGGATGTACTTTGAGTGGGCATGAAGGACCCTAAAGACCACTTGCTTTGACTACAAAACACTTGGAGGACCTTCTTACCCTAACCCTTGGTCAATGAGGAAGACCAAGTGACACAAGTCAAATTACAAAGAAGACTTGTGTACCACAAAAGTTAAAGTAAAGGGGTCAAAGTGGAAAAAGAATAAAACCCTATTGTCAACTCCTAATTATGTGGGCCCAAGTCAATGTTGGAAAGTCTATAAATAAAGATCACTTGCAATTCATTTCAAAACACAACACAACATCACTTGACTACTCCCGAGTCCCAATTGGACTGAGGCAAAATTCGTTGAGGGTATTCGTGACTGAGATTTTCTCTTTGCAGTTGTTGAAGATGAAATTGTTTTTCGATCTTGCCCTAGTGTAGCAGCCTAGCCAACTAGGGCTCCTCCCTACTCCTTTACGATGGTGGGCCTGTATAGCAACTGTTATACCCTCCGAGGTGACCAGCACTAGTAGCAGCAGTTGTTGCTATACCCTCGGATGGTGGCTAGGGCTGGTGCTAACCCTACCCACAGCTTACAGTGGAGGGTTAGGCCTGGGTGGAGGCCACAGGTAGCAGCACACGGCTACCACTACCCTCGCTGCTAGACATCAGCAGCCTAAACAGAACACGGGTTGCCTTAGCAGATCACGGGCAGCCACAAAACAGATCACGGGAAGCCTCAGCAGAACATGGGCAGCTTGAAACAGGGTTCGGGCAACAGGTACAGTCTGTAAATTCGGGCAGCAGAAGAAATCTCGAGCAACTGGCTTTCACCCTCCATGTGGCAGCATTTGGTGATAGTAGCAAGCCTGCTAGGATTTGGAAATTTTGTTCAAGTCTGCTAGGGTTTGGAAAATTTGTTAAAACATTCATCTCAGAATTCTAAGATAAAATTTCATGTTTCTTCTACAAACTCAGTCATCTCATTTAAGGGATGAATTACTAATGCTTTGGGGTTTTTGTCCTTTGAAGGTTTCCCTGTGAAAATATCTTGTATTCAATTGTGTGATGCTTGATTGACTACGGCACTTGTCTTATTGTTATCTATATTGCAGTTTGCAAATTTTAAAGAATACATGCACATGTTAAAATTCAACATGGTATCAGAGCTTTGCATGTGAAGATTGCAGTAAGAGAGCAGATTATTGTAATCCTCCTAGACCTTGGGACATTTTGCAGACTTAGATAGCAAACTTGTGAATCAGAGATGGCCACCAACACTTTCAGACCGGAAGAAAGGCTTGAGGGATCAGCCAACTACAACTCATGGAAAGCTAGGCTCATGACCACCTTGGAAGAGAATGACCTTGATGACTTGGTTCATAGTGCCATAGAAGAACCAGCAACTAATGCTGGAAGAATTGCTTTCAAGAAGAAACAGGCAAAGGCAAGGAGGATCATCTATGACTCAGTCAAGTAAACCTTGACACCCACCATCAAACCATTGAAGACAGCCAAAGAATGCTTTGACACCTTGATAAACTTATATGAAAAGAAGGCACCCAGCCAGAAGAGTGTATTGAAGAAGAAGCTTCGTACATTAAAGATGAATAAGGATGAAGGAGTTTCCCCCTTCTTCACAAAGATTTCCCAGGTAAGAGACCAACTTTCTGCTATTGGTATAACTGTGGATGATGATGATCTTGTTCAGACTGTATTCGATGGTCTTCCGAGTTCTTGGGAAACCTTTTTGGCAGCAGTAAGTGGACGTGAATCTTAGCCAAACTTTGATAGACTTTGGCATGATTGTTTGGAAGAAGAGGGAAGAATTCAAAGTAGATCAAATGGCACTAAGGAAGGGAACCTTGCTCTTACAGCCAAGACAAGGAAGTTCAAGAAGCCCTTCACTCAGAAAAAGAAAGAAAAGAAAACACAAGGTATACATTCAAATGCTCCAAGTTTAGAATGTTTTAATTGTCATAAGATTGGACAGTTTGCCAAGGATTGCAAGCAGCCAAAGAGAAGGTTCCAAGCTTCTATAGCAGAAGAAGAAGAAGAATGTTAAGTCTTCCAAAGAAGATGAACCAAGAAGGGAATACTACCTGATCTCTACTCTTTCAGGATCTATCACTAACAGTGCTAACTCTTGGTTAGTAGATAGTGGTGCTTCCAGACACATGACAGGTTTCCGTGAAGCACTTACCAGCTATAGAAAGAAAAAGTTCACTACTCAAGTAGAACTTGGGGATGATACCACCTACAAGATTGAAGGAGTTGGCTCAACCTCACTTCAACTTGAATCAGGGACTGTTTTGCATATTGAAGACATATTATATGTCCCTAGGTTGAAGAAGAACCTCCTCTTCGTTGTTGGCTTAGTGGACAAGGGTTACAGGATTCTCTTCATGGACAAGAAGGTCCTACTATGGGCAAAGAATGAGAAGTTAAGCTCAGCAGAACCAATTGGAGTTTGAGAGGGAGGTCTTTACAAAGCTTCCGAGAATTCTACACAAGCTTTGGTTCACAACACAGTTGACCCATGTGAACTGTGGCATCGGAGGTTTGGACACCTTCACTATACAGCTCTTCCTAGTCTTCAAAAGATGGTTACAGTTATGCCAGAATTTTCTCTTGAACGTGTTGGTGTTTGCAAAGGTTGTGCTCTAGGTAAGAACACTAAGAAATCCTTCTCCATAAGCAAAAATAGATCTAAAGGAATCTTGGATTTGATTCATTCTAACATATGTGGGCCTATGTCTTCACCCTCCTTGAGTGGGTGCTTCTATTGTGTTATGTTCATAGATGATCACTCTCGTAAGTCCTGGATCTACTTTCTCAAAGTAAAGAGTGAAACTTTTGACAAATTCAAAGAATTCAAGGCTCTAATTGAAAACCAGACAGGGAAACATATCAGTATCCTAAGGTCAGATAACAAAGGTGAATTTGAATCTAATGAGTTTGATGGTTTTTGCCGAGAAGCAGGAATCAAAAGGGAGTTGACAGTGCCTTACAACCCTCAACAGAATGGGGTTGTGAAAAGGAAGAATAGAACTATATGTGAAGCTGCTAAAGCTATGTTGACTGACCTTGATCTTCCTTTATCCTTGTGGGCTGAAGCTGCATGTACTGCCGTGTACATTCAAAACAAAAGCCCTCATGCCATCTTGGGGGAAAAGACTCCAGAAGAGGTTTTTACGGGCAAGAAATCTGCAATTGACCACATGAGGATTTTAGGCACTTCTGTGTATATCCATGTACCAAAAGAAAAGAGGACTAAGCTAGAGCCTTCCAGAAAGAAAGGCATATTTGCTGGTTACAGTGAAAGCTCAAAAGCTTACCGCATCTATGTTCCTGGACAAAGGTACATTGAAGTCGGTAGAGATGTAATATTCCATGAGGAAGTTGTGTTTCGTCAAACAAAAGAGCTTCCAAAGGATGTATAAGAATCCCCTTCTGAAATTCCAGATTCACAAGTTCTGAGGGAGGAAGAAGAATTTGAGCCTCAAATTCCAGATGTACCTGAAGAATCTGAAAGACCAGCTGAAGAACTACTTGAGGTTCCTCCTTCCAAAAGAAGACCTACCTGGTACCGAGAAACGGTGCAAGAATTAGAGAAGCATAAAGCTTCTCCCAGAACTTTCAAAGAAAGCATAAGGCCTCAGAAGTACTCAAGCCTTATGAGCAAGCTCATCAATGCAGAACCCTCCACATACAAAGAAGCAGCAAACCAAAAGTTATGGAATGATGCTACGATTGAAGAATATAGTTCAATTATGAAAAATGATGTGTGGGAAGTTGTTCCCAGACCGACAGGAAAGTCAATGGTAACATCTAGATGGCTCTACAAAATCAAGCATGCTGTTGATGGCAGCATTGAGATGTACAAGGCCATATTTGTCACTCGTGGCTTCACTCAAAAGGAAGGCATAGACTATGATGAGACTTTTGCTCCTGTCACCAGATATACCACCATTAGAACTACCATCTCCCTTGCTACTGTGTTCGGATGGAAACTCCATCAGATGGATGTAAAAACAGCCTTCCTCAATGGCAAAATTGATGAGGAAGTCTACATTGAAAAAACAAAAGGCTTTGTGACTCATGGGGATAAGTCCCATGTGTGTAAACTGAAGAATCCTTGTATGGGCTCAAACAAGCCCCGAGAGTTTGGTATGCAAGGATTGATGGCTACCTTCACAGCTTGGGGTTCTCCAAAAGAACTGTTGACTCCAATCTGTAGTTTATGGTTGTTCATAACTATCACTTGATCCTAGTCTTGTATGTGGATGACTTGTTCCTTACTGGAGAGGAACAACTGATAGCTCCGTGTAAGAGGGAGCTTACCTCTGAATTTGAAATGAAGGATCTTGGTTTGATGCACTATTTTCTTGGCTTAGAGGTCTGGCAACAGCCAGGCGAGATCTTCCTCACACAAGGGAAATATGCAGTCGATATTTTACAAAGAATTAGAATACAGGACTGCAAGTCCATGAGCGTACCCATGACAACAAACTTGAAGAAGTTGCGTGACTAAGCCACCAGTTCACAAGATGTGGACTCTACTCTGTATCGACAACTCATTGGATCTATGATGTATCTAGTGCACACGAGACCAGATATTTGTTACACAGTGAATGCTCTGAGTCAGTTCATGTCCGATCCGAAGCACCTTCACTAGGTAGTTAATAAACATGTACTCAAATATGTGCGAGGTACTATCACTTATGGGCATAGGTATACTTCCAGCAGTGGAGTAATGTTAGTCGGATATGCCGACTACGATTGGGCTGGCAATGCAGTAAACCGGAAAAGCACTTCATGTTACTGCTTCAGTATGGGATCGGCAATGATCTCTTGGTTCAGTAGGAAACAGGGTTCCATAGCTCAGAGCACAGCTGAAGCTGAGTATATTGCTGCTAGTGATGCCTGCAAAGAAGCAGTTTGGATTAGGAAACTTCTCTCTGCCCTGTTCGGTGGAAAGCTTGAGTCAACGATTATTAATTGCGATAATCAGAGTTGCATTAAGCTTTCGAAAAACCCGGTGTTTCACGATAGATCGAAACACATTGAAATGAAGTACCACTTCATCAGAGACTTAGTGCAGAGAGGCACTCTGAAGCTGCAATACATCCATACAGATGAACAAATTGCAAATATTTTGACCAAGCCCCTGACATCAACAAACTTTGTGTACTTTCGTGACAAGCTTAGCATGGCAGAGAATACCTCTCTTGCTAAGAGGGAGTGTTGATTTTTCCTAAGCAGCATCGAGAGCCATTCTCTTGGAGAATGGAGGCACCTAGTCAGTTACCAGGAATTTGACCCAATTTGGAACTGGGGGAATTAGCCTAGAGCTGAGAGTCATTCTTTGAATGGAGGCACCTGGTTAGTTATCAAGAACTTGAACCAGTCTAGGACTAGGGGACTTAGCCTAGAGCTGAGGGCCATTCACTGAATGGAGGCACCTAGTCAGTTACCAGGAACTTGAACCAGTCTAGGACTGGGGGACTCAGCCTAGAGTTGAGGGCCATTCACTGAATAGAGGCACGTGGTCAGTTACCAGGAATTTGAACCAATCTGGGACTGGGGGACTCAACCTAGGGCTGAGGGCCATTCTCCGGTAGAATGGAAGTGCTTGGTCAGTTGCCAAGTATTTGACATTGAGTCAATTGATGCAGCCTAGGGCTGAGGCACCTGATCAGTTACCAGGTTATCACTATAAGCCCTAGACCAGGTATGGGCACGTGATGCACTCCTCTCCTTGATCTATGGGCTATGTGACCTTCTCCAGAGATTAGCTACCCCTGGTTGAGACACCTAGCAACTGATCTTGGTGGCACAAGGAGTTCAAGTTAAAACCATTAGTAATTCTCCCTATTTATGAAGATGTACTTTGAGTAGGCATGAAGGACCCTAAAGAGCACTTGCTTTGACTACAAAACACTTGGAGGACCTTCTTACCCTAACCCTTGGTCCATGAGGAAGACCAAGTGACACAAGTCAAATTACAAAGAAGACTTTTGTACCACAAAAGTTAAAGTAAAAAGAGTCAAAGTGGGAAAAGGATAAAACCCTATTGTCAACTCCTAATTATGTGGGACCAACTGAATGTTGGAAAGTCTATAAATAAAGATCTGCAATTCATTTCAACACACAACACAACATCACTTGACTGCTCCCAATTGGACTGAGGCAAAATTCGCTAAGGGTATTCGTGATTGAGATTTTCTCTTTGCAGCTGTTGAAGACGAAATTGATTTTGGATCATGCCCTAGTGTGACAGCCTAGCCAACTAGGGCTCCTCCCTATTCCTTCACGGTGGTGAGCCTGTATAGCAATTGTTATACCCTTCGATACGGCTAGCACTAGTAGCAGTAGCAACTGCTATACCCTCGGGTGGTGGCTAGGGATGGCGCTAACCCTTCCCGGAGCTCACGATGAAGGGTTAGGCCTGGGTGGAGGCCACAGGTAGCAACACAAGGCTACCACTACCCTCGCTGCTAGACACCAACAGCCTAAACAGAACACGAGATGCCTCGACAGATCACGGGTAGACTCAAAACAGATCACGGGCAGCTTGAAACAGGGTTCGGGCAGTAGTCTGTAAATTCGAGCAGCAGGTACAGTTTGTAAATTCGGGCAGTAGAAAGATTCAGTCTATAATTTCAGGTAGTAGAAGAAATCTCGGGCAGTTGGCTTTCACCCTCCACGTGGCAGCATTTGGTGATAGCAGCAAGCCTACTAGGGTTTGGAAATTTTGTTAAAAGATTCATCTTGGAATTCTAAGATAAAATTTCCTATTTCTTCTACAAACTCATTCATCTCATTTAAGGGATGAATTACTAATGCTTTGGGGTTTTTGTCCTTTGAAGGTTTTCCCATGAAAATATCTTGTGTTCAATTGTGTGATGCTTGATTGACTATTGCACTTGTCTTATTGTTATCTATATTATAGTCTGCAAATTTTAAAGAATACATGCACATGTTAAAAGTCAACATTGACTTGGACCTTGACTTATGAAATTGAAGGCCTTCCCCCCATTTGAATTTCTATGTAGGATAGACCCCATGTTGATATGTGTATTGGTTATGAGTCGTGCAACAGAACTTACTAAAGCCTTGACTCTTTTTGGCTAGGAGAACCCCCTGGTGTTGGGTCTTGAGCCTAGGTGAGTTGGGAGTCTAAAGCCTTGACCCTTCTGGTCGTATGCCCTTGATGTTTGGTCCTGATTGTGAATTATTCCTGCCAACTAACCCCATGATTCACTTCTGATCCAGGAGTACCCGCTAGTGTTGTGACATGAGCTAAGGCTGGCTAGTTGCTCGAGTTGTGTCAGCTAGACTTGAAGCAAGTTGCACTACCATCATTACATGCATTTATGTGATTCATTGTTATATATTCGGAAATGCAAGCCCATAGTAAAAACTGCAAATAACTGTGCTTTTAAGCACATATAAAAAGGGGTTGTGAAATGAAATGTTAAAGGACAAAAACTAGATGTGAAACAAATGCTATATCTAAATGATTATTGACCATAATTAATTGAAATGTAATGATTATTTCCTCACAGAGCCCACGGGTTTTGATATGAGATAGAGTAAGGGACGGCTAGTTCTAAGTGTCCCCTAGGATCTCTACACTACAGTTTCTTGTGTACTCAACCCAAGGGTCCTAGAAAAGATCCTCACAGAGTTTGACTCAAGCTTGGATGTGAGCTTGTAGACGCTTGTTAGAGTTGGATGGACACTTCTCACTCAACTTAATCCATTTGTAAGAAACCACCCTTCCCCACTATTATTTGTCCCGCACATATCCAAGTGGATCCCTGTTTCCCCTCTAGTCTGAAAGATCATTGTGTCAAGGTTAACAAGTCATTGCCCTCATCTTAACCGTGTTTTATTCACCTAACCCACCATTAGCATTTTGACTAAGTTTATAAGTGAGCATGTATAAAGGACTTCATAAGATATCATTTGTTTACTCTTATTGCAAGCCTTATTATTATAAATTTAATTGATTTATCACAAGTATCATGTTGTTATTGTTCTAGTTGACTAATAATATGAAGAAGAGAGTTATCTTTCATACCTTATGCACATTGGATTTATCAGATTACAATTTAGGCTTTATTTTGGTTATTTTGATTTGGTCAAACCAGCTGAACATGTATTGTCATTGATGTCAAAGGGTCAAAGAAAAGGATCAAATGTCAAATGGTCAAAGGAAAAATATCAGATGTCAAAGGCATTGAATTGCATGTCAAGCGAGATTGCTAAAAGAACATCAGAAGAAGCTGAAGACTTCCTCACACATAACAAGCTTGAAGAAATACATATGGGAGAATGTGGAAGTCACATGAAAACAAAGATCCGACTATGACATTGGTCGCAAATGCGCATATAATTATACATAAAGAAGAACATTAGTAATGGCACATATGCGCAATTACCATTTGTGAGACTTATGAATAAAGAGAAACAAACTTGTGTGTGAAAGTCCCACAAAGAAAAAGGTATGCGGTACAAAGATTTGTAAAGGCAAATATAAGTTATAAACCTATGTGCAAAAGTCCCATAAGGACGTTGGCATAAGTGCGCCATACACCACACAAAGATGAATTGCAGTAAGTGGCACTCCGACACAGATCCTAAATTGAGAAAAACTCAAACTAGTGGGGTGTTATCCAAGAATAAGGAACTTCACCAAGTGGACACCTCTCTTGAACCAAGAAGGCTATATATAAGCAAGAGATGGATGTGGTGAAGTACGCTTGTGAAGAATGAAGATATGAGATAACTGTTTGGAACAAGCTTCGAAATTCTTTGGGGTATCAACGGCTCGTTGATCGGAGTAAGTATCTTTATGCAGCAAAGCCAAAGTGTGCAAATTAGTCAGTGATGAACAACGAATAAGTGCGCTAAACGAAGAGGATACTCGTATTCTAGATGTGCGATGTTCTTGCTTAGTAAGACGTAGATCACAAAACAGCAAGTGTGACTGAGCTGAAAACGATATTCAAACGCAAAACGCGGATCAGCTGAGAAAACACAGACGCAATAATTCTCGCACGTCGTGTTTTTGGCAACTATCTGTTTTGACGCAGATACTCAGACATGGATATAAGAGTTACAGCGGTTGCGAATGGTGAAGACATTCACAAAGACAAGGTATTTATGTATTTGCAGAGTTTAAATACAATCTTATTTCATATCAGGGAGGTCACACAGGGCAAGGAGAAGTGGGTTGCAGCCTCCTTCGAGTCGGTGCTGGAGAATATAATTGGGGTGTTGTAGCATCCTTTATGTTAGTGCAAACAAAACCCAGGGGGTTAGAGCCTCCTTCCAATTGCAATTGGTAAATATAATTGGGATGTTGTAACATCCTTTCTATTGAAACGAATAAAACCCAAAGGGTCGGTGCCTCCTTCCAGTCGGTGCTGGAGAACACAAACAAAAGTTGGTGCTTTCACAGGAGAGCGTAGTTATCCACAAGATAGAGCTTGGTTGCCAAAAGTTGCAGTTTGCGCAGTCAAACAGATATCTGTTCAGGTCAGTGTCTAAAGTTCATGCGTCGGTGCTCATACAAATTGAAGTTGTTGCAAGTCGGTGCCAGCAAACCGCAGATTGTACTTGGGGATCAAGTCAACTCCTGAAATGAGTGGGTGCTCATGTTTGGAAATTGTAATCTCCCTTTGATGTAATCAAACTTATATATTTATAGATATACAATTATTCTGAAATATTTGTGTGTTGTTTTGATTGTTCTTGTTGATGCTGAAAAGCTTTAATTAGCGAAAATCTGCTTAAGTTAAATAATATACACATCTACACAATTATTGATTCAACAAAACCCCCCCTCTCAGTAATAAGATAAATCCAACAAAACCTAGTTTGACTTGGTCAACAAAGGTCCCAGAGCAGATTTGGCTACAATGGTTTGAGATTGACTATTTGTCACCTATATGCATCCAGTATATCATATCCATACTCAGTTTGATGATTATTGGTCATGATCAGCATTATTATGGTTTATTATTATTTATTATGACCATTATTTTAATACTTGACATGTTTGGAGCTTTCAAAGGCATATCTAAATGGACTCTGTTGATTTTCTGAGCAGTATCGAGAGCCCTTCTCTTCGGAGAATGGGACCACCTGGTCCGGGACCACGGTGAAGACTCAACCCAAGTGTTGAGTGACCATTCTGTTGAATGGTAGATATCTGGTCTGGGACCATGATATAAACCCAGATCTGCCCTGGGTAGACTCAACCTTGTGTTGAGTAGACATCTGGGCCGGGACCACGATGTAGACCAGTCTGGGACTGGTAGACTCAACTTAGTTCTGAGTAGCCATTCTTTGGGAGAATGAAGACACTGTAAGCCCTAGACTGGGTCCGGGCATGTGTGTGGCACTTTGACCCTTGATCTATGGGCTTCGTGTGTTTCTCCAAGGATTAGCTACCCTTGGTTAAGTTACCCCTGTACCAGATCTAGGTGTCACACAGTGTGTGAGATAAAAGCATTAATAACGCTCTTGGTTTATGATGATGTACTTTTGAAATTTAAAAAAAAAAAGTACCACAGGGGCACTTGGTAAAAGGCCAAAGTCAAAAGTCAAAGGAAAAAAAATAAAAATACATTTTTGGTAATAGTGAAAGTGAAATTAGGAAAAGAATAAAAATATTTTTATTTTTATTTTTCCTAATCTTGTCCACCTAAAAGGACTTCTTATAAAAGGCAAAGGAAAAAAATAAAAGTACATTTTTGGTAAAAGTGAAAGTGAACTTAGGAAAATAATAGAAATATTAGTATTTTTATTTTTCTTAATTAAAGAAGGACTTCTTATAAAAGTCAAAGGAAAAATAAAAGTACCTTTTTTGGTAAAAGTGAAAGTGAAATTAGGGAAAGGATAAAAATATTATTATTTTTATTTTTCCCTAATCTTGTCCACTTAGAGGTGAACAAAGGCTATAAAAGAAGATCAAGCCTTCTCATTTGTTACACACACTTTTGCTCTCACAGAAGAAGAAGACTATCTTATGTTCAAACCCTCAGCTAGGGTTTTATCAGCAAAGTCCATATTCAGCATGTTGAAAAACTGAGTTTAACTGATTGCTGGTTTAATGAACAATTTTATGAGTTTCACTTCAGCCGGTTTTGCATAGGCTAGAAGCTACTTATAAAAATTTTCCTGAACAATTTAAACACTCAGAAAAACACTAACAGGCTGAAAACACATGCATGCACACCATAAAAATTTACTCAGAAATTTTTGGCTAATCAGCCCTGGAAAAACCCCCACGGGGAAAACCAGTCAGAGAGGAGAGATTTTATTAATTTCTTCAGCAAAAATAATGGACAGAGATACAACTTATCTTCACCACCGATTTCTTCACAAAATCTGGAAATGCCCTTCTTCTTTTTCCTGAACCAAATTAATGCAGCAGTCCGGCAACAAACAGGCCGTACACTTCCTAGGAAATCGTGCCAATAAATACACAGACAGTACCAGCAAACTGGCCGTACCTTTTCCTCGATTTCTGTGCTATTAAATGAGCAGACCGTACAGCAATAAATGAGCTGTCCCTGCCTCGAAATCTGTGCTGTTATTAAATGCAATGTACAGCATTAAATAACAGGCCGTACATCCCTCGAATACTGTGCCAATAAATGCACCGTACAGCAAAG
>LPNX010724927.1:120205-164093 GCA_001517045.1 Pseudotsuga menziesii
TCTCATGCATACGAGACCAGACATCTGCTACACAGTGAATGCACTGAGTCAGTTCATGTCAGATCCAAAGCACATACACTTGGTAGCCGCCAAACATGTACTCAGATATGTGCGAGGGACTATCACTTATGGGCTCAGGTATACTTCCAGTAGTGGAGTATTGTTATTTGGATATTCAGATTCAGATTGGGCTGGCAGTGCAGTCGACCGAAAAAGTACCTCTGGTTATTGCTTCAATATGGGATCAGCAATGATCTCTTGGTCTAGTAGAAAGCAGGGTTCCATAGCTCAAAGTACAGCTGAGGCAGAGTATATTGCTGCAAGCGATGCCTTCAAGGAAGCAGTTTGGCTCAGAAAGTTGTTATCTGATCTGTTCAAGGGAAAGCTTGACTCAACGATCATCCATTGCGATAATCAGAGTTGCATAAAGCTTTCAGAGAATCCAGTGTTTCATGACAAATTGAAACACATTGAAATGAGGTATCATTTCATCAGAGACCTAGTGCAGAGAGGTGCTCTGAAGTTGCAGTACATTTGTACAGATGAACAGATTGCAGATATCTTGACCAAGCCTCTAATAGCATCAAAGTTCGTGTACTTTCGTGACAAGCTTGGTATGGCATAGAATGCCTCTCGCGCTAAGAGGGAGTGTTGATTTTCTGAGCTGCATCGAGAGCCCTTCTCTTTGGAGAATGGGACCACCTAGTCCGAGACCACGGTGAAGACTCAACCCAGTGTTGAGTGACCATTCTATTGAATGGTAGATATCTGGTCTGGGACCATGATATAAACCCAGATCTGCCTTGGGTAGACTCAACCTTGTGTTGAGTAGACATCTGGTCCGGGACCACAATGTAGACCAGTCTAAGACTGGTAGACTCAACTTAGTTCTGAGTAGCCATTCTCTGGGAGAATGAAGACACTGTAAGCCCTAGACTGGGTCCGGGCATGTGTGTGGCACTTTGACCCTTGATCTATGGGCTTGGTGTGTTTCTCCAAGGATTAGCTACCCTTGGTTAAGTTACCCTGGTACAAGATCTAGGTGTCACACAGTGTGTGAGATAAAAGCATTAATAACTCTCTTGGTTTATGATGTACTTTTGAAATTAAATTAAAAAAAGGTACCACATGTAATGACCACAGGGGCACTTGGTAAAAGGCCAAAGTCAAAAGTCAAAGGAAAAAAATAAAAGTAACTTTTTGGTAATAGTGAAAGTGAAATTAGGAAAAGAATAAAAATATTATTATTTTTATCTTTCATAATCTTGTCCACCTAAAAGGACTTCTTATAAAAGTCAAAGGAAAAAAAAGAAAAGTACCTTTTTGATAAAAGTGAAAGTGAAATTAGGAAAATAATAAAAATATTATTATTTTTAGTTTTCTTAATTAAAGAAGGACTTCTTATAAAAGTCAAAGGAAAAATAAAGGTACCTTTTTTGTAAAAGTGAAAGTGAAATTAGGGAAAGAATGAAAATATTATTATTTTTATTTTTCCCTAATCTTGTCCACTTAGAGGTGAACAAAGGCTATAAAAGAAGATCAAACCTTCTCATTTGGTACACACACTTCTGCTCTCACAGGAGAAGAAGACTATCTTATGTTCAAACCCTCAGCTAGGGTTTTATCAGCAAAGTCCATCTTCAACATTTTTGCACAGCTATCTTCAGCATTCCATTTTTGGGCAGATTTCAGCAGTCTGATATTTTCGGGCAATTTTCAGCAGTCTGATATTTTCAGACAGCCTGATATTTTCAAGCAGTTTTCAGCAGTCTGATATTTTCAGACAGTTTTCAGACAGTCTGATATTTTTGGGCAATTTTCAGCGCACTGATATTTTTGAGCAGTTTTCAGACAGGCTGATATTTTCAGGCAGTTTTCAGCAGTCTGATATTTTCAGGCAGGAGAGAGAAAATCTCTGTTTTTCTGAGAAAGCCCTAAATTGGTAATTTTCTGTAATTCTGGAAATTGTGGGTAAAATTATCAGTTTAATTTTTACTGATGAATTTTACAGTTACTGTGGTTAAACTCCAGATCTAGATTTGAGGAACGTTTTGAAGAATTTCTTAAGCCATCTCATTTACGAGATGAGCTATTAATGCTTTTGGGGCTTTTGTCCTTTGAAGGTTTCCCCAGTGAAAAATATTGTGTGCATGTGTGCTAATGTGCTGAATGTGTTTCTACTACACTGCTGATCTATTTATGTTTATCTGCAAATTTTTAAAGTTTATGCTAATGCTGATAATTTAACAGACTCATGGTGTATTTGTAGTTATCATTAATGTTTTTGGCATCTTTGATTCCATTGGCATAGTCAGAGCATGATTTTGGGCAAAGGAAATGATAATAATGGCAGATTTATATTCCAACAGTGATTTCCTGTGTTTTTATTCATAAAAAAGAAATGTGCCTACTTCCAGGAAATCGATTTGGTCATTCAAAGGCTAGTAAATGGCATGGGATGTTTTATTATGATATGTGTGGGTTCTATGGATCGTTCTTCATCAGTATTTCTCAACACAGGACCCACATTTATTTGTGGGTTTATCTAGGGGGGCGCCCCTCACCTTGGCTACTGATGTATTGACATGTTATATATTGATGTATTAGAGTAGGCACCTAGGGTGATCTATGCCCCTAAGGTGACCCCCATCATGCACCACATTGTTATATTCTTTTATTATGATGTACACCCCCTCTTTTGAGTGATCCATGTATATGATGTAAGATGTAATCTCCTCCGTTGATGATGCTAAAACCTCAACCGTCAGATTGAGTTGGTTAGAATGTGGATATTACTCTCTTCCTATTTAAGAGTGGTGATCCCATCATTGTATCACATCATAACTTTTGGCTCATGACTATTGGAATAGAGAAAATTCGTTTGTGATAAATACTTGTGTTATTGTGGGTCGAATGTTGGCAATTGTGATTGAAACTACTTTTCCTTTGCATTGAAAGATCTTTGGGAAAAAAATCTTGCACTGTTTTTGTGGATTAATATTTTACTGCAAGAAGAGAAATTGTTTGGGAGGGGCGCATTATTTGGGGAAACCCACTGTTTGTTTCTCTTTCGGATTTGGTTTATACAGGGAGCGGTTTTGAGTCCATAATATGTATCTCATCCAAGTAAAGCTATAATTACATCAAGAACTATTTAAGAAATTTAAACTCGGTTAAGGATCCTTCTAAGAGATGATTGTTTGAGCTATCACGAACTTGTGATTGGTATTCTTAACTGGATGGTATACTGCTTAGTAGATGGTCAATGATCACTACTTGATAAAAAATAAAATGCTATATGATTGACCAGATCTAGATGAATGACTAAAGTTAGAGAAACCAATAAGTAAATGTCAAGATCTTTATGATTGACCAGATCTAGATGAATGACTACAGTTAGAGAAACCAATAAGTAAATGTCAAGATCTTATTGACCAGTGGCTTAAACTAAGTAAATCTACTTGTATTGAAATGCTAAGTGGGAGCTTTACAGATTTAACCCTCGAAAGGCTTTGATCTCATTGCTATGTGGGTTGATTAGAAATGCTCATCATTGATAATATCATAATAATAGTTTAGGTTACTCTCTTGCTTATGACAAAAGAATTTGCTTAAACTAAGATTGGATTTGATTTACTTTTGAGTGAGATGAAATGTTAAGAGATAGGTCAAGAGTTGAATGCTAAGTTTTATTTTTGCTACATAAAGTGAATGATATATGGTGGATTGATTTGGTTAACTATAAGAAATTTGTGCTAAGGATATAGGTCACTTCTTGCTCATAGTGAATGAAATACTTACTACTGAAGTGATTGCATATCCAAGGAGCCTTGTTGAATCAATGATATCAAAATAATTGTATTCATGAGTGGTGAGATCATTATTAAGAGGACATTCTTTGGAATCAGGAAGATATGAAGATTAAGTAGTCTGAAAATATTTGCTATTTGTCTAAGTTGATTTTTATGCATATATTGGATCATTAGCAAAGTTGCGAGATGTTTGAAACCTAGATTCATTTCCTCTTACCATTGTATGAGTTGTTATCATTGAAAGTGAATGTTTCTTGGATATTTACTATATTATATTGAGTTAATTGCCTCTAAAATCTAGATCTATTTTTTGCATTTAAGTTAAACTCAATATTTGTCTTCTTGGATACTTGTTACGAATGTTGATCATTGAATTTATCCTTTGAATGAGAATTGTTTTATTTTCAATGCTATTGTGCTAAACTCTAAATGATACATCGACATGTATAACAAAGATTATATAATATGTCCTTTTATGGTGAAAGTCTCATTATAGGAAAATATCATTGGGAATTTATTGGGTAGAAGACATGTGCCAGCATCTATAAAGAATTTCGGGAGTTGTCATTAGGTAGGTAAAATTGACGTAAAAGTTGGCATTCTCCTTATCTTTCATTTTCTATCATTTTACTTAAATTTTTAACATTACCATTAATTGTTTCGGGATGTTTGAGAGTGGTTCCAACCTCGTCGGATTTCAAATGCAAAAAGTAGAATTTTATATCCCATTCAAAATTCAACAGGGTTAACAGTTTTTAGGATTTCAAGATTGCAATGTTTCCACTGGATTCTATCATGTATGAGGGTATGGGATTGCCATTTAATCAAACACATCAACCCCTCTATGTATCTTGATGTTGGTTGTTCCCGCTCTTGACCAACGTGCGTGTGTCAAAGCCCAAAATTAAACACACCGACCCGATGGCAACTGCAAAAAGAGCAGCCACTGTCACCACACTCCTCTCCTCCTCGCTTCAGGTTGGCTCTTCTCCAACTCAAGGGGGGCTTCCTTAAGGTTAAGATCGCTAAGGAAAGAAACAATGGCGAACAAGGTAAATAAAAGAGGTTGCCTTAGAGAAATGGTTGTAGTATAATAGGTAAATTGAATGGTTGATGGAAGGAGGGAAAGAGCAAACCTCACTAATGGACCAATGCCGGTATACCTAAAGGGAGAAATGGAGTCAAGGGAGAACCCACGAGGGCCTTGTGTCAATGGCGCAGCTACTAGATTTGCTTCCTCCTAATTGCAGAAGATGTGTTATGCAAACAAAAGAGATACTACACAATCAAACTTGATAAAATGTAAACATCAATACCCATGTATGCACGCTCACAAAGGGAAAAGGCTAGCAACTGCTAGGATATTCACCTTCAAATAGGATGATAGCATCCGTTTATGGTCTCCGATGCAAACATAGAAAGGAAAAATGCCTCTTGCAACAAACACTCATCCATACAAGTTTACGCCACACACCATAGAGAGTACTCAACTGAACAAACAATCATAAAACCCAAAATGATATTTTTTCTATTTAGCCTTGGGGAAAAATCCTCCCAGTTTTTCCATCCTTACAATGAAAGAGACTCTTCTCTTTATAGGCCCAAAAAGGCTCTCATAAAATTAAAAAAGAAATAAAATAATAAAATAAAAGTGAATCTTAGATCCACTTTTTTCTCCCTAAATGACTACTAGACCAACATTCATTTAATTAAAGTAACCCCTAACTAGACTTAAAGTGTAACTATCACTTTATTTAAAGAAAACCCACTTAACTAATACTTGGCTTCTCGGTGCATGTTCATAACAAAAACATATGCCCATAACAAAGGTCGATTTCTCTTGAAACATAGCTCCGAGCACGCCATTTGCCATGATACGTGGGCTTTTTTCCAAAACGAGACTACATGTTACTTACTTGGCCACGATTAAAAAAAATCCCGTCTCAATCACAAACCTTGGTTCATTGCAATTTGTTGATAAATGACATACCCATGATTCCATGACTTGGCTGCTAAAGGATGCTAGCCGTGATGGTGAAGGCAAACGTCATACAGGCAAAAAAACGTGGGCCTCCAAGCTCTCCAGACTCCACGCAATCAGTGCGTATCTACAAACTACTGCCAGCAGATAGATATGAAAATGTTAACCGGTGTAGTCGGCTGCCAAAAAATATCAAAAAGCGTGAAGTCTGCCCTTGACTCATCATTTCATCCTCCAAAAAGACGGACAAGACCCAGGAATCAGCCGCTCCATTTTCACCACAGAACTAAAACTCAGGCTTGGTATTCCATGCAAGGGCACACCAACTCTAAAACGGTCGCCACTTCCATATCTTGCAATCTATGTCAACTGTTCAAACAGTTGAGCCAACTTGGGATGCCAAAAAAATCGCTAATGAAAAAAACTGATGGCAATAAATGTATAATTTTGAGACGAATTCCATATCTGAGCTTCACGCCAAAAAGATTTCCTTCTCTTTATCAATCATCTAGTCATTTTTGCTGAAAAAAATGGAACTGTCGTAAACCACCTCCACGTTATGAAAGGAGCATACTAACAGTGGTCAACACATTAAAAAGGATGTAATCGGCTGCCATTTCAAAAACACTATGTATCGAGAGAAAGAAAAAACTCCAAGTGGCTATCTGACAGATATCATGGAAACCAATCTGTCGCCCAAGGAAATCTACACACTGTGCAATCAACTAGCCAAGAAGGAAACTCGTGATCTCATATTAAAGTTAAACTTTTGTTTGTGTCCTTTGCCATATACAGTGGACCTTCAACAGTGAAGGGGATCCTCGAAACAGAATAATGAAAGCCTGACCATAAAAAGTTGCCCGTGTCAGATTTACTGGATCCATCATTGTGACATTACGGAACAAACCAATAGGTGATCACGAACTGCTCCCATCAGATTTCATTTAGTAGCTAGTTCGAGGATCAAGGTGGAGGGCATTTATTGATGCCCAGGATGTCAACCTGGGCGTCACTTCTCCATTTGTTCACGACTCCTTTGTGCGTTGGACACTTCTCAACATCAAGTTGGGACAATTTTGCCCGAAAGTAGGTTCTTCTCACATTCTGCATATGATAACTTGATTTCAACCTGATCTGTAGCTTTATGATAACGGTAAGGGATGTTCCTTAAGTCTGATTCTGCCCTGCAGAACAAAGAATGGACATCTTGTAGCATGCTTCTGACCGTATGTGACTTCAAACAAACTTTGAAAAACATGTTACCATCTAGGTGGTAACACTGGTGGTGCTAATTGTTCAAATTGATGTTGGTGTCCTCAAAACTAGTTTTTGAAAAAATCCTAGTTTATAGCCTATTTATTGATGTACTTTGATTCAAATATGGATTGCACTTGGAGCTATTTTGGTTGTATGCACTCTTACTTGCTATATACATGAGAAACTTTGCATATTTGTGTATAATCATCAATGGTTTGAATTTTGATGGATGCACATGGTTTTGTTGACATATGCATCAAAATATATAAAAATATATATTATATAAAAAAACGCTCCCACCCGAAAGCTTTTGAAAATTCCGCTTTTCGCTTCTCTCCTGCTTCCCACTTTTGCTCCCGCTCCCAAGTAACCTTGAACTGCGGTCTTGGGGAGCTCTACTAGTACAATGACCAATGTTGGGACACGTCACCTTGCATCCCTGTTAAGTGCAAATTTTGGACACGCCATCTGACTCTTGTCTAGTACCCCTAGTCGAATAGTATTGTATTAGACAACACTGAGCATGGACTTGGACCCAACGTACCTTGCGTATACTGAGGACTCCTTAGGCATCCTGAAACCAACCTCTTGGTCATCTAATCGTTTTAGTGCACCGAAAATAGCATAGGGAAGATTACTCTTCGAGCATCTAAGGGGTCAGGTAGTGTGGCTAAGGGTATAGTCAAGCCTCCCTGGTTAGTGCTCTGAAAGATTGGGCCAAGTATTATTGTTGGACTCCGCAGGTGGTTAGAAGGGCTATAACGGTTAGCTAATCCTAATTGACTTATAAGCCTTGGGTTTGGGATATTTATCCTTTAAAGTTCATTTATTTGTTTATTTCTGTAAAGAATTTTCATTTTGTATCATTTACTTTTACAGCACTAATTATTTCTCTGAATTGTCCTTATGCTTTATTGAATATCTTAAGTAGGCACATTAATTACAAAAATAGAGCTAGGCCGATTTCGGGGCTAGATAGGCCATCTTAAAAACCTTAGAAAAAGCTTGGCCAGGGTCTCTCCCTTGGTTATAGTCTGGGCTTGTTTACTACTGAGCTGGGAAATCTAAAAAGTGGGTTTCCTTCTGGAAGTGACACATTGAATTAGGAATCCATAGTTGTGCTGGTTTAGCAACCGATTCACTTGCCGACTCGTGGCCACTAGGTTGTGCATAAACATGAACCATGAGAAAAATCCTTCAAAGTGTTAGCAACTGCTAAAAAACAAGTCCTAGATGGCTGAAATGCTGAATCACAGCCATTAAATCTGTCAAAACATCTTCACACGTTTGATAGATTGTGATGGAGGGACTGTTTTAGGACTGATGCACAGAGATATGCTCAGAATTGCTGCAGTCATGACCTCAAGACTGCCCAGATTCAGAATTCAGGGCTGTATAGTGCCATTCTAGGGCAAAAAAAGCACCCAAATTCAATTTATAGGTTCTTTACTGCTGTTTTAACAGCCCAGAATTGTCTAACCTGTGCCCAGAAGTCAAGGTGACAGAGCTATGAGGCTGAAGAATGCCCAGAATGGCTCTAAACATGCTCATATTCAAGGTACAGCCGCTCTTTTAAGGCTATTCATGCTCAGAATTATGACACAAATTAACCCTGGTGCCATCACCATTTTCCAGTCACTGCTACAAAAAATCAGGCCTGAAACATAGTGAACATCTGCTCTCCTGAAGCTGCACCATACACTGTACATCAAAACACTGTGTTTCAGTTGGACAATCTCCTTAATTCGTGGCTTGAAATAACAATGAAACCCCTTTTGCTATATCACGTTACAAACTGGAAAAGGGGTCTGCATTAATAACCTTTGACTTCCATTATGAATATAGGGCTGCCTAGATTTGGAGGCATGCTGCTGTAACCTTAATCATGATTAGAACCGCCCTTCTCGCTGCTGTACTTGACCACAGTCAGTTCAGGATATTCATATTTACCCCAAAATGAACTGCTGTTACAGTATCACATCTCAGAAGTGCTGTACAAGGTTGTCTTGGGGCTGAAACATGCCCAGACCTGTTTAAAATGCCCACAACTGCTGCTACAGGCTAGTCTACTGTTGTTCCAATGCACACCATCCCCAAAAACGTGCCCATATCTGTTCTTGACATTGTTTTCATCCTCAAAACCTGCCCAAGTAGAAGATTGAAGGTTGTAGGAATGCCCAGAAATGAGATGAGGCGGCTCACTGCTGTCTTGCTACAGGCTAACATGGGTCCCACACACGGATTTGACCAACATTTCATCACAGGATTGACTGCCATTGATGTTACAGGAATCTCCAAAGAATCCTCCTCATATCACTGAAGAATGAATCAGCAAAACGTCATGATGAACATGTCACCCCTCTCAAGCAGAAGAACAAAATCACACATGGACACACCCATACAAAATGGGGGGTAACAGTGTTGGCTGTGTTATATTCTCTGCATGACTACCCCCCTTCCGACGGGGGTTCGGGGGCTAGCCCCCGAATGAAGGGGATCTGAGGGGGACCCACCCTCCCAGCTGGGGGACATGGGGGTGAGCAGGCCCCCAATCGGCAGTTCTGGGCAAAGCCCCTGAGAAAAAAAAATTGGGTTGTTTTCGCTCTGTTTTTTTGGCTGTTTTTGGCTCATTGTAATCTAATTCCGGTTTGTGAATTAGGGTTTTGTAGGTTGGCGAATGCCTATATATTGTATTGCATGGAAAATTTCGGGGCTAATTTTCAAGCTTTTTTTCCAAAAAAATATTCGACATTTTCCATTTTTTGTAATATGTTTCACCCAAATTCCATAGAATTAAAATTTTTTACTCTAAAAATCGCCAAAATTGTCCAAAACCTATATAAAACCCTTAGAAATTTGAACATTTTTTAAAAACTATCGCCAAACATTTTATGGTTGGAACTTGGGAATTTGATAATTAGTAAGATTCGCCAAGGTTTCAATTTTCAACACTTTAAAAAGATTATGGATCCCTAAAATTTTCCCTGTTGTATTGTAAACGGTTGAATTAATACAATGAAAATAGAAACAAAGAGGGCAGTAAAGGTCTAAGTTAAGTTGGTTTTTCCCTTTGGGGTTTCCAAGGTAAATTCTTGTGTACTATGTGTGTATGCCATTGTTTACTTTCTATTTTGCTTAAGAATCGTATGCATTGTTACGCTTAAACAGGTGCAAAACTTTCAAATAGGAGGTGAACAATACTATGTGGGCCTAATCCCTTACAAACAACCAACATGAGCCCCTGTAGGTCACACAAGTGAGATGTCCACTCAAGAGTACAAGTGCCATGCACCAATGGCAATGTTGCGCACAATAATGACTCCAAGGTAATGTAACTACGCAAGGGAAGTCCACACCACTCCATCACAATGAGCATCCATGGACTCCATCTATTCTCCAAAGAAAGTACTCCACTAGGTCAGCTACCCACAACAAAAACATTGTTGAAGCCCTAAGCGTCCCGAAGCCATCTCCAATCCTCCGAAAAGTAAACCAAGCTACCATATGCCAACTAGGGCTTGAATCCCTCCACCATAATGCAAGACTCTCCACATCCCCTGAAGGGTGCTCTACAAGTGGCTCCTCCATGATGCGTCGATGAAGGGCATCCACCAAACTACCAAAAGATCTCCAATGGCTAAGGGAAGAAATCCAAGCCAACACCATCCAAAGGTCAAGCATCCACTAAGCAAGCTATTTCAACAATGCATATCCATCATGCACCATTGCTCATGCTATAATCCATCTCAAACCATTCAAGGGTTAGTAACTTAGTCATACACCATGTACCCCAAATCTCATGGAGAACCTCAAGCATGGTGTAAACATTTTCGAAGTAACCTAAAAGTCTAACAAGCTCTCCATCCTTAGCAAGTTGTCCAATTGGTGCTCAAAACCATTGTCAAGCAAGATAGCCAACTATACCTGTAATATCTCTACATGCCTCATAGCCTAGCAAATCTAGAAAGATAGGAACAACATAATCTTCAACAAAAAAACCGTTTTCTAGTTAAATCGATGGACGCTACTAGAAAGGAACATAAGAGAAACCCTTTTGACAAGATCTAGGCTTCAAATGATCTTGATTGGGACCCTCGTTGCAACAAAATTATGACTATTTGGGGCCTAAGTTTAATTTCAAGCATAAAACCTATTATCACATATTTTGTAGTTGGGAGTTGCTATTCTATTTTTTCCAGACCATAAGTTGTTTCCGAGCCAATCCTTACACTTGAGATGAGCATATCAAAGATATTGACCAGTGGATGATACTTATTAGTTCAGCTAGACTATTCAGGGGAAGCTGCAGCAAGGGCCACCCTTATCATTATGGAGTCCTCTTCATGACATCTATTAGGAAACTTGTTCATGCTTGGTTCACTAGCGGCAAAGCCAATAGCTGATGATTCCTTTTCCTTTGCGATGCAGTTCTAGTGCAGAGAAATTGCAATTTCAGCAGCAATTTCTGAGCAAGTATATGGCTTGAGGTATATCATGGATATATTTTACTTGTATTGGTAGATTGACTGTGTATGGTAGCATTTACATTGGTGATCATGGCATGTATTGGTTATTCTAGTAGGACTTGCAATCGAAACAGTGAAATGGATTTGGTGTTAAGTTCTGTATACATGCTTTTCTTTCGGTTTGTTGTCACCCGAAACTGGCACACGAGTGCTGAAAGCCCAAACTGCGGGCGCGTCGGCCTGGTGACAACTCTCGAGAGAGAGGCCAATGTGACCACACCGCTCTCTCCTCGCTTCAGGCTAACTCTTCTCTAGCTCTAGGGGGGTTTCCCTAAGTTCGGATCGCTAAGGCAGGTGCAGCTGAGGACAGGGTGATCTAAAGAGGCTGCCTTAGAGAAACATGGGTAGCAAAAAGGAAAATGAGTCGGATTGATGGGACGGAAGGGAAGGGAGGATGAGTCCTCGAGGGAAGGCCAATGCCAATACCAGAAGGGTGAATGGAGTCAAAAGGGGACTCAGAAAGGCTTTGTGTTTCACAGAAGGAAGACTAAGTTGGTTCGTTCCATAATCAGAGGCAAGGAGAATGGAAGTATAACTGACTACTTTCCATTACTCCCAAACCTCCAAGAACATAACGACGACAAGCAACTTGGCAGCTGCAAATGCTTTCCCAACGTGGTAGATTGTTAGCCCTCTATGTTGGCTTGGTCTATAACTCATGAAAACACAGAACTACGACAAAGAAGCCCAACATGTCCAAAAACTCAACAATGATTTTTTCTTTATTAGCTCTGGGGAAAAATCCTCCCAGCCCAAAAATTCCATCCCTACAAAAAAAAAAGTTGGTTCCTTTTATAGGCCCAAAACCTCTTCTCTCCCAAAATGAAGAAAAGATAAAAAATAATTAAATAATGTTGATAAAGTGGGATCCTAGATCCACTTAACTATAACATAACACTTACTAAAGTGTAACCATCACTTTGGTTAATAAATCTAACCAAAGGAATTCACTTTATTAAAGTTAACCTGTCCCTCACATTCATATCTGAACATCAAGTTACCATTTAGGTGGTAACACGGTTAACCCTCATGTAAGAGATATATCAGTTCCCCCTAACCTACTTCCACTATCACTTTCCTAGTCCGCTCATCCGGTGTTCCATTTGACTATGAAAACAACCTTGACTTGGATATGACTAATGAGCCTAAAGACCTTCCCCCACTAGACAGTATGACCTCTTTATTTGGACGGCCTCCATGTTTTGCTTGTAGCTCAAGATGTTTTAGTGCAGTCAAGTTGGTAAGCCTACTCACCAAAAGTGTATCCCCTAGAATCAAAGCAAGTATTTCCCGATGTGAAATGCGAAATGTCAAAGCTCTTTGAAATTAGTTAGTGGCTAAAAGGGTAAGCACTCATCCTTTGTATGATGTACAACTTACTTGCCCATAAAATGGCATTGTTGTGGCAAGTCTGTCGGAGCAATGGAAGCTCACTAGCAACGAAGACTAACGTCGTGGCAGTACTAGGGCCGCAAGGCTTTCCAAGTCCTATACCTTTTGGTCACGAATCTAACTAAAGGAAATCAAATGTGAAAAGTGCTTCAATGCTAAATCTAAAGAAATGCAATTGTGATATGAAAGTGAAAATAAAATGCAAATTGCAATGAAATGCAACTAAAGTTAAAAGGATGTTTGTTAGAGTCAACAAGGTGCCTTTCAAGCACTTATCCCATTTGTGAGACACCTCCCTTCCCCAGTGTTCGCTTGTCCAACAAATGTCAATTTGGTCCCCATAAATCCCAACTCTTTGAAGGTGAATCAAGTCTCTCCAAAAGTCAAAACTCATTTGACCTTAGCCTACGTTGTTTTCCATCTCACCCAGAATAGTGTCTGAGGATTGATCTATCACTTGCATCTAGAATTTATGTGAACTAAAGTATGTACTTGGAACTTCGCTTTGGTTAACGTAACTATAATGGGTAATTGTCTTGCTTATGCGTTATTTTGAGTCGATCACCATTGTATGACGTTACTAAACATTTAGTCATATTTCAACACTTGTAAAATAAGCATACCGATGCCTCTTGCCTGCAGTAGCTTGCAGTTTTTGCTCAGACATTTTTTATCAATTTGGACCAAGGCAACGTAGTTTGACACAGTCAACGACTATGTCTCGTTGTGGGATTTCCCTACAAGTCCCCAGATGATTACCTTAGTGCCTTTGGAGGCTAATTGGATCATTCCATGCTTCAAACAAGAAAAACGGGCTTATTACATATATTTTTATAAAGTTTACGGGATTTATTAAGTTAGTTTTTAATTAAAAAATGGAAAATTGTCTATAGAGCTTATCTCAGATTAATCCAGTGTGCATGAGTAGTGATTCTGAGTAGATTTGATGCTTCTGGATCCACTACTATAGATTTTTCACTAGTTTTCAGCCACCAGTTTCAAGTAAAATTTATATCACTGTTTATGACATTCTCAGAAAATAAAGTGTTGGAAATAAACAAAAAATTTCAGACTTAAAACACTACTGTAAACAATCTTTTCAGTGACAGGAAATAAAATTCGGCACGCCATTTAATCACACAAAACACTTGGATTTTTGGCCAATGGCCATGGAAAAACCCACAAGGGGAAAACCAGTCAAAGAGAGTATTTTTATTTTTTAGGATAAGTTTATCATTTACAGCAATACACAGAAAACATCAAACCAACTAATCTCAACCCGGAAGATAAATTTATGTCTCGATTTGCGTGCCGAACAGCAAAAATCAAACTCTGATTTTTTTCTGTTTTCTGCCTCGATTTCCGTGCCACTATTTGGACTGTACGAATGAATTGTACGGAGTGTACGAACAAACTGTACTAACTGTGCGGACTGTACGGACCTCGAAATTTGTGCCCAAAAAAATTTCTCGAAAACCGTACCGTACGGATTGTACAAACCAGCAATAAATGCTGTTGTCTTCTCCTTGATTTTTGTGCCCTCTTTGTTGTTGTCATTTCCCTCGATTTGCGTGCTACAAATTTTTCCTCTTACTCAGGAAAAATGGAAACTTTCTCTCTTCTCTCTCTCAGCTTTCTCTTCTCACTTCAGTCTGCAAAAGTGAGGCAAAATGCCTTTCCCTTGCCTTTTTGGGTAAACCCTAGGGTGAGTCTAATCTAATGGTGGAAATTAGATTAGATCAAGGGCTGAAATTAAATGCTCATATTTTATTTCTAAAATAATAATTTCACTCACCCACTTAAATTTATCAAAAAGTGATTTCAATGCTCTAAAGTCAAATTAAATGCTTTTACTTAAGTCATTTAATGCAAGGGTCACTTTATGTCCCCTCTCTAAGTGACTAAAGCAAAAGTCACTTAGGGAACACATCCCTAGGTACAAAACTAACACTCCCTCTTACCGAAGAAGGTGTTTTGCACCACTCCCAACTTGTCTCTGAAGAAGACAAACTTGCCCCTCCCCAAAGACTTCGTCAAAATGTCAGCTACCTACTCATCTGTGGAAATGTCCTAAAGCATCACTGCCCCTCTCTGAACATAGTCTCGGATGAAATGATACCTGATCTCAATGTGCTTTGACCTATCATGGAAAACCGGATTCTCAGAGAGCTGGATGCAACTCTGATTGTCACAGTAAATAACCGTAGGCCTAAGCTCCTGACCAAATAGATTCACCAGCAACTTGCGAAGCCACAAGGCCTCGCAGCTGGCCAAACTGGCTGCCATGTACTCAGCCTCTACAGTACTCAATGCAACGGATTTCTGCTTCCGACTAAACCACGACACTGCTGTCGAGCCCAAACTGAAACAACATCCAGAAGTGTTCTTTCGGTCTGCCACACTGCCTACCCAATCTGAATCTGTATAGCCAACCAATTTGATCCCCTCTGACCTCCTGTAGTCCAAACCAAAATCCACTGTCCCTGAAAGATAGCGCAACACATGTTTTGCAGCGACCTAATGCACACTCCTAGGCTCAACCATGAACTGGCTAAGAGTGTTCACTGCAAAAAAACACAAATCTGGCCAAGTGTTAACCAGATAAATCAATGACCCAATAAGCTGACGGTATAAAGTAGGATCCACCAACTCTCCCTCAGAAGCATAAAGCTTCTTCCAGTTGGTGATCATAGGTATCGACATAGGCCTGCAATCCTCCATCCTGAATCTCCTCAAAATATCAACCGCATACTTTCCCTGCCCCAGGAAAATATGTCCAAGCTCCTGCCAAACCTCCAATCCCAAGAAATAATGCATCAGCCCAATATCAGTCATCTCGTACTCTGCCGCAAGATCTTTCTTGCAAGCTGCAATGGGTCTCTCTCTCCCTGTGATAAACAAGTCATCAACATATAGCAGAAGCATAAGCGAATCATCTCCAATCATGATGAAGTAGAGATTCGGATCTACTTCACTCTTCTAAAATCCCATACTTAGCAAGTAAGAATCAATCCTAGAGTACCAAGCTCTTGGAGCTTGCTTCAGCCCGTAAAGGGCCTTCTTCAACCTACATACATGTGTCTCTCTGTCCAGTGTCATGTATCTCAAAGCCCTGAGGCTGCTCAATGTAAATCTCCTCCTGTATGATCCCATTGAGAAATGCGGTCTTCAAATCCATCTGATGGATCTTCCAACCCATTTCCGCCGAAATGGAAATCAATGCCCTGATAGACGTATACCGAGCAACCGGCGCCAAAGTCTCATCATAATCAATGCCCTCAACCTGTGAAAACCCTCGCGCTACAAACCTGGCTTTGTACTTCTCCACACTCCCATCTGCCGCATGCTTCATCTTGTAAAGCCAACGAGAAGTCACCACTGACTTCCCCTCTGGTCTCGGAACAATCTCCCATACATCATTCTTCATGATGGAATGGTACTCATCCATCATGGCATCTCTCCATACCAAATGCTGGGAGGCCTCCTCAAAAGTAGAAGGCTCAGAATCTCGTGTACAAGCCACCAACACCATGCCCAATCTGTCAGGCATCTTGATGGCTCTCACCTTGACACTGGGTGTCCCAGCCTTTAAGGCATCCTTCAAGGTCTCCCGAAGCCACTTAGGCTTCTTCTTCCCTAAACGTTCTTCCCACACTGGCCTGTCCTCATCTGAAGAGCTACCAGAGCTAGAAGCCCCAGTCACCTATGAACCTGATCCTAATCCTGATCCCGATCCCCTGTAAGGTGTAGCTGTAATAGTAGACCCATCACCTGTCCCCAAAGACCCTGCTGGCCTAACCACTGAACCTGGTGAACCTGTGCCAACACTCTGTGGTCCTGTCACCTCGAAAACCTGTGATCCTGACTGCTGCGTAGATGGAACCTGTGCCACAACCTAAGGTGCAGGGACCTGTTGCTCTCCCTACTCTGACTCTCTCAACCTCCTGAAGGCTCGCTCCTCCTCAAACTTCACGTCCCTCCTCACCACCACTTTCCTCTGAGAGGGAAGATAAATACGGAAAGCCTTCGCAGTCTCATCATAGCCCACAAAGATGCCCTTCTCTGCAGTGGACTCCAACTTTGTCCTCTTCTCTGAAGAAACATGAGAGTAAGTCAGACTACCAAATATACGAAAATGGCCAACTTCAGGCTTCTTGCCTGAAAAGCACTCCTCAGGTGTCATATTCCCTACTGCCCGATGGGGACTCCTGTTCTGAAGATATACAACGATGTTGCAAGCCTCAGCCCAAAGAAAGAAAGGAAGTGACTGGTCATGTAACATAGCTCGAGTTGCTCCAACAATGGACCTATTCTTCCTCTCTGCTACTCCATTCTGCTCTGGAGTATACAGAACTGTCAACTGTCTCTTGATCCCCTCCTGTCTGCAAAATCCATCAAACTCCTTGGAGGTATACTCACCCCCGTTATCCAATCTCAAGACTCAGATCTTCCTCCTTGTTTGGTTCTCCACAAGAGCTTTGAACTCTTGGAACCTCTGCAAGACTTCCTCAACCTTCTTGCTCTTCAGAAAGTAGATCCAGGTCTTCCTGGAATGGTCATCAATGAATGTCACATAATATTCATATCCTCTCAAGGACACAAAATACATAGGTCTGCATAAGTCTGAATGTATCAAGTCAAGAGTACCCGTTGACCTGCTATCACTGCTCGAAAAAGCAATCTTTGTGTACTTTCCCAAAGCACACCCCCTGCACACATCACTCAGCCCTGTGTTGAACTCCGGTAAACCTGTCACCATGTGCCTCAACAACCCCAAGGCTGGATGATGCAAGTGAGCCATCCTCCTATGCCAAAGCTCACACAACTCACTGCTGCTGCTATGTGCTAAAGCATGCTGCGGCTGAAACAAGAGCCTATATAGTTTCCCGCATCTCGCTCCAATGGCAACTAAAGCAGATGGTCCTGCAGTCTTGGGAAACACATGCACGTGTCCATCTAGGAAAGACACCCAAGACCCTGATCCTCGATCATGGAAACTGACACTAGGTTCTTCTTCACCCCTGGTACATACAATACATCCTGCAATACCATGGGACTCATGGACTCCCTCTGAAATGTAATGGTCCCACGTCCAACTACACTGACTACTGAGTCATCTCCCAACACAACCTCCACATCTGTCTCTGCCTGTGAAAGCTCAGAGAACATCTCACGAGCACCTGTCATGTGACTCGAGGCTCCACTATCTATGTACGAAGTGCTGGAAGTAGATGCACTGTAAGAATGGTCTATCACACAAGAAAACTCCCTCTAACTGTCAACATCCGCACTGGTGAGAATGGATGCTCTCTCTCTCTCTCAATATGCCCAGTGCACACTGAAAACTCACTCTGAAATCGTGCTGAAAAATCATCCATCTCAACTAAAGCGGCTGTCTACTGCTTCTTCTCCTTCTTGTTCGGACACGTAGCGGCATAGTGTCCCATCTTGTGACATGCAAAGCACTTCACAGTGCTCATATCCTTCTTCTGCCCATCCTGTTGTTGCTTGGCCCCACCCTTCTTGGGACCCTTCTTGCTCTTCTTCTTCCCTTTCATTGTGAATGCCACATCCTCCTCATCTCCCCTACTAGTAGAACCACTGCACTATAAGAAACCCCTGCGAGTCTCCTCCTGAACAAAGTCATCACAGACCCTGTCCCAAGATGGTAAGTTCTCTCTGGCCACCAACCCCTGAACAAACACAGTCCAAGGTGCAGTCACCCCATTCAGGGTTGTCCGCACTAACTCAGGACCAGTAACCACCACCCCCACAACTGCAAGCTCATCTCTCACTTGAGAGATCCTAGTAAGATAGGCCATACACACCTCTCATTTGACCATCTTGATGTTTTTCGGCTTCTCCCTAAGCACCATCTTCCTGTTTTCATTAGTACTCTCAAACAAGCCGGTCAAAGCAGACCACATCTCATGTGCATGATCCTTCGCTGAAATGTGAGAAATAACATGGTCTTTAACAGCATCTAAGATTACCCTCATGGCTTTAATATCCTTCTTATTAAAGGCTGCAAGTAATACTACATCAGTAAAAGCAGGAATAGTAATGGGATTTGTTGTAGTGTTTCTAACTACTTCCTCCCACAATTCATTCTCCTTCAGCACAAGTAAAATCCGGGCTTTCCATGAGACAAAGTTCGTTGCCCCATCCAACCTATCCTCAATTCTCAAACCCATGGAAGTCATTTTCTCAAAAGAACAAGTTTCAGCAAAATGTACCACTATCACAAAGGTTTTTCTCAATTTTGGAAATGACTGTTTCACTGCTAAAAATTTAATTTTCTGCCACAACCTACTCTGATACCATGTAGATTTTTCACTAGTTTTCAGCCACCGATTTCAAGTAAAATTTATATCACTGTTTATGACATTCTCAGAAAAATAAAGTGTTGGAAATAAACAAAAAATTTCAGACTTAAAACACTACTGTAAACAATCTTTTCAATGACAGGAAATAAAATTCAGTACGCCATTTAATCACACAGAACACTAGGATTTTTGGCCAATGGCCCTGAAAAAACCCACAAGGCGAAAACTAGTCAGAGAGAGTATTTTTATTTTTCTGGAGAAGTTTATCATTTACAGCAATACACAGAAAATATCAAACCAACTTATCTCAACACGGAAGATAAACTTCTGTCTCGATTTGCGTGTCGAGCAGCAAAAATCAAACTCTAATTTTTTTTCTGTTTTCTGCCTCGATTTGCATGCCATTGTATAGACAAACTGTATGGATTGTACAGACCTCGAAATCCGTGCCCAAAAAAAATTCTCGAAAATCGTGCTCAGAAAACTGCCTCGAAAATCATGCCTGTTGCCTCGAAAACCATACCGTACGAATTGTATGGACCAACAATAAATGTTGTTTTCTTCTCCTCGATTTTCGTGCCCTCTTTGCTGCTGTCCTTTCCCTCAATTTGCGTGCTACAAATTTTTCCTCTTGCTCAGGAAAAATGGAAATTTTCTCTCTTCTCTCTCTCAGCGCTTTCTTCTCACTTCAATCTGCAAAAGTGCGGCAAAATGCCTTTCCCTTGCCTTTTTGAGTAAACCCTAGGGTGAGTCTAATCTAATGGTAAAGATTAGATTAGATCAAGGGCTAAAATTAAATGCTCATATTTTATTTCTAAAATATTAATTTCACTCACCCACTTAAATTTATCAAAAAGTGACTTTAATGCTCTAAAGTCAAATTAAATGCTTTTACTTAAGTCATTTAATGCAAGGGTCACTTTATGTCCCCTCTCTAAGTGATTAAGGCAAAAGTCACTAGGGGAACACTTCCCTAAATACAAAACTAACAACTACTGCAACCAGTTTATCAATTTGGGCAAAGGAAAGGTCAGATAAGGCATTATTAAATATTTACAAAGTATTTTAGTTGAATAATTAAAATGATCAAAGTGACCAAGGTATGGCATGTTGAACAAAAGACTAGTGAATGGCAAAGTATGATTTGGGTTTTAATAGTATGGCTCCCAAGATGTTCCAAACACCTTTTCATGGCACTTCATTATAAGTTTACATCGCATGCTTCATTTCCCCCCCATGGGGTGACTTTCACCCTAGGAACGTGACTTCTATTGATGTGTACACTATGCATTTCATGTTAATCCATGTCAAAGTGTAATGTATTGTCCCTAGGGGTGAACTTGGCCCCCTATGTGACAAATGTGACTTTATTGTTATATTGTATTATTGTATTTGGGTTCATGAGGTAATTCGCCACCCTCAAGTGTATTTGTCTAATTGATCCATGTGTTATCGAGAGATTAGATCTCCACCGTTGATCATGTACATTTTATCTTTTAATCTCAACCATCTATTAAAAAGTTGGTTAGGGATTTGGTGCCTCTCTAAGATATAAAAGAGAGAGCACCCCTCATTTGTAATGGACTTTGGCTCTTGGAAGAACTTAATAGAAAAATATTTTGTGCACTTCTCTTTGGGTTATCTATGGACTTGATGAGCTTCTCTTTCTTACAGAGCTCCTTCTTCCACTATATCTTGGCACTAGTTTTATTCTCGAGCATATCTATTGTTAAATCTTGTGTTGTCAGGGAGGGTGACTTCACCCATGCAAATTGGAGAGGAGACTCTCTCTCAAGTGGGGCAACTTGAATTGATATGACAAAGGGGGTTTTACTATGAATGAGATAGCTATTGCATTTGCTAGTTTATCTTTTACTGTTTCTCTCTTGTTATTTCTTGTTTTCACAATAGCTTTGTCTTTTTCATTTGGATCATTCTTATTGCATTTACTAACATTGTTTCTTGTGGTTTTGGTAGGGCGCACTTGGAGGAATCATTGCATGCGTTGGGGGAAAAGCTAGGGTCTATGTTGGTGTCGTTAAGCAAGGACAAAGGATCTACATCAACCATCGAGATCCAAGTAAGTACACAAAGTTTTTCGTGTAATTTCTCTCAGTCCATTGTTTAAATAATTAAAATCAACAATCAAACCCTAAATACGAAAATACAAAAATACAAAAAAATAAAGGCACACTTTTGATTTTCCGCCACTTGGGTATTTTTCATAGGTGTCTAGAGCGTATATTCGCCTTAGGGCGTCATCTTTGGGTGACTCCTTAGCCCAATTTCCAAGCACTCATCAGTCTAGGTGGGTCACACTTGTGGTTTTGGAGGGTCAACTTGTGGTTTGTGTGATTTGTCTTGCTTGTGAAGTCTTTAAATTGCTATACCCTTTACATCAAGCAAATAATATAGTGTTAGGAGGCCATTAAACCCTCATCAGTTACTACCTTAGGTGTTTTACCAATCGCATTTACAAATCCCCCCAAGGTAGCAAATTGATAATTCAAACCTAATAATATTCACTGTAGATCCCTAAAACTTAATTTTACTATTAAGAAATCATTTAATTGGATTGTACTTAAATCATTGATAGCCCTCTACCAATCCATGTAACCATACTCAATAGGTATCCATTGGATCTAGGGTTCTATTCATGATATCTCACGTTCACAATACTATATCTAGTTTTGGTATCCTAGGTCTAGTTTGTCCCTTTTGGTCTAGCTTGGGTCTCCCCCATAGCCATCTTATTTCACCGCCTGGTGGATTAGATAGCTTAAAGTGACAATAATCTTACCCAATGTGACAACCATAATATCCGTGGGGAGTAAGATCATCAAGGGTCACAACTTTAGAAACCTTCATTCTCTGCCATCCTGTATAGGATCACTTACTTTGGGTTGCTACAATTGTGATAAAGATTTTGGCATTGTTGCCAGGGAGGCAAAGACTTGCCTCGAGAGTTTGTGAGTGTGTCTTTTGCGTGTCATATCAATCATATTGCATCTGGATTTGATTGTTGATGGTCCGTTGCTATAGTCTTAACTTCCGTAACCATCAAAGTTTTCACTCATCTCTTTCTCCTTGCACTGTTGCCAGATGAACTAGTAGGGATAGTCACTGACAAACATATGAGTGAGAAAGTGACCACTGTCACCTTAGTCACTCTTCCCAAATTGCTTTAGAAGTGGAAACCTCCTAGGGGAGACCCCTATAGCAACTCAGTAAGAACACTAAAACACCAAATGATATCTTCTTCGAAGAATGTTAGTGATCAGTGCCTTATTGGAGTCAAATCAAGAAATGAAAGAGATGTACTATATGCTAAGTCATCAGGTTCGCCGTTTTTTTCCCTTGAAAATCAAAAATCGACGAATATTTTAGTCAACCGAATTTTTCCTTCAAGTTCTGCGCATTTTATTCCAAACTCGCCGCCATATATTCTCCATTGTGAAGTCGTCCTGTATTCTCCACTGAAGTCGTCGTGTATTCTCCACTAAAGCTGTCATGAAGCATTGAAATCGTCGATTCTCTTAGTGTGAGTGAAAACTGTGGCTAGCTTTTCACACTACGCAGAGGGTCGTCGTTGTTGTGAATTTGAAATGAGGACACAAGCAGACTCACAAAAGAAGACAGCCGCAGACTCCCCACGGGTCGATTTCATTGAATTGTGAATGACGGGCTGATTCCATTGAACTATGAATGATGGGCTGACTCCAGTGGCGATTAGCAGTGAGTGGAGTCACATCTCGCAAGGTGCCCTAGATTTGTTTTTGCATTCAACTATTTTATTTGTTTTAGGTTCATATGTTTATTGTTTACGTTATTATTTATTATTTATCATTAAACTTGTTTGTTTCTTGTGATGTTAGACATAAAATATTAATAATCTTATTATTATTAATACTAAAAAACTTAATTAATATTATTACTCATCTTAATTTTATTATATATACTAGTATACTAAAACCAAATTAACTTTAACATTAAATTATTAAAACTAATATTAATATTAACATAATACTATAAAATGTTAAATATTAATACTATTTTTTTTTAATTTTATAGTCTCTCAAATTTAATGCCAAATTTTATCACCAAAGTTTTCATTGCCGAATTTTAGATGAACTTCAAAGTCGTCGAACTCGAACACGAATTCGAACCAAGTGACTTAGACTATATGTGTGTGATAGTGCAAGTGTAGTTAGTACATTCACTTCAGTTGTGTATTCAAGAGGATATAACAAATAGACAACTAACAAGTGCAATCAAGTGTCATTCATCCGATACAAATGCTTCCAATTAGCCAACTATAATCCCAAAGAATAGTGACAAATGAAAGCAATAATTGCAATAAAGAAACGTGTTAGCAGTCCACTTTCAATTGTAATTTAAACCAGCAAACAATGTATCCCTTCTCACCAGTGATTATTTGCTCGTGTGCAAGGTTATAGGATAGATACAAAGAGGAAGGTACAGCGGGTCGTGTAGGGAGGATTGCCACTGTAAGGGCAACCCTAAAGGGTGGATAGGGCTTGGAGAAGTCCTTGGATCAAGTAAACAAGGTCTGCTCTAGACCTACAAGAAGGACCGAGGAAGATTAAGAAGAGGGTCGAGGGTTGCAGCAGTGAATAAAAGCAAGCCCGAGGGGAAAAAGGAGGAGAAGGGAGGGTCGTGAGGCAAGAAAAGGGAATAAAGGAGGAAGGCAAGGGTTTAGGGGACTAGGGAAGTGAAGGCAAGGGAGGAAAAAAAAGGCTTTAGATAGGCCGCTAGGGAAGAATTAGGTCAGTCTAGGTTTTATGCAGCCCTAACAATCCTAAAACCAACCAAAAACTAACCCTAAACTAACCCTAAAGCTAGGTTGTGGAAAAGAGAAAGGTTTGGGACTAAGAGAAAAGAACCCTAGCAAAACCCTAACCTAACCTAGGGATTCTAAGTAGAGATTAACCTACCTCTAGAGAAGATTAGCCTAGGTTTACAACTATCCCTAAAGTCCCAAGGTTCTAATCCTAGAAGGACGTACTTCTGCACCAAGGTGACTAAGAATTGATGAAGGATCAAGCCATGACAAATGCAACCCTAAAAGGCTACCATTCCATCCATAAACATAATCATTCATCAATCACTAAGAAAGAGAAATCAAGATAAATCATGGATACCTCTTTGTGTACGTGTTTAACCAACAAATCACAGCATCACCTTTGCAAGAGTGTTGAACCAAAGAAAACTTCAAGAATTCGTCATCAAACCTAGAAAAGGTCTTCCTCAAGAGGAGGCGCCTTACTTCAAAGAACCCTAGTAGGGTAGAATAAATGCATTGTGTTTTTATCCCAATTGTCTTGTATTAAAATAAAGGGAGCAGAGGTTTATTTATAGCCTCTCATACTCACTTTTACAAAATATCCAAGTCTACATGCCTTAAAAAGTCAATTTGAAATTATAAAAATGTCAACTTAAAATTATAACATAAAATAATATAAAAATAGCCTAAAGTAGGCTTATAGTAGGCTATCCGAGGTATTTTTCCCCCTAGGTGCCAAAAACTGCTAAAATGAGCGAATCACTCCAAACGAAAGGCTAAAGTGAGTTGGAGGGAGGGCGTTATACCCTATCTAACCCCGAGAATGTTGTAAAATCCCTCAATTCCCTTCTCAAAGCAGCAAGAAGGCCTGGCATGGAAGATAGCGTCCTCTGAGGAAGGAGACCAGGGAGAGAAGGCGCCAATGTGCAGAAGGGCCAGGAGGGTGTCCTAGGTGGTTGTGAAGGGAGACGAATTGTCTTGTAGCTGAAGCAAAGGCCACCAGAGCAAGCAAACAAGGTGTGGGGTCATGTGACCCAGTGATGAACCCCTAGGGGCCCCAAACACCAACCCTGGGGTTAAAAACCCCAACAAAGGGAAGTCGGTAGTGCCATTAAGCCATAGTACTCCTAAAGGAAGGACCAAAGGGACCGGCCATGACCACCACTACTCAGGAACACCCCTCCTGGTCGAAAAAATATGGCTCTCTCTACCTGGGGCATATCTGAAGGTGCGTTGGGTACAGGTGCAGCGTAACACTGCACCATAACGGCTATCAACATATTTTTCAATGAGCTTGAATTTTTGTTCACCTGGCGACACCACAACACAACTCCATTGTTGATCGATCTTGTCATACTTTTAACCCACGGAGATTGATTCTTTGCATTTAGGATCCTAAAAATTTTAGTTGTCTTATAGCTAGCAGCAATTGCCCAAGGGCTTCTGGCCCAAAAATCAAAATTATCTCCCTTTGACTTCTTTAAGATTGATGGGTATCCTCATCAAATCCCTCATCATGCATGAGAAAAGTTACCCAAATTTAGCAAGAATTGTGAAACATTTGTTGAAGAGCATCTTGATATCTTTTGGAAAGTTATAAATGAGTTATGTATAACCCACGAGGATGTGTGCATGAATTTGTTGGCCTCATCATTGCATGACCTTGCCCATGATTGGTTTATGGAATTAAAACCCAACAGCATTACCAGATATTTTGAGCAGAAATTCCAGGAAGAGGGGGGAATTAGACCTGAAGGTATTGATCTCTTGAACCAATTATGCGATATACAAAAGGAAGACTATGAAACGTTTCGAGAATTCAATCAAAGATTTGATATGACTTATGAAAAAATCCCGAAATTCATCAGACCTAAAGACCCAGCCATCTTAACTAAATACTTGAATGCTTTTAAGGGCACTCGAAGCCTCATGTTGAAGGATAGGAACCCTATGATTCTCTTATATGTGCAGTATATGGCCAGACAACTAGACACAAAAGCATTTTTTGCCGACCATAGCAAGCTTCTCGAATCCTTGAGAGGTTCTTGTTCTAATTTTGAGACTAAAACAAGAGGGTTAAATATAGAAGATCAAATCCAAAACCGGAAGTTTCTCTCTCCTAATTTTAGGGTTGAAAACAATTTAGCCATGTCATCTCATGAGTTAGCTAGAGTGGAGGAACCTCAAGAAGGACGAAGTTACCCAGAGCCTCAAAGCAAAGTTGAGTAATTTTGCAATAACAATGAACATGAAACACATAGCCAATATTCTGAAAATTCTCTAGAGGGTCAGGGAATGCCTCCTTTTGAACATTTACTAGAGTTGGATCATGGTTTGGATAATCCCAAATGTGATTTGACCCTTGAACCTGACATTATGAAGGACAAGTATGATGGAATCCCTGATCATTTTCTCGGAGATTCGTTAGAAGATGACACAAATTTTGAAGAACATCATAGCTCATCTTTTCATGAGGAGCTTTCTAAAGGAACCTTAAAGAACAAGTTCTTGATGATGGTAAGGTTAAGGTTCACCTTGATCAAGATCAATTATCTTTTGAGCCCCTATCATCACAAGAGTGGTGCTTGGATATTTATTCCATTTCTAACCATTCCAAATTTGATGAGATGTCTCCTTCAATCCTTGATCAAAACCCATTGGCTATAATATATATGCGTGAGTGAAGATGATCAATCTGATCCTAATTTGTCTAATGATGATAATATCCTTCATTCAATCCTTGATCAGGATGACTATGTTCAATGCCATGGTGTAACTGGTCACAGTCAGTCTTGTCCTTGCAAAGTGCATATTGACCTTGTTCCCAATTTTGAAATTATTCATGGAATTAAGAGTATCAATTTGAAAAGCTTTTCCTCTTGTCAAATTCCAAGGTCAATTATGATAAATGATACAGGAGAAGAAACCTTTTTTCAGCCCACCCTCCTATCCCAACTTTGAAGTCTGTGTCTCTTGCTTCATTTTCAAATCAAAACTTTTTGTGCTAAGTTATAAATCAGGAGTCTCAAGAGTGTCAAGTGGTCATAGTAAAACTTTTCACCTCATTTTCCAGTAATAATTGGTGGGTAATATTTTCCAATTTACTAATCCCATTGACTGGTTGATTGAAAAGCTCTATAAAGATCAATTTCATCTTTTCTCAATCTTTAAGCAACAAATGGGGTTAATCTCGATTTCTGGTTTATTAATTTCTGGTTTATTAATTTCTAATTTATCCCTAGTTTGGTCAATCATCAATCCTAAAGTGAACAGAATTGAGTATGCTAGCCAGGTAGATGAGGAAAACAACAATAGCCAAGAAGGGTTGAATCAAGTGTCATATCCTTCTCTTCCATCATTCTTAAGAGATAATTTGTATTATATTAGTCCCATTGACATCCTGATGGAAGAAACTTATAAAATTGATTTCAAACCTGGCATGATCTCATCCTATATTCTGATTTTTCTTGGATACTCAAGCGACAAGTTAAAGTGGCCTCAACTTTCACTTACATTACTTCTAAACCATCTTTCACTTGTCTTATCATCAACTGTAAAGAAAGACAAATTGATCCTTTCAGGGAGTGGCTACATTGGATTTATAATTTTACTTAGTATTGGTTGGACTGGTTAGTCTAGGGTGGGTAGGATGAATAAGTTCGCTCTCGAACAATAGTTAGTTTGATTCCTGATTGTCTTTGATTTCCTAGATTAGTTTCATGTTTGGCTTGCATGTTTGCTTGAGTGTGTATTTGCTTTCTTTTTCATTCCAGTTGAGCATTTCATTTCAATTGATTAGTTAGACTTTCATTTCAACGTTTCTTTTTCAGTACATGTTTTTCAATATACATGCAGGCTAGTGACATCCAGTATGTGAGATTGGTATAGCATTGGCATGATGCACGAACAGGTACTTTGTTGCTGCAAAACAAAGATGTAGGCAGTGCAAATGCATGGATGCTTGCAGAGTTGCTGTGGACCAGAGATGTTGAGGTTCTCAAGCGCTCTCTCCCTCAGAGCACTTGTCCTAGTTAGAGCCAAATGTTAACACATACTTTCTAGTTGGGAACTACTATCTATTCTTTTTAGACCATATGTCATTTCCAAGCAAGTCCTTACAGTTGATATAAGCATATCAGAGATATTGACTAGTGGGCAATACTTATCAGTTCAGCTAGACTATTTAGAGGCAGCAGCAAGAGAGACCACCCTTATCTTTATGGAGTCCTCTTCACACATCTTTTGGGATACTTGTTCGTGCCTTGGTTCAATAGCAGTAAAGAAGTTAGTTGATGATGCCTTTTCCTTTGAGATGCAGTTCTAGCGTAGAGAGATTGCAGTTTCAGCAGCAGTTTCTGAGCAGGTATATGGCTTGAGGTATATCATGGATATATTTTACATGTATTGGTAGATTGATTGTGTACGGTATCATTTACATTGGTGATCATGGTTTGTATTGGTTATTCTAGTAGGACTTGCACTCGGGACAGTGAAATGGCTTTGGTGTTAAGTTCCTTGCCCATGATTTTCTTTGGGTTAACCCTCATTTAAGAGATAGATCAGTTCCCCCTAGCCCGGTTCCACTATCACTTTCCTAGTCCACTCATCCGTTGTTCCATTTGACTATAAAAAAAAACCTTGACTTGGATATGACTAACAAACCTAAAGACCTTCCCCCATTGTGACCTCTTTGTTTGGACAGCATCCATGTTTTGCTGGTGTCTCGGCTCTTAAGTGTGTGGGTTGGTTTTTAGCCCTGTTGATCTCTTTCATCTTGCAGCTCAGGATGTTTGAGTGCAGTCAAGTTGGTAAGCCTAGTCACCAAAAGTGTATCCCCTAGAATCGAAGCAAGTATTCCCAAGATGTGAAATGAGAAATTTTAAAGCTCCCTGAAATTAGTTAGTGGCTAAAAGGGTAAGCACCCATCCTTTGTATGATGTACTGCTTGCCCGTAAAAAGGAAATACTGTGGAAAATCTGTCAGGGCTATGGACGCTCGCTAGCAGCGGAGACTAATGCCGTAGCAGTACTGGGCCCCGCAAGACTTTCCAAGTCCGATACCTTTTGGTCATGAAGCTAACTAAAGAAAATCAAATGTGAAAAGTGCTTCAATGCTATATCTAAAAATATGCAATTGTGAAATGAAAGTGAAAATAAAATGCAAATTGCAATGAAATGCAATTTAAGTTAAAAGGATGCTTGTTAGAGTTGAAAGGGTTCCTTTCAAGCACTTTACCCCATCTGTAAGACACCTCCCTTCCCCAATATTTGCTTGTCCAACAAATGTCTCTTTGGTCACCATACATCCCAACTCTGAAGGTGAATCAAGTCTCTCCAAAAGTCAAACCTCATTTGGCCTTGGCCTGCATTTTTTTCCATCTCATCCAAGATAGTGTCTAAGGATTGAAATATCACTTATGTCTGGAACTAATATGAACTAAAGTATGTACTTAGAACTTCACTTTGGTTATTGTAACTGTATTGGATAATTGTCTTACTTATGCATTATTTTGAGTCAATCACTACTGTATGATGTTACTAAACATTTAGTCATCTTTCAACACTTGTAAAATAAGCGTACTAATGCCTCTTGCCTACAATAGCTTTCAGTTTTTGCTCAAACACATTTTTTATCAGATTTGACCAAGTCAACGTAGTTTGACACGGTCAACAATTATTTCTCGCTGTGAGATTTCACTACATGTCCCCAAACGATTATCTTAGTGCCTTTGGAGGCCAATTGGACCATTCCATACTTTAAAGAAGAAAAATTGGCTTATTACATATGTTTTTATAAAGTTTGTGAGATTTATTAAGCCAGTTTTTAATTAAAAAATGGAAAATTGTCTACAGAGCTTATCTCAGATTACTCTATGATGTATGAGTAGTGATTCTTAGTAGATTTGATGCTTATGGATCCACTGGTGCAATCAGATTATCAATTTGGGCAAAGGAAAGGTCAAATATGGCATTATTGAATATTTTTTACAAAGCATTTCAACTGAATAATTAAAATGACCAAAGTGACCAAGGGATAGCATGTTGAACAAAGGACTAGTGAATGGCAAAGTATAATTTGGGTTTTATTAGTATGGCTCCCGAGATGTTTTGAAAACCTTTTCACAGCACTTCATCATGAATTTACATGACATGCTTCATTTTCCCCACATGGGGTGACTTTCTCCCTAGGAGGGCGACTTCTATTGATGTATACTCAATGTATTTCATGTTATTCCATGTAAAAGTGTAATGTATTGTCCCTAGGGGTGAACATGTCCCCCTAAGTGACAAATGTGACATTATTGTTATATCTGATCATTGAATTTGGGTTCATGAGGTAATTCGTCCCCCTCAAGCGTATTTGTCTAGTTGATCCATGTTATCGAGATATTAGATCTCCATCGTTGATCATGTACTTTTTATCTTTTAATCTCAACCATCGATTAAAAAGTTGGTTAGGGATTTGGTGTCTCTCCAAACTATAAAAGAGAGAGCACCCCTCATTTGTAATGGATTTTGGCTCTTGGAAGAACTTAAAAGAAAAATATTTTGTGCACTTCTCTTTGGGTTATCTATGGACTTGATGAGCTTCTCTTTCTTGTCGAGCTCCTTCTTCCACTAGATCTTGGCATTATTTTTATTCTCAAGCATATCTATTGTTAAATCTTATGTTGACAGGGAGGGCGACTTCACCCATGCGAATTGGAGAGAAGACTCTCTCTCAAGTGGGGCGACTTTGCTTGATATGACAAAGGGGGTTTTACTGCCAATGAGATAGCTATTGCATTTGCTAGTTTATCTTTTAGTATTTCTCTCTTGTTATTTCTTGTTTTCACAATAGCTTTGTCATTTTCATTTGGATCATTGTTATTACATTTGCTAATATTGCTTCTTCTGGTTTTGGTAGGGTGCACTTGGAGAAATCATTGCATGCATTGGGGGTAAAACTGAGATCTATGTTGGTGCCGCTAAGCAAGGAGAAAGGATCTACATCAACCATAGGGATCCAAGTAAGTATACAAAGTTTTTCTTGGAATTTCTCACTCCGTTGTCTAAATAATTAAAATCAGCAATCAAGCCCTAAATACAAAAATACAAAAAAATAATTCCCTCGCACTAGGCACACTTTTGATTTTCCGCCATTTAGGTATTTTTCATTGGTGTCTTGAGCGTCATCTTTGGGTGACTCCTTAGCCCAATTTCCAGGCACTGATCAATCCAGCTGGGTCACACTTATGGTTTTGGAGGGTCAACTTGTGGTTCATGTCATTTTTCTTGCTTGTGAACTCATTAAATTGTTATATCCTCTACATCAAGCAAATAATCTATTGTTAGGAGGCCATTAAACCCTCATCAATTACTTACCTTGGGTATTTTGCAAATTTCCCCCAAGTTTTTGCAAATTTCCCCCAAGTTTCTGAGACAAGGGGACACGAGAGCGAGGAAAAGCACATTTGGGACACGTGGAGACCAACCCCAAATTTTAGGTAAATTCAGGGGGGACAAGGGCACGTCTCTAAAATTATAAAAATAAAATAAAATATCAAAAATAATAATTCATTTGATGTATATTCATGATTTGATGTATATTCATAATCCAAGAATTGTATTCTCTACAGATGAATTTAGAAGAAAAAGATATATCACTGCCTCTGATTTGGTGAAGGAGCAACAAGCGCAATTCATTGTTTTTCAAACTCTTTCCCAAGAGGAAGAGTATTGGAGACTGAAATCTCTGTTGATTTTTCTGAGCAAAATCGAGAGCCATTCTCTTAGGAGAGTGGGGACACCTGGTCTGAGACCATGGTGTGGACTCGACCTAGTGTTGAGTGATCATTCTGTTGAATGATGATATCAATCAAATAATCTATTGTTAGGAGGCCATTAAACCCTCATAAATTACTTACCTTGGGTATTTTGAAAAGTTCCCCCAAGTTTCTGAGACAAGGGGACACGAGAGCGAGGAAAAGCACATTTGGGACACGTGGAGACCAACCCCAAATTTTAGGTAAATTCAGGGGGGGCCAAGGGCACATCTCTAAAATTATAAAAATAAAATAAAATATCAAAAATAATAATTCATTTGATGTATATTCATAATCCAGGAATTGTATTCTCTACAGATGAATTTAGAAGAAAAAGATATATCTCTGCCTCTGATTTGGTGAAGGAGCAACAAGCGCAATTCATTGTTTTTCAAACTCTTTCCCAAGAGGAAGAGTATTGGAGACTGAAATCTCTGTTGATTTTTCTGAGCAAAATCGAGAGCCATTCTCTTAGGAGAATGGGGACACCTGGTCTGAGACCATGGTGTGGACTCAACCCAGTGTTGAGTGATCATTCTGTTGAATGATGATATCTGGCCATGGACCATGATATGGACCCAGCTCTGCCCTTGGGGGACTCAACCTTATGTTGAGTGACCATTCTGTTGAATGGTAGACATCTGGTCTAGAACCACGAAGTGGACCAGTCTAGTACCGGTAGACTCAACTTAGTTCTGAGTAGCCATTCTTTCGAATGGAGGCACCTGATCAGTTACCAAGACTCAGCCCGGGGCTGAGGGCCATTCTCTTGGAGGATGGAGGAGCTTAGTCTGTTACCAAGTATTTGACCTAGTGTCAAAATATGCAGCCTATGGCTGAGGCACCTGGTCTGTTACCAGGAAGGCACTATAAGCCCTAGACTAGGTCTAGGCATGTGTAACACTCTGACCCTTGATCAATGGGCTTTGCGATCTTCTCAAAGGCTTAGCTACCCTTTGTTAAGACACCCTAGTACCTGATCTTGGTGTCATGCAGAGTGTGAGATAAAAGCATTAGTAATTCTCTTGGTTTATGATGATGTACTTTGAATGGAAATAAAAGACCACGTTGACCACAGGTGATGACCACAGGGGCACTTAAAGAAGGCTAAAGCAAAAGTCAAAAATACATGAAGACCCATAGTACCACTAAGGTGTAAAAGTGAAAGTGCAAAAAGACCTTTAGCACCACTAAAGGCAAAAGTCAAAATTAGAAAAGAATAAAATATTATTATTTTGAGATTTCTAATTTTGGCCCACTTACAGGTAACGCAAAGGATATAAAAGAAGATCAAGCCAATTCATTATTACACACACTTGCTCTCACAGGTAAAGCTACTCAAGTTTGAAGAAGAAGATTTTGTGATTGTGCCCTAGCATGGATGAGTGTAGCTAGGGCATCATCATCCATTGAAGGCAAACCCTAAGCTAGGGTTTCTATCATTTTTTTGTCTTAAGGGTTTTCATCAAACCCTCCTCTTCAACATCAAAACTCTTCCGAGCACCCATTCCTTCACAGGGTCGTTCTTCCAAACCTCCACGGGCAGTCTCACTCTTCTCCACAGGCTACTCGATTTTCTTTTTTGGGCAGCGTTGAGGGTTTTGGCCCTCTCTCCACCTTCTCGGGCAAGCCACTCAGGGCTCTACCCTCTCGATACCTCCGGGCAGCCTCTAGCAGGCCTACTCAGGAGGGTCGTGGCCCTTACGGCACCCTCGAGTAGCCACTAGGCAGACCTGTGAGGGCTGTCGTGGCCACACAAGCCCTCCGGGCAGCCTGTGGGCAGACCCGTGAGGGTCCTGTAGCAGCCCGCAGGCCGCAAGGCTACTAGGCCTGCACAGGCCCTCGAGCCAGCACGTAAGGCCACGGGCAAGGGCTGCTATCCCTCCAGGCAACAGCAGAACTCTACCACAAGGCAGTTGGGCAGGTCAACGCAAGACAAAGGGAAAACGGGTAGGTCAACACAGGCAGCGTGGAAATGACAGATCGAGCAGGGCAGTAATAGATTCAGGCAGACTGACAGGGACAAAGGTTGGATCCGGGCAGCTAACAGGTTTTCTGGGCCGCCTGTTGGGCAAGAGAGAGAAAAGGGCTACAAGCCCAAATTCCTGAAAGAAGCCCTAATTGGGCATTTTTATGTAATTTGGAAAAATTGATCTTCTAATATTGTGGTTAACCCTATTGGGGTTTGTGAAATTTTTTTTGAAGAATTTCAGTCATCTCATTTACGAGATGAAGTACTAATGTTTTGGGGGTTTTTGTCCTTTAAAGATTTCCCCAGTGAAAATACTTGTGTCCATTGTGTTGATGTGATGAATCTTGTTTAGTGCACTTATCATTTGTTTATGATAGTTTGCAATTTATAAAAGTATCGAGCTAATGCTAAAAACTTAACAATCTCGCAGTTTGTGGTCACAGGCAAGTGATGGGAACACCTCCTTCTTCCACAAGCAAACCAAAGCCAGAAAATACCGCAATCATATTTATGAGATTACTTCACCGACAGAAGACACAATCAAGGGGTTTGAAAAAATCAAAAAGGTTGCAGAAGCTAATTTCCAAGCCTTGTATACAGAGAATGGTCAAACAGAGGAGGAGGTAGTCGTTGATTTCCTTTCTCATATTCCTGCTTTGATAAATTTTGCTGACAATCAATTCCTTTTGAGTCCCTTCTCTGGAGAAGAAATCATCAACGTGATATGGTCAATGGAGTCGGACAAAGCCCCTCGTCCGGACGGATTCACAATTCATTTTTATAGAGCTTGTTGGCCAATAATCAAATATGATCTTACTCAAATGATTAGAGGATTCCATTAGAAAGCCAAGATCAGAGGCTGCACCAATTCCATTTCCTTGCATTGATTCCAAAAGAAACGAAGCCTAGCTCTTTTGCTAGGTTCAGACCCATCTCACTTTGCAATGCCTCATATAAAATTATCTCCAAACTTCTGGCTAATAGAATCAAACCCTTGCTTGACAAGTTGATCTCACCAAACCAGGCAGGTTTTATAAAAGGAAGACAAATCATGGACAATCTGATCCTAGTCCAGGAAGCATTGCATTCCAGTAAACTCAGAAAAGAAAAAGGTATGCTTCTAAAACTAGATATGGCAAACGCTTTTGACCGAGTTAAGCATTCGTATTTATATAAAGCTCTCTCCTCCTTTGGTTTCAACAAAGATTTTATCAATTTGATCAAAGCTTGCATTGATAAGCCTTAGATCACTCCTTTAGAAAATGGAAGGCCTATTGAATTTTTTCAAACTACACGAGGAATTCGCCAAGGGTGTCCTCTCTCCCCCTTCCTTTACATATTGATGCCAGATTCCCCGAGCAGGAAGTTGGTTGTAGATAGAGAAGCAGGGAAAATTCCAAGGATTCGTCTGGAAAAATGCCTCCCTTCTCTAAATCATGCCCTATTCGCTCATGACTCTCTCTTTCTAGGAGGTGCTTCCTTAAAGATTGCAAGAGCTTTTAATTACCTAATCCAAAATTACTGTCAAGCTTCAGAAGCTATGGTAAATAACAGGAACAGTGCAGTATATGGATAGAATGTTGACCAAACTACAATTCTGCGAATAGCTCACCTTTTGGGCTTCTCAGGATATGCTACTTGGGAAAAAATTAACTATCTGGGCCTCCCTCTTACTTTGGGATCAGCCAAACCCACTCTTTAGACAGAGGTTCACAATAAGATTAAGACCAAAATTGTCGCTTGGGGAGGACATTGGCTCAATTATGCAGGGAAATTGGTTATGATCAAATCGGTGCTTTCTTCTCTTCTCATTTACCAATCCTCCATGCTCTTGGCCCCCAAGTCAATTATGGATCAAATTTCTCGTCTTCTTAGAGATTTCCTTCAGAAAGGAGGAAAAGGAAATCAAGACAAATTTCACCTTGTAAGTTGGGACACTGTCAAAAGACCATTAATCGAGATCCTCGCTTGGTTAACTTGGCTCTGGGCGAAAAAATTCTCTGGAACCTGTTCTCCAACCGTGCCCATCATGTAAGTAAATTCCTGAGGAAAAAATACTTAAAAGGGAGATCTATGCGCAAATTGAAAACCGACAGAATCCCCAAAGGCACTGCAATCTAGAACGTATGCAGAGCATGAAATCAAGTTTTTTTATCAGCAGATGTATCGCATCCCTAGAAATGGTTCTAAAACTCAGCTCTAGACAGATGGCATCAAGGGTCTTCCTCCGCTCGAGAACTCAACCTTCCTCTCTGATCTCAAAAACCGGTTTACTCAAAGAGGACTAACTACTCTTGCAAACATTTCTCAAAGGGATGAGCATGGAAATTGGCTGACGTGGATTCTTCCAGAAGTTCCAGATTGTTTTCTTCCCCAGAAGAATTTCCTCCTCTCGTCTCTCTCAGGACGGGCCCCCCTCCATCTTCATAGTAAAGACAAGTGGGGATAGGGGGAATTGAGAGTTTACTCAACATCCCAAGGTTTCAAAGTGTTACAAACTAGTAAGGCGTCTCTCCACACTCCTTTTTGGAAAATAGTCTGGAACTTGTTTGACCTCCCCAAAATCAATTTTTTCATCTGACTCTTAATGTACAGGAAAATTCTAACGGGAGAAAATCTTGTTAAACAAAGCTTCTTGGGATCCCATTGATGTCCTTTCTGTTGCAGCGACTTGGAATCCATCGACCACCTATTCGTGGATTGCTCCTTTGCTCTCTTTGTTTGGATTGTTTCGCTTCAGGATCTAAACATCCCCCCCCCCTTCTCAGATCTCAATTGTGTCTTTGTTTACTACCTGATAGAACCGCTCTCCCCCTTCTCGTTCTAGAAGCCTTTCTGGAAAAATACTTTCCAAAAATCATATGTTGGAAAATCCGGTTAGCCCGGAACAACATCATCTTCAATAACCTAAGACAAACTCCAACTCAAGTGGCTGCCAAAGCTAAGGCCCTGCACTTGGACATGATAAGGAGTAAGTTGAAAGATCTGGACCCCCCTCTTACCTCTGTAGATCATCTTTGGCTCGGATCCTTAAGGCCAATAAAAAGATAAACATTGGTAAGGACCCAGCTTCCAAACCAGCCTGGATTCTCATACTTTTGGATCTAGATTTCCAGAGTTGGTGGAAACTTCAAAACAAAGCAACCATATTCTTCAACGAAGCTTCCAAAGGGAACCCTGAAGTCGCAGGAGCAAGAGGGGCAATCTTCTCCTCAGAAGGAACTCTAGATATTAGCTTTAGCTGGGGATTAGGCAATTGTACAAATAACCATGTTGAAGCACTTGCTCTTCTCAAGGGTTTCCAGTTGGCTCTGGTTGAGGGAATCACAAGAGTCCAAATCTTTGGGGATTCTCAAGTTCTGAAAAAAATTCTGCATTCAAGAAATCATTTTGGCAATGTCGACCTCAATATGATCTTAGAACAGATACAAAGAACTCTCCATTGCTTCTCCAAATTCCAAATCTACCACATTCTGCGTGGATCAAATCATGAAGCTGACAAGCTAGCAATTAAGGGATGTAAGTTAGATCGAGGCTTTTTAATCTTAAACGATGAACCCATGATCCTCCATCCCATTCCATGAGTTGGCGAGCTTGTCTTCTTCAAGGGGGATTGTGGTATTGGCGAAGAAGAGAGCTATCATCCTCTATGATAGTCAGACAGGCCTAAAACTCACTTAGGTCTCTTTGGAAACTCGGTTGAATAGATGGTGTCACCCTCCGAGTTGAACAGCCTGTTTTTTAAATTGAAGATGTGTATCTGCAGAGATCTGATCGGTTGGAAGTGATGAAGTGAACCACAGCGGTGACTGGCATGCCCAAACCGCCAAAATCCAAGCTCTTAGCATTGACTTCGATCTACTGATGCTTAGTCCCAATTGGTCGTCACTATTAATTTTCTGCTCTTGGTGGCTCTGTTTTAGCCTGGCTGTGAAAGCAAGCCTTTTGCCATGAATTTTGAGTTAGATGTTTCTCCAGAAACTTGGCCTTTGTAACTCTGAATTTTGGTTGTATTAGTCTGAGACCACGGCCACCTGATTAATCTATCCTTAACCGTTTTAGTTAAATAAAAAGTGAAAATAATGGGAAAACATACAAAAAAATTTCAGGGGCATGGAGAGGGGGAAACGTTTCACCAAGAGTCCCCAGAATACAGGAAACATGGGAAATGCATCCATGAACCTGCGGGACGCGTCCCTGTAGAACATTGGTTTTATGCCAATAGCATACACAAATCCCCCAAAGGTAGTGAATTGATCATTCAAACCTAACACTATTCACTATAGATCCCTAAAACTTAATTTTACTATTGAGAAATCATTTAATTGGATTGTACTTAAATCATTGATAACCCTCTACCAATCCATGTAACCATACTCAATAGGTATCCATTGGATCTAGGGTTCTATTTAGGATATCTCACGTTCATGATACTGGATCTAGTTTTGGTATCCTGAGCCTAGTTTGGCCTTTTTTGTCAAGCTTGGGTCTCCCCCATAGCCACCTTATTTCATCGGTTAATGGATAGATAGCTTAAAGTGACAATAATCTTACCCGGTGTGACAACCTTAACATCTGTCGGGGTAAGATCATCGAGGGTCACAACTTTAGCAACCTTCATTCTTTGACATCCTAGATAGGATCACTTACTTTGGGTTGCTACAAGAATTGTGGTAACAAAACCCTATGTTATCACATGTTACCCCCTTTTAATGTCATGGGTTTCCACAAGTTTTTTTCCAGATTGAGTCTACTAGACCATCCCAAAATATTCCAAATTTGCATGCGCAACAATCGCCAGAAAAGTTATCGAGAAACAATTCAAACCATATATCCCATGCCCAAGACTTTTATAGGCCTTTGTGTGCAAAAAATGCTTCTGATTGTAGAAGATTTATTTCTCCCGGATCCCAGATTCAAGTTCCAACTTCAAGTTTTCATGTTTCATCCCAAGATGATTTTTCGAGTGCACTAGATGCCCATGATGATTGCCATAATGTTTCATCTTCCCAAGTGGGTTTGTTTGAGCCATGGACATAAACTCTGTCATAGCTAAAGGCTAGATGTTATGGCCTTTGACTTTCAGCAGGGCTTTGAACACTGATGTCAACAGAGAATAGCTTGCAATATACAGTATTTAACATTGTTGTTTGTTTCAGGGTATTTGCAAAATGGACTAGACCTTTTCTAAGTCTAGCTGTTAGCGATCATGCACTTCAGCACTTTAGCTGGCATGCTTTCATGAGAGATAAGCCTGATGAAGTTTATGAAGAACTCTCATAGACAGCTGTAAATATATGCGACGGGATTCCACTTTTACTGGAAGTTCTGGGTGCACATTTGTATAATAAGGACAGGAGTTTTTGGCTTGAAACGCTTGAAAACTTGGTCGATCAAGATAAATATGCAGTTCTCAGGCTTTATTATAATGGCCTGAAGTTTGAGCAGAAGAAGATGTTTCTGGACATGGCTTGTTTATTTATAAGAAGGAAGAGAGAAAGTGTCATTAGCTTCTGGGAAGCTAGTCATTGTATTTGTGATCCTAATAAAGGTCTTACGGACATGATCCTGAAATCGCTTATCAGTCTCGATGAAGATGACAGATTTGCAATGCACAGTGAACTGAGGGACATGGGGAGAGCCATAGTGGCGAAAGAATATGAAGAGCCAGGGGAACGCAGCAGTCCATTGTCTGGTTCAATTAGTGCAGTTTTGAGGCTACCATAGAAGAAGTTTCCTCTTTCAAAGCGTATTCACAGAGGCCAAGTAGTGGTGCAATGTCAGCCCACACTTGAGGGGTTGAAAGAAGCAGAGCAGCTTCACGAGCACTTCAAAGCAAATGCTCGTGGTCGAGATGAATGGGGTAGGGTCCGTCCTTTCTTGCATGATTTACCTGGACACAAGGGATTTGAAGAAGGCTTTGATTTTTTCAGATTTGACAAGGAAACAAACCATCAAAAGAGATTTTTATATGGTTATCTGGCAGTTGTGAGTGACATGCATATGGTTCCAAAGAATAAGAAACAAAAATGGCGTCTGACTATAAACAGAAAGGAAGTGAAAGTTGTAGTTGATGCTCAGCTTGAACCACAGCACATCGCTTTTTTCACGTGATCTGGTTGGACCAAGTCATGGGCATCCATGGTTACATCACAATGTTTGGGCCGTGACTTATGTGTATATTCTTGGTCGCCATAAGTCTAACCACGAACTGAGATATACCGTAAGAATTTATTCCTCGTCGATGGAGCTTCTACATAGCACGGTTCATGGTGACATACAGTTCATCAGTCGCCGAGTCACAAGACAAATCTATGATTTTATATCACAACTAGTTACAGTTACAATGATCGCGTGGATTTGGTCTTGAGCATTTTCAGGGATCGAAGAGTATCTTCTGAAAATAAAGCCATCAACCAGTTTTATTTTTAGAAAGTTGTCAATGTGTTGGCACGTGGTTGGCTTCACCCATCCCGTGGAGAGTTTGGAGCACCTCACGCAGAAGTGGTCTCATTCCCCTGGTCCACGTAGCCCTTTGTTTATCTATCGAACTATGCAAGCGGAGTTCCATTGTGAGAGTCAAGGCTTTGTTAGGGGCATATGTGTCTTTTATGAATATGCGGCAGAAAGAAACAAACATTTAGTTTAAAATGGCTGCCAGTATTTTTGGGCCCACGATTTGAGCCACCTTTTTGGAGGAAGAAAGGTGTAATGGAACTAGATTGCTTTTAAAAGTGGGAGTTACTCCTTAGTTAAGGGAAGAAAAAAGTGGATCTAGGATTCACTTTAGATTTTTTATTTTTATTTTTATTTTTGCTTTTTGAGAAATGAGAGCCTATTTTGGCTTTATAAAGAGCAAGGCTCTTCCTTTGTAAGGAGATGGAATTTTTGGCTGGGAGGATTTTTCCCCAGAGTTAATAAAGAAATAATCATGTTGAGTTTTTGGACATTTTGGGCATCTCTGTCGTAGTTCTGTGTTTTTTTTATAAGTGGTAGACTAGACTTAGCATAGAGGGATAACAATCTAGAACGTTGGGAAAGCATTTGCAGCTGCCAAGTTGCTTGTCGTCGTTATGTTCTTAGAGGTCTGGGAGTAATGGAAAGTAGTCAGTTATACTTCCATTCTCCTGGCCTCTGATTATGGAACGGACCAGCTTAGTCTCCCTTCTGTGAAATGCAAAGCCTTTCTGAATCCCCTTCTGACTCCATTTACCCTTCTGAGACTGGCATTGGCCTTCCCTCGAGGACTGATCCTCCCTTCCCTTCCGTCCCATCAATCCGACTCATTTTCCGTTTTTGCTACCCAAGTTTCTCTAAGGCAGCCTCTTCAGATCACCCTGCCCTCAGCTGCACCTACCTTAGCGATCCTAACTTAGGGAAACCCCCCTAGAGCTGGAGAAGAGCTAGCTTGAAGCGAGGAGGGAGGGGTGTGGTGACATTGGCCTCTCGAGAGAGAGTTGTCGTCGGGTCGGCGCACCCACAGTTTGGGCTTTCAGCACTTGCGTGCCAGTGTTGGGCGACAACACCCTCCAAGCTAGAGGCCCCTCCCCAACTCTTGGTCCCCACCTCAAGCTAAAATTTTGATGGTGCTTCTTAGGGAAATCCTAGACCAATAGGCATCAAAGGAGCATTCACGAACTTTGAAGGAAAAATTATTTCTCCTTTACTCTGGATTTAGAGGCATTGACACCTGTCACCAACAACTCTGCTAAGATGCAAACTCTTGAAGTGGGTTTTGCTCTTGCCAAAAAAGATAGTTGCTCGAAACTTCTCATTGAAGGAGACTCCCTTATTGTCATTGAAGCTCTGAGCAAACTTTGCAGAGGTGTAAAGTTGGAAAAGGTCTCGATAAACTGCAAATTCACTAGTGCCTTGACAAACATTCTCCCCACGATCAATAATCTCCTTATTGCCTTTCCAAGGCATGTTCCTAGAGAAGCAAACAAGCTCACTCACTAAGAGGCCAGTGAAGGCTTAGGGATCTCCAGTGAGAACCTTGAGCTCACCTACTTCAGCACAACCAACAGAGATCTGTTTCATGATTGCACCCTCATAGCTATGGAAGACATGGACTATTTTCAAACAATCAACTCAAAGACTACGAGAGTCAAAGTGGAAGGTTTTTGCATTCTAGATGCAGATTACAAATGCATTGTGAATAATGCAAAATGTGGGAGCCAAAGTGGAAGGTCTCTACATTACAAATATGGAGATGGGCAAGATGCAAGAATGCAGGTGTACGAAGATGCAAGAATGCAGGTGTACAAAGATGCAGGAATGCAAAGATTCAACTCGAGAATGTGGGAAAGGGCAATGAGACTCTCCACACTACGCATTCTACATTCAAAATGGGAAAATGCAAAAAAGGAAAGAAAAACTCAAAAACTAGACTCCGCACAACACTAGTGAACATGGGATGCAAGGGTGTGAAACGTGGCTATATGATATATGATAGACTGGAATAAAGAATCTCCGCAGATGCATTGTGAATGATGCAAAATGTGGGAGTCGAAGTGGAAGGTCTCTACATTACAAATATGGAGATGGGAAAGATGCAAGAATGCAAGAATACAAAGATGCAGGAATGCAAAGATTCGACTCGAGAATGTGGGAAAGGGCAACAAGACTCTCCACACTAGGAATTCTGCATACAGAATGGGAAAATGCAAAAAAGGAAAGAAAAACTCAAAAACTAGACTCTGCACAACGTGGTGAACATGGGATGCAGGGTTGTGAAACGTGGCTATATGATATATCATAGACTGGAATAAAGAAGCTCCGCAATCCACACCAGATGTGGAGTCGCAGGAATGTGGGGATTCGACTCATGAATGTGGGAAAGGGCAACAAGACTCTCCTATTCATTCTGCAAGCGAAATTGCAAATAAGGAAATAAAAACTCAGAAACTAGACTCTGCAATCCGCAATGGATACGAGATGCAGGGATACAAGCAAAATGATAAGCATGATTTTGCAGGAAAGCTCTGCATTCATAAAAACTTGGTAAAAAGGGGAAGCAATGGAAAATCATTAATAAGCTATGTTGCATGGGTACGCGTACCGAGGGGTTGAATACACGTACCGGTACCGGATACACGTACCGGGTACTTGGGTACGGCAATGGTACGTACCCAGACGTACCCTCACGTACCATGAACAGTGTTGCTGTACCGGGTACACGGTAAAAATATCGGGTACGTTTGCAGGAAATGGTACGGCGTACCCCGATTTTGGGTACGTCTGAGGTACGGCAGTTTACAAATAGTTAATGTTTAATACCTAAATCATGGCATAACCCAACTCCACGGCATTGCTAAAAACCCCCAAACCGTAACTATATTGCAATATTCATTGATCAGTGAAGTTTGATTTTCATTGTCCTCGGCCCTGGGTATCGACGGATGGACAGGATTTTAAAAAATTGGGAAAAATAATGGCGAAATATAAGGATTTAAACTTAAACTTGCCACTGCTATTAATATGGGGTGCCCGAATCTTTGCAGGTATTCGCAATAAGAAGCATCGTAAGAGTATTCAAAATGATCAGGTCTGTGTTGCAGTTCAGAAGGCGAAACTTGATCAGCTAGGCTTATTCGCTTATTGTCGTAGATTATCTCCAGCTCATAGATACGATAGAAATCGTCAACAATGGGTCCAATAACTCCTGCTTCAGCAAGCTTCTGCCTGATCACGTCCATTCTCTGCAGAAAATTAATGTGCGAAGAAGATCTCAAATCAAGAAGAATGAAAAGATGGAGGTCGCTTGTGAAAGCAATGTAAACTGGCAAGCGGTAGTATTAATATATTTTATTGTAGAAATTAATTGACGGAGAGAGGAGAGCTAACGAATGCGACTGCTGTTAATGGAGTTTTGGAAAACGGCTAAGAGTATCACAAATATAGTAATATTTGACTTGATAAAAATATATAAATTATATTTTAGGCAACGTTAAAAAAATTAAATGGTTCGAATAATATTTAGGAATCCTATATGGAGGGGTTAGATCGGTGCAA
>LPNX010724927.1:164190-178506 GCA_001517045.1 Pseudotsuga menziesii
ACGTACCGAAGTACCCTGTTTCAAAAAATGCCGTACCCGTACCAGTACCCGTACCCGTACCCACGTTTCCTGGCAACATAGTTAATAAGGTTCCTAAGATCACTTTCATGCCATCTCTACCCAGGGATTTTGTAATTTTTTGTAATCTTACCTCCTTGAAAAAAATAAAACAAATAAGAAAATTTAAAAATTGCTGATCAAAAATGAAATATGGCAAACCTTTAATTCAGTGTTAAAGCCACCATGTTTAGCCACTGAAGGTGAATAAAATGAGAAGTCATTTGATTAATGTTATGTCCCCATTCGAGTTTGATGATTCAGCTAGAACATCAAAGCATTCTTTGAAGGATTATCAAATAATTGAGCAAAGCCATGATTCAAAGATGCAGTGATAAGCAATGAGGATTTTAAATGTACAAATTTACCTAGAGATGGGCAAATAATTAACAAACTCGTTTAAAGGTCCATTGGCGAATGTTGGAACATGTTTGAAGTTGTCCTAAATTTATAGAAGTTGCAACAAAAGATGCAAGTTAGGATATTGAACATGGGCATCAAATATTTTTAAGTATACGAATCATCTAAAGCTCATGATTTTGCTTGAAGATTCACATTCAAGTTTAAAGATACTACTCATTCTGGCATGAAGACTTTGGAACGACATGAAGAGTTTCACAAATTTCTAGATTAGATCTTAGAAGAAATTCAAAGAAGATCCTGAGTTCAGCAAACAGAAGTCCTTGAGTCAAATATGCTTAAAAAATAAGTCTTATCTTCTTGAATTTATCTTAGTTGGCTTGGCATCAATGTTGCAAACATTGTTTCTTGGAATGCATTGCCAAGGGTCTGCAAAGAAAATTACTGGAAATATCACGGAAAAAATCAGAGAATATCGACAAGAAGAAACTTGGAACTGAAAACTCAGAAAATATTGGACAAATCAACAACCAGAAAAACTTGTGAGAAACCTGAGATATTTGCAACACTGGTTAACATTCTAACAAGTTGAGAAGCCATGTCAAACATAGTTAAATAATATCAAAATTAATTACAAGTCCAAAAACTGAAAGGTATAGTTATTAACTTATTCACAGTAATATAGGAGAACAGCCCACAAATATCCAGCAATCCATGTAAGCTAGCTTTTGAATGCCAATTACACAGAGTTCAACAACCAAAAATGAAAAAACCAAGTTAATTATTTTTTATCAATTACAAGAAGTTCAAATGTTGGATATGATACTAAAAATGTGTTATTTGAAGAAACAAGGAATAGGGTACTCTTTCTTACCAAATATTTTGCCATCTCCAATTTCTCCAGTTCTTGCCTCATCAATGATTGTATCAATTACTGATTCTACCTGAAATCCAAGGAAACAACAAACAGGTAAGACAACTTTCAACAGAACCCCAGAATACTCAACCACATGTTGCTTTCCAAGGTACAGTTTACTTGTTTGTGTGTAGCAGAAAAATGTGCAACCTTTTCAAGCCTAAATTCATAATATGTTGTTTGACTGTATCCACATAGGAACATGAATAGAAAATAAAAATTGTCACCTGATCTTTAGATACCACAATCTCCATCTTTACTTTTGACACAAAATTGTCTTTAGAAAACTCGGAGCCTGTATGAAATAACACCCACAAAATAAGGATTTAGAGGAAAATACTCCAAAACAGAACTGTGCATCAACCAAGGACACAGCCCACCTTGCCTTGCACTATGATAGTTGCAAAAACTATAGATTAATTGTACAATCATATTAGCAATTCCACCATGCAAGAAAATGGTTGCCTGATTGGTTTTGATTGCTTTCTAGATGTTTACTGAGTAAACAAGCATAACGATTAATTAAATAAAAGCCTTCCACATGCACTCTTTATACTGGAGTTCTATACTAGTATTAAGAATGCAGGCAAGTAATAACAATTACCACAATTTTCTGTTTGCCTCACCAAGATTTGACCTATAAAGGTTTCAGCTAACATTTCACACTATTCACAAGACTTCGTCAAATGTTCCATTATATGAATATCATAAGAACTGTATTATTTTCTCTATAAATACACAGCAATTATTTTTTCCACGTGCATTGCACATATAAGCATAGGTGTTAAGTTTTAACCAAGAAATTTTCTCTAGTTAGGCCATGCAATTAGGGCGTTAAGTTGTTAACAAACTTCAAAGTTAAAGAGACTGTAAAACTTTATAATAGAAGGCATTAGTAAATTTCAACAGCATAATTGTGATTATAAAGCAATGGCATGATTTGACCAAACGTAAAGTCGGCTTGCAGCATTGTGCTCTTGAACACAAGATGATAAATTTTGTTTCAACCAATGGTCGATGTAAGGGCAAAGCTCATATGGGCATTGATTAGTAAAAGTGTTCTGCATGTCTGTTATGCACAGTGTGATTTAAACTGTTAAATTTTGAACCAAAGTCTTCATTGTTTGGTAGAATAAATGGGTTTCTTTGAAAAGTCGCTGATAAAAGCTCAGTTCTGCACTGCAAGCACAGGCAATAACAATCATCTCAATTGTGAATTTACCACAATTCCATCAAGGGATGTGACAAAAGGAATCCCCTCTATGCCCTCCAGATAAGTTGACCTCCATGTCTGTATTTTATAAAAAAGAGTGCTATCATTTATCAACCAAATCATCAATCATCTCAGTTCATATACCTGGAATAGCTTATAATTGTTCTTTTACTGTCCAGTTTATGCCTCCTCCCAAACAAAGAGTATTTATCATATACCAAATGGCAGTGATAGAAAAAGAAAAATATATATTTGGGACTGGTATACATATGTACATACATACTTGATCATGTGACAGTGAAACCTGATGTACTAAAATAAGCAAGCTGCTGACTTCAAATAAAATCATCAAGACAACTTTTATTTAAGAGTTCAAAAAGAAAATAAGATTGTATTCTATACATGACATGTACATATAGGGTACAAATCAGTGTTACCAGGCTTGCTAGTGCACAAGTTTGACTCTGCTCAACCTTCAAATGAGCAGTTTCGACATTCAGTCAGGTCAAAGTCAAACTCCAACTAACCTATAAAAAGACAAGAAAGCCTCCCAAACTGGCATCTTTTCCTGTGTTTTGTTGCTGCTCTGCTCTCTCTTTCAGAAAATGCGACCACAGATGACTGAGAGAACAGCATATCGAAGCAACTAAGGTTTATACACACTAAACTAGGGCATCATAAGAGTCATAACAGAGGCAGCTTGCTAGTAGTCCTACCAATTCATCTTCTTAAGCAACATCTATGATTTCCTCGAGCAAATTCTTACTTTCATAAAGAACTTCATTCTTCCTGGAACATTCTACTTCATCTTCACACTTTTGCATTGCATGCCTAGCTACTTTCCTTTGTACAACTACATAGCAGTCCTTTGTCTCTTTAAATGCACTTACAAACTCTTTGATCATCACCAACAATACTTCACATTGTTCTTCATCCTCCAATAACAACTACTATATGCGCTTTCCATCCTTCATGATACTATGTATGTTCTTCCTTCCATCTTGCATCAAGCACCAATCAAACTACCACAGTCTTCCCAACAAAAAGTTGTAAGCATCCATGAGAATGGCAACACATGATATTTCATCCTTATGTTCACTTATATGGAAAAAGGCATCACATTGATTTGTCACGGTCACCTCATAACCTTTCTCAAACCAAAACAACCTATATGGTGAAGGGTATTTTTGTTACTCTAGCCCTAGCTTTTCTACCATCTATATAGTGACCGTGTTCTTTGAACTACCATAACCAATTATGAGTTTACAACACTTGCCTCCACACTTACATTTTGATTTAAAGATACTCTTTCCTCGTCATCTTTCTTTGTCTAGTATCTATATTTCCTATGTGATTGTGCCTCTACACATCATCAAGTTCTTTCCTCTTTCAAAAGTTGTTGCTACGATTGTTTCACTGTCATGAAACTCCTCTCCATATTCTAACTAGGCTCTTGGTGTGTTCCTTGCACCATTTGTACACATCCAAAGGACTTATGGCCTTCAGTATAATAGTAAATGTTTTTATGTTGATTTCCCCGTCTATGCTTTTGAAACTCTCCATGAACTCTATGACGTGCATGCCCATAAGCATATTCTTCAGTAGTGCCTACCTTTTCTCCGCATGCATCATCACCCTTGCGTGTTGCTTTGCATCCTACTGTGCCACAAGCTCTATCCTTGCCAAAATACTTTATCCTAGTGTTGCACGCCAACGTTTCCTCAACTTTCAACACTCGTTGATAAGCTTCTTCAATAAAATGTATCTTGTGCAAGCTTATCTCAACCTGAATGATGAATTTCAAAACATCCATGTATCTCAAGACTCGTTGACCTTCCTCCTCCTAATGTCTAGCATGTATCAACAATCTATAGAACTTCTCGATATACTCCTACACAATTTGCTCCTTTCATCACAAATGATCCATTTGTCTAAAAAATGTTTGCTTATAATCTCCTAGCAAGAATTTCTCAAGCAAATTTTGGGTCATCTTACTCCAAGTTCAAATATTCTTCTTGTTTATGCGCACTCATTCTTGCTGACAAACTCCCATAAAAGTATTGCATGTCCTTTCAACCTTGTGACCACAAACTTTGTATGTTACGAGTCTTTGATCCTCTAATACTCTATGTGTCTCTCCATCTCACCCAACAATCTACCAAGGCTTCATCTTTAAGGCTACCATCATAACAAGGAATGTCCACTCACATTTCCTCTAATCTTCAAATATTTGATCAATTATAGTGTGGATATCCATTTCCTAGAGCGTTGACTTCCTAAAATGCTAAGATATTTAGTATTTACACACTTAGGAGTTAGTTAAGATCAACTTGGTCTAATATGTCTTTAGGTAAAGTGTGTTTCTTTAGTATGTATTGTAATTATCTAATCCAACTGTCACGATTATGTTCTAGACATAAAGTGATCCAATAGTTCATCTTCTCCACAACACCAACAACTATAATGGTTCATGGTTCGACACCAGATTGGCCCATGGCCTTTATTTAATAGGCATGGAGGGCCATTTATTGATGCTCGATTATGAGAAACTCATAGGTTTAATATTTTTCTTTTCCATTAATATATTGCCTCAAGTCGTCGCGTTGGTTGGGGTCATGGACCGTTTCCCTCTATCAGTAAGTTTTTGACCATGTTATACACTAGCATATTGATCTTTGATCAATTTGTGTGAAAAGTTTCCTTAAGGTGTTTGACTTATGTGGATACACCTTGTTTATCAAATGTAAGAGATAAACTCTCATGGATTGCAGATTTCTAGTTTGCTTGGCTTCTCACTCATGTCAAAATTCTTTATTTTCTTATGAAAGAAAAGAAATGATGTTTTTTTAATAAGAAGGGGCTTTCTCAAGACTTCTCATGGGTTTAGAAATCTCTAATATGTGCAAGCTTGTCCTTGCGAATTAATGTTCAAGTCCAAAAGATACATGTGGAGATGGGTCGCTTACAACAACTATTGGATTTTTGGGGAAAGGACCCCTAAAATATGAGTAAGGAACCCCCTAGTGCATACCCAACTCAATTTCTTAGAGCTAGGGCTGAGGGTAGCCTAGATCACATTGTTGGTCATGTGGTTTGAGAGAGGAACGAATAGAGGCAAAACTAGCCTTCCCACCATTCCAATAGAATGACAAATTCTTGACTATGGCTTTGGCTATTTCGAAGACTACAAACTCCCCTACACAAAGTAACAATCACTACAAGCTAATCATTATTGCCTCGAATCTTATTAGTATCAGCTATGGGTCAACCCTGGAATATCATGACAATGGGTCACCCAATGTTGGGCTCATACCTACTGTGGCTTGATGTTTTTATGTTTATGCTTGGGCCTAGTGTTGTTTTACGAGGACTCATGGACTTACATTATGTTGCTATTATATTGTCAATTTACACTTAAGGCTTATGGGCATTCTGGTAATTAGCCAACTCAATTTTAAGCTTTGCTAATGCTTTTGACAATTGCTTTTGTAAGGATTTTTTGTATAAAAATCTGTATATATTGTTGCATCACTAGTAAAAGGAAGCTTTTACCAAAAACATAAATGATAAGTCAATGCACAAATAAACTAATATTCAAATTCCATCTCATTAGTTGACATTGGACAATTCTAGAGTGAAAGAGGCAAAGGCATTGTTATGACCAAGACCAATAGTATTATAACTAAAGCATTCCAACATCTCTTTTGCATTCGTTTGCAAGATATACAAAGGCATGGCATCATCATCATCATCCTAAGAACTGCATTAATACCTCATCCTAGTCAGTGCAACAAGGTAGGTTGTATGTCATCATGATATATGGGGAAGATTTGAATGAACACACACCAAAAACTGAGCCTGGCGAGTCCTCTTCACATAGAAAATGAAGAAATACTCACTTCAATTTCACTTACATGTCAATGATCTTATCACCTACATAGCAAAATGAAGATAATGTGATATAAAATTAAATAATATGCACTACGAAGCCAAAAAATATATGTTTGTCATTCTTCACAAGCCAAACATCTGTGAAAAACTGCCAATAGAAACATCAATCGCTTCTCAAAAATGGGTTTCTCAACAAGAGATGGGAAACTAATGCCAAATATGGCTTTCTAGTGACGCCTTAGTTTCTTAACAAGCTTATGCAAGAAAAGGGTCCATGCAATTTCTAGTAGTGGGGTCCATATTAATTTACATGGATACCTAACCGGTAGAAATTGGCATATGGCTTCATTTGTATGTTTCCTACTATAGTTAATTAGATACTTATATGAATACATGACATGATATATCATTTCATTACTCAAGCTTTCCATTTTCATGGTAATTGAAATTCAAGCTAGGTATAAGAGAGGAGTTGAGCTTATAAGCACAATTACAACTTATGTTTTCTACCTTCATGGTAAATGGTTACAAGGCCCTAAGGTTTGACTTCTACCCATGGCTATTTAGTGAACAAGGGAAAACACGACTACTTACCTATCTAATGGGGCAACAATTACCATCCATTGATAGGAGGAACTCCATGAGAGGTTTGCTTGGCCATACACCTTTTGCTTTCCCTCGAGGTGTGGGGATAATCCACTACATACACAACACTAGACCTTAATCATCGCATTCTTGTATTTGTTTTCATAAGCATGCATCCATACATCATTTGTTTTCCTTCGAACTCAGCTTTCAAGTTTGAAGAACAGCCCTCGATACCTTTCATAGACGACCACTCTCACAAAAGTTTTATGGGGTTAGCAAACTATCTTACTATCTCTCGAAAATGGGGCATCCTTTAGAGTAGATATTTAACATAGAGCCTATAGAGTGCTTGATTCAACATGGACAAATAAACTGCAAATTAATAAGCGAAAACGTATGCTTCCTCTGTTGATCAAGGTGATTAACTGACAATGGGGTTGTTGTTCAAAGGTGAAAACAGTGTCATGTCAAGCCACCCACCAAGGTTCAATTCCCTCACAGGCATGAATAAGTGGTTAGCAGTAGGTGCAAGTCATAGGTGATTTTGAAAGAAGGACACCCCGTTGACATAGCAGCTTTGCCCAAGGAAATTGATTGTGTTCAGTGATTTGCCCCTTGAGGACCATTTGCCATGCAAGCAGTCACTTGTAATGCTTCTCTTTGAGTTTAAAGAAGGTACTTTCAAAAACTCAAAAACATCAATCTAATTGGCAACCGTGTCAAAGCATACACTTCTACCTGAAGACTGTGACACCATACGAGTTGAACCAATGGCTCTAAGGGATGTAACTAACACCTTTATACAGAGAGCACTCAGATATTCATGATGCATGCAATAAGTCTAGAGAAAGTAATCTCATGCTGCACAAGAAAATACCTGCTTGCCGCTCTGGAGATCCACCCTGAGCTCCAAAACCTCTAACATCAGAAACAGTTACGCCACGAATCCCCATTTCCAATAGACCCTGCAATCTCCATTCCATAAGTTTAAGAAACCTTTCATGTGCAATTTTGCAAATGGTACACATCAATAGTCATTTGCAATAATACAAAACATAGGTGCCGTTTCTCTGCTGATAAGATGAGGGAAATCTTCTCCAAATAGAGCATGGAGAAAGTTGAAGTCTCACCGAAGTAACATGGGAGATGCGCCATGGCCTTCAAAGTTTGTCAATGTTAAAAACACCCAATAAAACATTACTTAATCAGTAACTATTCCAATGTAGGTTAAATCAAATCAAATCCACATGATGGAGTGTTAACAGTACGTGAGAAGTGAAAGTTTGTGCTATGAGTAATCGATCTGAGAATAATAATGCATACAAGTACCTCAAAATTGCTTCTACTTTGTAAAAATTGGCTTCTGGGACATAATCTGCCAAGCCCATTCAAAAGAAAAATGTATCACAGCCCAAAATATCCATTGAAATTAGTTTAAGGTGAATCAATATTAATATTGCAAAGTACCTGGATAAGTGTTGGTACCATTAGGTGCCTGGGCCGATGCCTTTATCTGTCGCTTCTTCATCTTTCCATCCAGAACTACCATTCGGTGCTTCACCCACCTCACACCATCTATCCTCTGCATACCCCCCAACTTTACAGACTTCATGGCTGCTGCTGGAGATGAATGAAATCCAGGAAATGCCGCTGTATGCCATGAGCTGGAATATGTACACGAAGAAGAAAATGACGGTGGCAAAAGATATCCTTTGACAAACAGAAGCGGATGGGCAGCCATGTTTACTCCTGGGAATTATCCCTACTCTCGTTCAGCTCCGACAACTGTGGCGACAGAGATCGCTACACAGTTATTTCACAAGCCAGCCCCGCGTAGAAATATCTTGACTTCTTATATTTTGTTTCGTTTTTTGGGTTATAAGTAGTAATCGTACGCAGGAGTTGCGAGTCTACCGCTGGCCATTTTGTTGAAGTTAATGCAGTGCAGATCATACCACTGTGATTTTTAAGATTTTGCATATATTAGTTTTTAAGATTGTTATTATATGGGTTTTCACCATGATCCAAAAAATGGAGATGATGACATGCTCAACTACTAAGTGGACCTTTGCTGCTTTCTCTCTCATCACGTGTCTTCAATTGGTTAACTTAAGTATTCATAAACCCTCATCACGTGTCTTCAATCGGTTAACTTAAGTATTCATAAACCCTAGGCTTTTGCTTTTACTGGTCATGACAATAATGAACATTGTAGTGATGCAAGAAAAAGGAGAGGAATTGTTCGGAACAAGGAATTGGATGTGGTGATGGTCTTTGTCAAAAGAAGGATCAGATACCAAAGCAAAGGGTCAATCTATGGTCATTCTTTTAGATATGGTATGCATGCTATGTTGTAAGCCCATATCACAAATGGAAAACCTCCTTGTATTTTATAAGAAAAGAGAAACTATAAAATGTAGGATGGGTTGCTTTTTCTAAACGCCAAAAAAGCATATTATATCACGCACAATTATTCAAAGGACTCTTCAGATTCCATTTAATTAACGTCTCGTTATAAAGTACAATTAAATTAATTGTGTTTTCGTAGTATGCATGTGCTGTTCATAGGAGATGAGAAGGTCCGTAATCATTTTCTCTTTAAAGCAGTTTTTGTAACTTTTCTATTATTAGATTTTTTTTTAAGGAGAAAGGTCACTGTTTACATCTCATGAGAAGCTTCACTGCCTCTCCACATCTAAACTAAAGAGAGAAAAAACATCCATCTCTCCTAAGAGGACCCATCTCATCCAACAAAAAAACTCCATAATACAATCTGATAATACATTGAGGTCACCTCAGTAGTAAAAAAGCTCCAGCAGAGGAATGCTGTAAGAAACTCCCATCACCTTCTTGGTTCCAAAATGTAAAGAGAGAAATCAAGCCAAGTTCAGTATGGCTTATCTAAGGAGTCACTTTAGGGAATACTCACTGAGCAGCAAAAAGGAGGAGTTCAAAGACTACCTCTACCATCTAAAGGGATGTGATACTCAAACGTCATGCTCAAGAAATATACATCAAAGGTGTAAAAAAACATAAAAAGATCCATGTCAATAGCACTGAAAGGTTCCATTCCCAATACATTCTCCATTGGAGAATTCATTATAATGTAAGAGGCCAGATGTCATAGTAAGTGCCTCCTTAGATAAGCCATCGACCCTCGTATTGAATTCTCTATAGACATGCTGGAAGACAAGATGGAGGAAGTGTGATTCCAGGAGTCTGATGTTGTGACACCACCCATCTACGTTGAGAGCAAAGAGAGTTGCCTTCTGTTTGGCCCAATTTATGATAGCAAAAGAGTCTCCAAATACCTGCAGTGAAGGCAAACTAAAATCCTTGGCCACATCAAGCAGCACCCAAAGTGCAAGGAGTTCAGAGCGAGTGTTATACTGTGACCACATCCCATCCTGATACAGAAAAAATGATTCGAACTGAGCAATAGATATACCACCACACCCCCAGTCAAGCTTGTTGAAGCTCCATCAAAAAAAACCGCAGGGTAATTCAGTACTAGTGCCTGCCCAATATGCCTCGATTTCCTATTCTTCTGTGGATTCACAGGGAAAGACTGAAGTTTTAGCATGATGATGTGACTGACAACATTAGTGTCAAGGGAGAGATCCTCAAATATGGCTCGATTCCTAGTGAGCCAAAGTTGCCAGGACGCAATGAGAGGGAGATAGAGGAGCTCAACCTCATTTTTAAACCACCAATCCATATTGGCTTCAAATGATTGATGTTTCCAGACCAGAGACTGAGGCAGTGATATAAATGGCACGTGAAGGGACAAGTGGAAAGGAGGTGGTTTACCAATTATTTGTCAACCTTACATAATATGCACCTGTCTGCACCTTACCAGCCCCTTCTGATCAAATTGTCCCAAGTGTTTATAAAGTTAGTCAAGCACAACCAAATGAAACAGAGCACTTTCAAAGGAATATTACAATTCCAAATATGTGTAAGGGAACTGAGAGGCTTCTTTAGTGATCCAACTAGAAGAAATAAGATCGTAAGCAAGTTTTGTGCTTACCGAGCCTGTGGCCTTAATATACATCTAGAGTAGTGAATCTTTTGATTCCCCCAGCCGGATACCACCATGAGATAGCCCTTTTATATACTTAGTCCAGAGGTCCTTCCATTGACCACCCAGATCTAAGTCCTCAACAGTAAGCCAATAAGACTGCGAGGGAGAACCAATTCCATAGTTACGAGCATTAGACAGTGAGGTAATGCCATAGTCTTCCAAATACTCTCTAAGCTCCAGGGACAAAATAAAGGATGAGTCTAAGCCAGCTACAGGATCAACGCCAATGCGAATGCTCATACCATTCCCAACCTTCCAATCCAAGCAACGGGTGATCCATGATAGGGCTCTTATGAATCCATTCCACACATAAGAAGTTCCTTGCATTGAGAACTTATGGCTTCGAAACCAATGCTCCACAGACTGATCCTTCAGATATTTGGGTTGAATAATGTGAGACCAAATGCCTTTACCCTGCAATACCAACCAACAGCTTTTGAGTCTAAGCGATAAGCTGATCCATTCCAGATTCTTGATATCCCAGCCACCATATTCATAAGGTCTCGATACCGTGTGCCAATCAACCAGGTGCATTTTGGAGACCCCATTCACACTTCCCCAAAGAAAATTGAAAATATAACGCCTGAGATAGTTCAAAACAGACTTAGGAATCCGAGCTAGGGTAAGCCAATATACAGCCAAACACAAAATAACTGACTTCACTAGAATCATTCTACCTCCAAGAGATAATAGTCTGTAAGTCCAATTACTTATCCTTTTTTCAAATTTCTTAGTGATCCATCTCCAGTCATTGGTTCCATAGCCCAGAGGTTTAAGGTAGTAGCCGAGATACTTGAACCCCACTGAGATGGGCTCCATTTGAAAAGGTAGCAGAGAATATATTTCAGCCTCGATAGCCACGTCAACTTCATTAAAAAGAAAGCAAGATTTTTCAATACTAATTTTCATGCCAGTAGCAGAACAAAAGAGATCAAGAGTCTATTTGAAACCATGCCATTCCTCTAGAGTTCCAAGCCCAAATAGTATGACATCATCGACAAAAAGCAAGTGGGTTAAGTGCAAGGTAGAAGACACCTTAATCCCTGAATTTTTCCCAGACTGTTGAGCATTCTTAATAAGAAGACTCGGGCTTTCAATCACTAGGATGAAGAGTAGAGGTGAAAGGGGGCAGCCCTGTCTGATACCCCTTGAGGCAGGAAATTTTTGTGGAGTCCCATTTACAAGCACAACAAAATTTGAAGATACAATACACCCCATAATCCAATTCACTCCAGCCAGAGGCACACCAATCTGCAATAACACAAGTTTGAGGAAGGTCCAATCTACATGATCAAAAGCTTTCACCAGATCCAGCTTCAGGACCATGAGCTTGAGCTTCTTCACCTTAATTGTATGCAGTAGTTCCTGGGTTATACCCACAGGCTCAATAATTTGTCTATTGTGAAGAAACCCAAACTGATTGGCGGAGATAGCCTTGTCTAAGAAAGGTTTTAGTCTGATGGCAACAATCTTTGAAATATTCTTATATACCAAGTTGCAAAGAGAGATATTGAAGAAGGATAAGTGTCCATAAGTATGATAATAGAATATTATGGACACTTATCCTTCTTCAATATCATCAAATAAGGTTAGATGTATAACTATGCTCCTTATGTTGATGACCAATCAATGGGGTTTTATTGAGGGGTAGTATAGCATGGATTATGCGATGTTAGAATGGTCATTTATATCAAAAAATACCATATTATTCGATGATGGATATTTATTGGTCTTGGTAGTAATACTAAAGCTGAGTTCATGGCCTGTTGGGGTCTCCTTTGGTTTGTCAGAAAGAGATGTGTTCAATGCATTGAGATTTTTGGGGACTCAAGGGTGGTGATTGACTGGGCTAATGGCCATGCTAAGATTAATGCCTTATGTTTAGAGCATTGGCTAAAAAGGATACGTTCACTTATGGTTGATTTTGCAGTGATCTCCTTTCAACATGTTTTCGTGAATTAAACTACTAGGCGGATTCTCTCTCAAAGCAGGCTTTGGGCTCCATGGCTGGTAGGATGTTTTTTTAGGAATACTCTTTGGGACGGCGGGGGGATGTCGACTCTTTTTCAGCTTTTGATTAATTTGTTTCTTTATCTTGAAGAGATTGGTGTTTTGGGGGGGTATTGTGGAGACAGATTGTGTGTCTGTGTTTNGTGGATGTCGACTCTTTTTCAGCTTTTGATTAATTTGTTTCTTTATCTTGAAGAGATTGGTGTTTTGGGGGGGTATTGTGGAGACAGATTGTGTGTCTGTGTTTTTATAGATAATTTATTGTCATGGAGTGAACTATGTTAGTAGATTTTTAGTTTTTGTCATAGTGTGTTTTGCTACTATGATGTATTGAGATAGTGTGATCTTGTATATTTTGTTATGTCTATATGTAACTTTTATTACTTTTAATAATAAGTTACAATTTTTTCACTTAAAAAAAAATCGTGTTTCTTTGTATTTAAAAAGTGAGTTTTTAAAATGATTTTAATAACATTTTAATTGTGTACCATGTATTAATAACAACCAGAGTTATAAGGGGCAGTAGTTATGTATCATTACTAGCACCAGTACTAGTAGCATATGGCAAACAACACATTATTATTATTGTGTGAAAATGTAATTCCAAAATTGAGAACTTGTAATTTGATGAAAGATTGTATAGTTGGATGGGAGTAATAATAGTAAAAAAAAATCCAAATACATTTAATTATTTGATAAGTGCATATGAAATAATACATTAACTATGTTAATTATAATTAATTTACAGATTGAATTGACTTTAACACATTAGATACCATTCCTTAAAGATTGAATTTGAGGATTAGTTCAAAATTTGTCACATGTAATTTGAAAAGTGATTATGTAACATGTGCCCACAACAACTCCCCTTTGATTTTTGAGCAAAAATAAAGAGGCCCCCCATTAAAATTTGAAGCTTCTACCTATTTTATTATCGTATCTTATTTTTGGTTTGTAAATCTTAGTTTGGGGTCCTATGGGTAAGCAACTAGCTATCTTTTAACCAGCATAGATACATCTAAAAGTGGATCTACCAAGCACCAAGAGGGATCAAATTTCTCAAGGTGCAAACCCTTTTTTAGAGGGGAAATGATAGGAAATGTGTAATCCAGTGTTTATGGTTTTAGCTTATCTAATTTATGTTGTTTTATATATATGCAATTCTAAATGATTTAAATTTAATTTAAGCAGACATGT